>LNAC01000292.1:45888-141436 GCA_002007465.1 Ailurus styani
GAAGGCAGAGGCTTTAACCCACTGAGCCACCCAGGCGCCCACACTTCTAATGTTTTAAGTGATGTCAGAAAAGTTGCAGGATACTCAGCTGTGCTTTATATACTATGATGAAGAACCTGAAAAGGAAATTTTAGAAATGATTCCATGTATAATGAATCATCCAAAGAATAAAATGCCATGAAATAAATTTAACCAAGGACGTGAAAGACCTGTAAGGCTGAGAATTGTAAATCACGCTTAGAGAAACTAAACATGTTCACATAATGGAAAAGATCTAGCATACAATGGACTAGAAGATTCCCTATTTTCAAAGATGGTAATGTTGAACAAAGTGGTCTGGAGCTTCTATACAGACACTATCAAAATTCCAAAAACCATTTTTATAGAAGTAGAAAAAAACATGATATTCTATACAATAGATAATCAGAGACAAAACGCAGGCTGGTAGTTTCCAGGGACTGGGGACGTGGAGAAACTGATTAATGGGTAACAGACAGTAATTTGGAGTCATGGCAAAGCTGAGCAATTAGGCAGGGGTGGCAGGCGGACAACTGACACTGTTCCCTTCAAAATGGTTAATTTTACGTCACGTGAATTCCAGTTTGATAAAAATTTGTTTTTAAAGAATTAAAAATGTGAGTGGTTAATTTCACAATAGATTTAAAAAACAGGTATTTTCTGATGTTAATACGTTAAACATTTTGAAGCTACACAGAAATAACAGTTGCTCTTAGGCTGGCTTCCTCTAATTACCTGAAATTCTATCACTGAATCTCTCAACATAGTTTCACAGCGAAACAGACATGAGGTGAGGGGTGTTACTGCCATATGTATTTGTAAACAGAGAGTTATCATGAATAAATAAAAATGTCCAGTTCTCCCAAATTAATAAACCTCGACTTCACAAAGATTATCGGGAGACTATATATACATCTCTCTCCTTAAGGGTCACATAACCAAGAGCAAGTAATAACTTCTAAGGTGGTATTAACCATAGCACCTAAGGACAGAAACAGTATTTGCCATTGCCAGAAGATCCACGTGTAGAGTGATTAACGTAAGAAACAATAATTGCCAGAGAACTACAGAACACCTGAGAACATAACAGTCCTCATGGGTTACGAATAAAAGCATTTCCAGAACTTTACAATTTGGTGGAAAACTGTGTCAAAACTCATAGTGATGAAAAAGTAGATGAAATGTAAGAAATTGGCTGAGTTTCAAAAAAAAAAGAAAGAAATTGACTATATTTCTATAAATTAAACTTAGATATTTAAGTATTAATTTAGCATACCAAGAGTTACATGGTGAATCTAGACGTGGAAATGATTTAACAATAAAGCGTCTGAATTGAACTTTAAAACATCTCTATAAAACTCATATAAAACCTAACAAGTTACATTTAGAAAACGTTAAGATATACTCTAGAAAAATCAAAATATCTTATAAAACAAATTATGAATGAATTTCTTTGTATTTCTGAGGTGAACACAGTCACTTCATAGCAAAAGCATAGTTTCCAAATATCCAATATGCCCAATTTTAAAAATCCAAATTCATTCAAATGAGAAAGTTTATTTGTCAATAAGCAGGTATTAACTCAAGCAAAACAGATAGAGGAAGGATAGCTATGATTATATTTTCACCGAATTCCAGAGGTTATATAGGTTTTTGGACAAAGCCTGGTCCTCCACATCCCTTAGCACTCAGGACGGAAATCTTGTAAAACACACGAAATAACATTCATTCCCTGATCAAACAGTCCCACAAACCACAGGTATAAAACAAAGAACACTGATGAGTGTCATCAAAAACACACAGCCAGGGGCGCCTGGATGGCTCAGCTCATGATCCCGGAGTCCCAGGATCGAGTCCCGCATCCAGCTCCCTGCTCAGCGGGGAGTCTGCTTCTCTCCGACCCTCCCCCGCTTCGTGCTCTCTCTCTCTCATTCTCTCTCTTTCAAATAAATAAATAAATATTTAAAAATAACAAAATTAAAAATTTTGTTCAGGCCACATCAAGAGGGATGACCCTCAGTGTACTCCATCAACATTGCCACAATGTCCTCGAGAGACACTTCTGTGACACGCCAAGAACCGGAAGGACAACTGGAGCCACTGGCCAGGCTCTCACGCTTACGCTCGATGTCAGCATCCTGGAACATGCTGAGCACTCTACTCAGGTGCTTCAGGGCCCATGTCTCTACTTAGCAGGATGATGCTGTGACATCTAAATACGTGCCTGACATCTAAATAAGTCCATCTAGAATGTTCTTTCACCCAGTAAAACTCCTCGTGGGAGAGTTCACCACAAGTTTCCAGCACCTAAAAGCTGGGTTACCACAGCAGAAAACAGGAGGACAAAATTTCAGACACTGAGGAACTGTATTTCAAAACCAAGAAGATTTCAGAGGCAAAACCATTCAAACTTAGGAGACCAGGAAATCGGGGACAGCCAAGGGTTTCCCACACTCCCAGACTGAGGAGGAGCTACAAGAGGAAGACACAGGAAAGACAGGAAATCAAGGAAGGGGCTCTGATTCTGGGGGGTGTTCGACCAGGACCGGGGTCTGCCTACAGACTGCAGGCGGAGGGCCCAAAGCCTGAGACACAGTCTCCTCGAAGGACTGGGAAGCAGAGGTTTTCCCCGCCCCTCTCTACACAGCACTGCGGAACGGCAACCTCAAAACAGCCCCTCTCCTCCTGGTACACGGGCCGCCGAAGGGCGAAAGCGGAGAGGACATGGTGGGGCCCGGACAGGCGGAGGGCTCACACAGCCCCTGCTCCCGCCTGGAGTCCCCCATGCAAAAGAGCAGCCGCCCTTCCCGTCGTGACGGGTCACTCGGCACATGGGACGGGACGCGAGCTGGAGAAGGCCCGAGGTCAGGGCCACGGGAGCCTCAGGTCGGATCTGTGTGGACTGAGCGGGGAAGGAGGCTAAGGAAGGAGGAACGGCCCTTACAAAGAGCCCTGCGTGTGCTCCCCAGGCTCGAACCAGTACAGGGCGCTAAGGGACAGAGACCGTGTCATGTTAAGGACTCTGCCCTGGTCGCTGACAAGAGCAGCAGAACCACCAGGGGCGGAAACACACACACACGAAGAAGAGAGTGACGGAGGGACAACAACAAGCTCCTTCGAGAGCCCACGAGAAATCAGCGCTACTTTCCCACCACCTCTCCCATGTGGGCAGAAGGTCCCACACGACAGTTCAGGAAGTCGCTTCCTCTCTGCCATCTGCCCCTTCCTCGTGTTCACACCTTTGACGCCTTCCCTCCCACCCAGGTTTGCTGCAGGCTTCACCCACTCCCGGCGAGCCAGGCTCTCCCTGCTCCACAGTGGCCGTAACGTTCAGCTCACAGAGATCCCTGCTGACATGAAAACTGGTAGCTGATGTCCTGGGGTTTCCCAGCCCTCTGTCAGCTGAGACCGAGGACACTGATTACAGGTGGGTCTCGAACAGCGTCTCCCAAGATTGTTTGCTGACAGCCTTCTTCCAAATGCTTCAATGTTTGACCTACACAAATATCTGTGCTCTTCCCTGAACATCGGAATCGAGATTACAGGTGTAAAACCAGGAAATACGATATTTTAAATTTTTGACATAAGGTCTCGTTCTTTCTCAACTCTAGCACCACCACAAACCTGAGTGATCATCTGGGTTTAAAATCCAGATACCACACTGTGAATCCTTTCAATTCTGAATCAGCAGGCCTTCAATCTCAGTCAAGCAGGGAAAGGGCGACTAAGAAACCTCCAAGAGAAACACAACGATACAAGAGGGCAGCTCCCAACCTCTGCAGGGAAACCATCCTCACCCAGGGAGACCAGGTTCCGGTAGTTCTCCACCATCACATCCCTGTACAAGGCCCTCTGCGCAGGGTCCAGGCACTTCCACTCCTCCTGAGAGAATTCTATGGCCACATCCCTGAAGGTCAACCGTTCCTGAAATGAAAGCACATTTCACCAAGGAGCCATTATGAAACTACTTATTTCATCAAAATGAGAGGAGAGATGTGTCAATTAGAAATGACTGCTTCAACAGGTCTACAAAACATCATTCTGAGCAAGTCATACATCCCCATTTTTAATTTGTTACACTTTTCTATCAGAATTTCCTTCAGCTAAACTGAAGATTTTATAATACTGTGCCAGGTAAAACACACAAATGCAAAAACATAAACGGTAAATCATACATGAGTTCTAGACAGTATGTTGTGTACACGACATGCCAGCGAATCTCTACATAAGTGATAGCATGAGTAGTGTCTTCAGGGTTGACAAAGTCTGTATTAGCGTCAATGAAAAGTATAAACTGCAAAGTGGGAACCTCATAATAATAAAACTCTCTAAAGTTCTGAACACTTCCTGTATGGTAAGCATTACTCTATTGCTTTACAAGTGCTAACTTATATAAGGACATTGCATCCCATTAAATTAGTATTTGTTCGTATCTTACATAGGACCCAACTCTGGCAGACATTCTCTAATGAACACGCCTCGGGTCAAACAGGTAATAAATGGCAGAGCCTGCACCTGAACCAAGTGGTCAGGCGTTAGGATGGAACACCTAGCACCACACAGTGACGTAATGCATACAATAGTGCAAGTCTATGGATGGAAGGTTTGCTAACAGAGAAAACCTGATACAAGTTCAAGGCTGAAACATAAACCTGAATAAAAGGTCAATATATATGCATGCACGCACATGGTAACCCTACTGCTATTATCTCATTTCAGTGTTGGTGTAGAAATAAATTTAAGGCCATGGAAAACATGTCAGACATGAAATGATGATGTCTTTTTTACAAACCATGGGCAAGTTTTCACACAAAAGTAGGTGTGGACACAAAACACACACACTGATAATAACTGAAATCAAAAAACTAGTCTCTAAATAACATCTATTTTTACATAAATCATCATTATCATTTTTACTCATGTGCATTTCTGGTAAAATAAACATGTGAAAATTGTATTAGATGCAAATAAAACTGTCACCATTATTCTATCTAG
Organism: Ailurus styani; assembly: GCA_002007465.1. Classification (NCBI taxonomy): domain Eukaryota; kingdom Metazoa; phylum Chordata; class Mammalia; order Carnivora; family Ailuridae; genus Ailurus; species Ailurus styani. The sequence continues at coordinate 50,902 of LNAC01000292.1, forward strand.
TTTACTTACAAAAACAACCCTGTAAACACAAAATTTTTTAATCTATACTCCCAACATGGGGCTCAATCTCACAACTTCCAGATCAAGAGTCCCATGATCTACCCGCTGAGCCAGCCATACACCCCCAGCAAAATTTTTAAAAAAAAATAGTAACAAGTACTCTTGATCTGCACTAAATATATACGGAAATTTAAGTGCTGGAATCTGCATGCAGATTAGAGGGGCTGAGGGAAGGCCCTGGGGTGAGCATGAGCAAACACGTCGGGAGGGACACTTCAGAGTGTGATGAGCACGGCCACATGCAGGTGAGGACACAGAGGGCAGAACAAGGAACCGAGATACGACTTTACCTGAGAAAGAGTCATTCCTGACTCCCGGGCTTTCCTCCTCTCCCTCCTCTGCGCCTCTCTCCCAGGCAAGATGGGTCTTTGGACGTCAATCTGAGTGTCAAATGTATGCCGTTTAGAACTTAGTCAACATTCACTTCCTGTGCCACAACCACACACACGGGAAGGTGCCCCACGTGGGAGACAGCCCTCTGCGGCCGCAGGCCAGATTCGGGACAGTGAACTGCCACGTGGAGAGCAGCAAGCGAGCGTTCTGCCCTCTTCCTGCAGGACTCGCTCCCCTCCTGGTGAAGCGCACACAGGAGCTGCAGCCGTGGGGATCTGGGCGCACTCGCCCGCCCTTTAAAGTCACACAGCCGCCCTGGTAACACCCCAGGCAGAGAACAGCCCCCTCACCTCTCTCGAGATTAGGGGCTGCCTTCAGTCCTCATCAATGGATGACCCAGAGCCTTGGGGCTTGATGTTGGATATTGAGGATGGGCCCCATTATGCCCAAACACAGGAAGAGAAAGCGCTGGGGACTGGGTTCAAGAGGAATCCGCAAAATGCCTCAGCAGTCCCAGGGGAAGGCGGGTGCAGCACCACTCAGAGACCAGCCCAGCACCCCAGCCACCTGTGGCTCTGCTCCCTCCTAGGGCCCTGTCCCCTGTCCCCACACAGCGGAAGAGGAAGGAGCAGAGAGACTCAGGCAGAGCAGGTATTACAGGCCAGAGTGGGGTGGGAGTGGGGGGGCTGGAATGTGACACGGGAGTGTCCCAATGGGCCACCAGAGAAAGTGTTACCGCAACAAACACCTGGGGAAGAACGTGCACCACCTGCAGTTGAAGAGTCAGAGAATCCTAGACAGAGGGACCACCCTTGCAAAGCCCTGAGGCAGTGCTGACCTTGGCCCCAGGAACAGCAAAGACACCTGTGGGCCTCAATCCCGGTGAGGGAGGAGGGGACAAGCAAGGGATCAGATCACAGAAGTAGATCAGGAACGTCCGGCCGTGGTCCTCAGACACTGTTCTCATCATAAGCCAATTTCATAAGACATGTAGTCTCTCACCCAGATTAATGTGTTTTTTTATTCTAGCATAAACAAAAACACACACAAACAATATGCTGTGTATTTTGAAAACAAGATGGTCACCGAACCAGGAAGGATGGCACTGGTTTAAATGGGAGGTAGGAAACTAGCTGTAGGGAACACAATTATAGGGAACACAACTGGGGGAGTTTAGGAAGTCATGTTTGGACACTGTAAGGTGGAGATGACTGTTAGATGTTCCAGCAGAGATGTAGGGAAGAGAGCTGAACAATATAATCTGGCATTCAGGGTGGAGGTCTGAGATGGTATGTGAACCCATGGGGTTTAAACCCTGCGATGCAGTGACACGGAAAGTCACTGGGTGTAGACAGAGAAAAGAAGAGGTCCAAGACGAGCCAATGGGGTACTTCTCCAATCAGAAAGCAGAGAGTTGAGCAAAAATCAACACAGGAAACTGAAGTTAACAAGTGGAGAGAAGAAAACTGAAACACACACACACACAGATGATAGATAAAATTTGTCAATTCTGTAATGTCTGGAAAGCCATGAAAAAAATGTCTTCAAAGGAAAAAGGAGTGGTCACTGTTCAACATGTTGCTATCAGACAGATGAAGAGAGTCAATTACCCAGCAGATTTAGAAAATTGGAGGTCATTACTGCCTCTGACAAAGGGAAAGGAATGGTTGATAAGAAAGGCTGTTTGTTTGAAGGTCAAGAGTCAAATGCAAGGAAGGCTGCAGAGTACAGGCAACTTTTCAGTGTTTTGCATAGAAGAGCTCTTTGTATCTTTTCACTATTGTGAGTAATGCTACGAACACAGAGAAAGAACACTTGTTCTGGTCCTTGTTTTCAACGTCTTTGTGTATATACCCAGAAGTAAGTTTGATGGATTATATGGTAATTCTACGTTTAATATTTTAAAGCTACCTTATGATGCTAGTAATTATAAAATGCATGAGCCTTATAAACAGTAATTCTCTTTCTCATCTGTTCAATTCAAACAAGCAAATTTAACGTTAAATACACTATGGAGACACAAGTCACTATATCACAACTGAGTCACCCACCGTCCCATTAATCACCACTCACCCAGGTCTGGGTTCCCCTTCTTTTTCCCTCCCAAGGATTTCTATTAATCCGTTCCTGTCTTTCTCTTTCCGGATTCTTTCCAGTTTCTCCTTTCCTGTGATTCCCCGGTCTCCTCCCTTGCTTTCTCCCCTTTTCTCTCTTCCTTCCCTACACCTACACCTTCTGGGGAAACCTGAAACCCATTTCACCTTCCCTTACTCTTTCTGCCCGGGCTTCCGGACTGCTCCCATCTCCACGTATCTCGGCCTCTCTCTCCGCCCCACCCCCATCTCTGCCCGCTCTGCGCTCCCAGGTCCGTCCCCTCGGCCCCGACTCACTGGCACCCCCTCGGGCTCAGCTCTCGCACGGCTGTTTCTCTCGGGGCGCTCATCCCACCGCCTCTCTGTCCCAGCATCACCCACCGGCCCCCGACCTTTGTCTGCTTCCCACTATCTGCGGGAAGTGCCTCGCCCTTGCTGCCCCGCTGCAGGGAACCGAGGGCCCCCACGGTCCCGCTCCCTTCTCCTGGAGCGCCTCCCTTCCCTCCACAGGCCGCTCGTTTCCGGCCGACGCCCGCGACCTGCCCTTCCGCTCTCCCGGCCTCCTCGCAGGTGCCCCCGCGTCCTCTTCAGCTCGCCGTCTCCGCGCGGCCCCTCTCCCCGATCTTTCCTCCGCCGCTCTCTCCCTCCTGCTCCCCGCTCGCCCTCGCCTGCCGCGGTGCCGGCCTCCCCTCCGCGGTCACGGCCTCCACAAGGCCCCCCGTCCTCGCGCGGGGGAGGGGACCCGGCCGGGAGCCCGCGATCTTCGCCCGAAACCCCGCGCCGAGCAGGGTCCTCTCACCGCGCGCGGGCTGCACGGGGGGCGTCTCACGACGGCGGCGGGTCTGCGCCACCCCAGGGCCAGGAAGGGACTCCGCGCCTCTCCCGGCCGGGCCGCGGCGCGAGGCGCACACGCCGTCTCCCCGGACTCGCACGGCGCGGCTGGGAGGGCTGCCCGGGGACGGCGGGAAGCACCGACACGACGCGGCAGGCGGCGTCCGAAGGCCCGCGGGCCGAGACCACGGGCGGGGACCGACTCGTACGGGCGGGAACCGAAAGGCCCCGGAGCCCCGGGCCGGCAGCGCCGCCCGCAGGCTTGTGTGTGTCTCCGCGACACGCTACTTACCGCGGCGGGGGGCGCGGGGGAGGGGACTCGGGCGTGCGTGGACGCCCCGGGCCCCAGGGGTGCAGGCCTGGCCACTGAGATTCTGACGCAGAAATGAGAAAGTTAAAAGCCCTCAGAGCCCGAGTTGACCTTCTCTTCCGGCCAGCCGCTTCCGGGTCGGCGAAGAGCTGCGCGTGCGCGCAAGTGGGCCGACGGGACTGTGAGGAGCGCTTCCGGTAAGGGGCGGGGTGCCACGTGTGGCCGGGCCGGACGCTGACCGCCTGTGGGCGGGGTTGGGTGGAGCGCCTCCGGCTGCGGGCGGAAGCCTGTCCTGACCCGGCCCTCGCCCCGAATTCGGCGGGCGGGAGGGGGCGGGGTTGCGGAGAAGCATTTCCGGTAGTGGGAGGGGAACGGATATGACCTTTGGGTCCAGGGCGGCGGGAGGGCGGAATGGGGCGGGAACTGGGCTCAGAGCTTCCGGCGATGGGCGCGCGGGAGGGGTCGCCAGTTCTGGGCCGTCGGAGTGGTGGCCACGACCGTCGGGCGGGGCCTGGCTAGGGCGTGGGCGGAGGGATGCGGGCGTTCGGGGAGCCCCGACGACCCGGGGCTGGAGCCCAGGAGCACCACCAGGGCCTCGGGCGGGACCTGGATGGGGCCTGCTTTCCTCTGCCCGCGGCCCCGGTACGCGCTTTGGAATTTCCATCCCTTCCAGTTTCTGTCGCGTCCTGCTGAACAGGCCTGCTGCCTGTCCATCTAAGTTGATGTTTTCAAAAATGCGAGGTAAAGGATGGAGTGTTGTGGGCCCTTTGTGTTGAAAGCCAGCGTGGTTACATTCTGTTCAGGTGAAAGTGGCGTTCCTGAAGAAACGTTTTGACGACGAGGAACAGATGTCGGCCAGGACGCGGAGAAAAAGGAGCCACCCTGCACTGTTTGCGGGAATTCAAACTCGTACAGACGCTGTGGAAGACGGTACGGAGGTTCCTCAAATAAAAGTAGACCTGCCTTCCAACCAGTAATGGAACTGCTTGGTATTTTCCCCCAAAATATAAAAACACTGATTCACAAGGATATATGCACCACTATGCTTACTGTAGCACTATTTATAGTTACCAAATTATGAAGCAGAGAAGTGTCAGCTGACAGACGAATGGATGAGGATGTGTGTATATATACATACACAACCACAATGGAGTATTTCTCACCCGTTAAACAGAGTGAAGTCTTGCCATGTGTAACAACAATGATGGATCCAGAGGGTATCATGCTAAACGAAGTCAGTCAGAGAGACAAATACCGTATGATTCAGCCCTATGTGATATCTAAGAAACAAAGTGAACAAAGGAAAAAAGCATGATAAAGCAATTTAGGACTTTGAACTACATAGTACACACTGAAGGCTGCAAGAGGGGAGGTCGGTGGGGGGGGCGTGGGAGAAATAGATGATGGGGATTAAGAGCACACTTACGATAAGCATTACGTAATGTATACAATGGATGAATCATTTTATGGTATACCTGAAACTAGTATAACACAGGATGTTAACTATATTGGCATTAAAATAAAAAACTTGGGCCACCTGGGTGGCTTCGTGGGTTAAGGGTCTGCACTAGGCTCAGGTGGTGATCCTGCAGTCCTCGTCCAGATCTAGCCCCAGGTCAGTGTCCCTGCTCTGTGTGGAGTCTGCTTCTCCTTCCCTTCTGCTTCCCCACCCCCGCAGTCTGTGCTTTCCCTTTCTCAAATAAAATAAAAAACAATGCAAAACAACAACAAAAACCCCCTCATTTAGAGATAGACAGGTGCATCCCAGGACAGGTGTAAAGTACTGAGTGACCTGGGACCAGGTCCTCTGTGGGGAGGGATGTGGGGCTACGGCTGGATCCAGGAATGTCTCCTGATTAGAATGTAAGCAATTGAAGAAAGGAGTGCACCTGTCGTTGTAGGGGATGCAAACTGACATGTGAAATGCAATACTCTACCAATGTGAAATATACCATTATTGACCAGCATTTTTCAGAATGTCATTTCCATTTCTAGCCCCATTTATCTTTTTTTTTTTTTAATTTATTCATTTGACAGAGAGAGAGAGATCACAAGTAGGCAGAGAGGCAGGCAGAGAGGAGAGAGGAGGAAGCAGGCTTCCTGCTGAGCAGAGAGCCTGATGTGGGCCTCGATCCCAGGACCCTGGGATCATGACCTGAGCCGAAGGCAGCGGCTTTAACCCACTGAGCCACCCAGGCGCCCTAGCCCCATTTATCATTTGCTCAACCCTATGCTCATTTCTAGAGCCGTTTGTAGGCACAAGACCTGGTGTGTGGGGACGGAGTTTGAGACGTGATATTTAGGTCACCATTCATTGCTTAAAATTTTTTAAAATATAGATCTAACTTGAGTTGTTCTTTATGTTTGTCAACGTATTCCACACTTGATGTGACTAATGAACTCAACTGGAGGTAAACCTTTGTGACATAATTCATTTCTCAGTAATTTCTAAATATAATTGCAAATGCACTTTAGTTTTTTTAGGGGATTTTTTTCTGTATTGAGAAAGTTAAAATTTGGGTACATAAAATAAAACCCGGGGTACCTGGGTGGCTCAGATAGTTAAGCGTCTACCTTCGGCTCAGGTCAGGATCCCGGGATCTTGGGATCAAGCCCCACATTGGGCTCCTGGCTCAGTGGGGAGCCTGCTTCTCCCTCTGCTCATTCTCTTTCTCTGTGTATCTCTCTCAAATGAATAAAATCTTTAAAAAAATAAAAAAAAATAAAACCCATTTTGGCGGGGGTGGGGGTGGGGATGAAAATGCACAATAGAAGCCCAAAGTGTTTGGGCCATAGCAGAACCCAGAGAATACATTTTTTTAATTGAAAAATTCCAGGCACTTCATAATTCTTTTGGTACGAAATGACCTATTAAATTTACTCTTATCCAAAGTAACTAACATATTTTCTTAAAAATTTATGTCAGCATTTTTTTCTCTTTCTAAATGTTCTGTCAGATGTAGATTACAATCCTGCTCAAGTATATATTCTTGATTATAGACTGACGGATATTGCCTTAAAGATTATTGAAGGTAGTATAAATAATAACTTTGGAAAATTGAGAGTTAATATCCACGTTTCTCTAAAATCTATACGTGTTAAAGATGAATTCTATAGTAAGAATTTATGAGATAAAGGCATTTTGAATAAAAAGGCTTCTAATATACTAAATTTGTAAGGTTTCACTCCTGGACACATTATGTGGTGTTTCATAAGTTTTAAGCACTGCTTATAGCTTCTGATGTTTATAATATTTGAATTATTTGACATTTACTAAGGTTTGAGTATCATTACTCATAAAATTATTAAGTTTTCATTCTAAAATTAATATTGTGATCTCACAAGGACTGAATTTTGGATGAAAACATTACCACATATATTACATTTTAAGATTTCTCTGAGGTGTTTATTTATAGATGTTTAATAATGTTTGACTTGGTTAAATACCTTGCCACTCTGTGTATAATTTTAACATCTCCCCAGTATGAATTTCTGATTAGTGAAGATTCATCCTGTTTAAAGACTTTCCAAGATCATTACTTTTGTAGTTTCTTTGTAATATGTAGAACTGTATTATTTTGTTATGAACAAAGAAGGGATCAAAACTTTCCCACCTTTATGTAAATGTTGGTTTTAATACTAGGAAGGATTCTTCCAGGTTGTGACACTAAGAAGCCATTTTGATAGATTTCTTTGCTTGGTTACATTTACGATGTATATCCTATTTTAAATGCCTGCAAATAACCTAGATATAACTGAAAAAGAATCCAATCTTTTTTTTTTTTTTTTAAAGATTTTATTTATTTATTTCACAGCGGGAGAGAGATCACAAGGAGGCAGAGAGGCAGGCAGAGAGAGAGAGGGGGAAGCAGGCTCCCTGCGGAGCAGAGAGCCCGACGCGGGCCTCGATCCCAGGACCCTGAGATCATGACCTGGGCCGAAAGCAGAGGCTTTAACCCACTGAGCCACCCAGGCGCCCGAAAAAGAATCCAATCTTATTATCATATCATTCCATGCATTTGTTTCCTGCACATTAAAAAAAAAAAAAACCACAGTGCTAGGGATAGATGACCTTCAGAAGGTAATCGCATATATTATGCTGTATTATGTAATATTGCCTACCAGCCACGTTGGCATGAAAGAGGTTTCATGCATGCATTCCCATGATCACAAGCAGATAAATGACTTGTAGAACTTCATCAAACTCTAAACAGCTGGGGAGAAGGCAATGATACATGAAAGTCATGGATCCATTTTGTTTATGGCAAATTTTGCTGCTTGTGAAATTTCTATTATCCTGCACTGCAAAGCTTTCCATCATGTTACATTCCCTATGAATTCTCTCTCTCATGACGACCCCAGGCTGTATTGCAGTTGTGGGACTACATCAGCCATTTGAGAAAAAGTGATACAAGAAAAATTAATCAGATTTGTCTAAGAAATAGCAGGTTCCATGTTCCCTCCCCACCCCTTTTAGGCAAACCCTTCAGGAAAGGACAAACACCTACAATATTAAGAATCTGTGCTGCAATAACAGTTAACTATTCCTCACAAATCTGGGGGTGGACACCACTACTCCCATTCTAAAGAGCACTATGAAGCACAGTATTGAGTGATTTCAGTAACTTCGCATCCTGTTTAGCAGCAGACTGAGGACTTAAACCTACTGGAGGTGGTAACCAATCACATCATGTAATCAACACGATATATGGAAAAAGGTGGTTGATGTTATTCTTCCAATAATCTAGATCTACATTTAGCTGTTTTCATAAAGCTGTCCTGGTAGTTTAGATTCTGGTATGCTATTTATAATTTTGTCTGTGACCAGGTTACATTTATGTGTAAAGATTTATTCTATATGGCAATACCAATTATGCAAAAGCTTCTGAGATTTTTTTTTAAAGACTTATTTACTTACTTAGAGAAAAAGAAAGAGACTGCAGGAGGAAGAGGCAGAGGGAGAGAGAACCGTAAGCTGCTGACTCCATCCTGAGTGCAGAGCCAGAACCAGGTCTTGATCTCATGACACTAGATCATGACCTGAGCTGAAACCAAGAGTCAGATGCTTTACTGACTGCCCCACCCAGGCGCTCAAGCTTCTGAGATCTTAATAAACTGCAGATGCTCTGATTGCCACATAGTACAATAGGAACCTGCCCCATGACCAAGTTGGACTTAATAACCGCAAGATTTGCTTGATATTAGTACCGTAACAGAGAGTCCTTTCTTTTTATTCCAGGAACAAGACAGAGTGGCACCTGTCACTACAGCATTGAACAATTTTATGATGCCCCAATATGGATGATAAAACATAATATAGGAAAAAAACCCCACAATATGAAGTTATAGCAAGGCAGCAGGGTACAAGGTTAATGATCAAAAGTTAACTGCCTTCTTAGATACCAGAAATAAACAAGCAAATCAAAAATTAAAAACAAAATACGATTTACATTAGGACCAAAACAAAGGGAACTATCACAGACACTTGTGGCAATTCATGAAAGGTCTGTGATGAAGACATAACATTAACTGATTTTCAATGAATCCAAAGTCCATAATTAATTTCATCAAGAAACAAAATAAAAAGATCATATAAACTGAAGATAAACAGGTTGTTCCACAGATATCCCTGCTGCTTGATACCCATCATCTCATGAATTTTAAAACATTCTGACTTTTAATTTTCTTGGAGAGTGTAATGCTTGATTTGACTAATCTTTAAGAATTAGTCTGATCGAAGTCTAGAATTCTTAGAATTCTCTGATGCATAGTACTTTATGAAATCTGCTTAAGCAATGTACCAGCACTCATTGTATTTGTAGGGTTTTCTCATGAAATCTTTGGTGAATTCTGAGGACAGGCCATGGCATGAAAGAAGTGCTACATTCTCTGGTGAGGTTTCTTTGCAGTATGAATTCCCTTATGACTCCAAAGGTGAGAATATTTAACAAAAGCCTTACCACAGGGTTTATACATCAGTATCTTCACTGTACTGTATATTCTGGTGTCTACTCAAGCTTGAACCGCGGTTAAAGGATTTGCCACATTCATGACATTTGTAAGGTTTCTCTCTGGTATGAATTGTCTCATGACTCCAAAGGTGTAAACATTATTAATAAAAGTCTTACCACACACTTTATATTTGTATCTTCACTCTATGTGTATTATGGTGTTTACTGATGCTTGAGTAGTGCTTAAAGGCTTTGCCACACTCATGACATTTATAAGGTTTCTCCCCAGTATGAGTTCTCTGGTGAACAGTAAGGCTTGCATTCTGACTAAAGGCCTTGTCACATACATTACATTTATAGGGTTTCTCTCCATCATGAACTCTCTTATGTTGAGTAAGATTTGAACTCCTGATAAAGGCCTTGCCACACTCATTACATTTGTAAGGTTTCTCTCCAGTATGAATTCTCTCATGACTCCAAAGGTATGACCGTGTGGTAAAATCCTTACCACATTGATTACATTTGTAAGGTTTCTCTCCAGAATGGATTCTCTTATGTTGAGCAAGATTTGAACCACTAGAAAAGGCTTTGCCACACTCACTACACTTATAAGGCTTCTCTCCAGTATGAATTCGCTCATGACCCCAAAGCTGTGAAGGTATCATAAAATTCTTACCACATACATTACATCTAAACGGTTTCTCCCCAGTATGGATTCTCTTATGAATACAAAGGTGTGAACGCGTGGCAAAATCCTTGCCACACTGATTACATTTGAAAGGTTTCTGTCCAGAATGGAAATTCTTATGTTGAGCAAGATATGAACCATCAGAAAAGGCTTTGCCACACTCATTACATTTGTAAGGCTTTTCTCCTGTATGAATTCGCTCATGTCCCCAGAGATGTGACCGTGTGGCAAAATCTTTACCACATATATTACATTTATATGTTTTCTCTCCAGTATGGATTCTCTGATGCCTTGTAAGGTTTGAGAACCTCTTAAAGGCTTTGTCACACTCATTACCTTTGTAAGGTTTCTGCTCAGAATGAATTCTTTGATGAGTAGCTAAGGTTGAGCAATGGCTAAAAGTCTTCCCACACTCATTACATTTGTAAGGATTTTCTCTACTGGATGTTCTCTGGTGTTGTGTCCATAATGAAGGATGCATAAGAACCTTCACATATTTATTAAAAATGTTGGTTTTGACACTAGAAGGAATTTTTTGAAGTGAAACTGAAGTTTTTCTGGGAGACTTCTCAACTTGATTACTTTCATGAATTTCCTCTTGGATTTGAAATCTCTGTTGTTCAGCCAGTTGTGAATGAAAGCTTAATCCAAGCCTATTGTCCAAACAGTCTCTGTACTTGCTTCCTGAAGAGCCTACCTTGTTTTTCAGTGCCTTACTCACCGTATCATGTTTGTAATATTCAGATGTACTTCTTCCTATGGAAACATTGTGCTTTATAGAAAAATGATTACAGAATTTATGATGTTGACATTCTTTATAGGTGATATTTTTATAATGGGTTGCAGTGTCTTCATAATATTTTCCTTCATAAAGCCACTGATTCTCAAATTTATTCACATCTTGGACCCTTCTCAAATCAAAATAATCAAACTCTTGACTTATGTGTCTTTCCAAAATTAATGTTTGGAATAATTCTCCATTATTAATGTTGTCTTTTGGTGGTAATTCTTTGCTCATACATTTAGTAGAGATATCTGTAAGATATAAAGAATCATAGGCTTCCTATTAACCAGAGTTTGAAGACAGACATTTTATAATGAAAAACATTACTCCAAAAATAAAGCTCATAATTTCAGAGCTATTACATTTGTCAGCGATGGTATGCAAATGAATAGAAACGCAAAGGACATAAAATTTCTCAATAAAGAAAGGCTGATTACAGGCAGTTCAAATTATTTTCAGGGAAGCCTATTTATAAATGTCCTGTGATCAAAAGTTATGACAGCCCTGAAAACTTAGGAATTTTCTACAGGTACCCAAAGATCATAGCAACCTACAGGAGGCAGAAAGGTGGCTCATATTTAAAAGAAAAATACACATCAATCTCAATTATCGAATACTTATTGTACACAACGTTAAAACAAAGCTTTAAGAATAACAAAATATTCTTCTGAGTACTTGCTATAAAACTGTATCCATGCAGAATAGGCATACTGCAATGTTAATAATCAGTGTCCTGTACTTATATTTCATAATATGTGCTACAATTATCTATTAATAATGAAAAAATAACCATTTTAGTAACCCCAGACAAATTCAGCAATTAAGAAATATGTATATTTATAAGAAATATATATAGACGTTAAAATTTTAAACAATTCACGCATAAGAAAAAAAGAGGTTGTATTTCAGAATAAGTACACAATATCATAAATGGAAAATATGTTGAAATCACCCATTTTGAAACAGAAGTTCTGATAAATATGTAATACAGAGATTAACAATGGGCTCTGTGACATGGAAATGGCAAAGGAGGGAAGTCCACATGTACCTCCTTCTACATAGGTAGAGATGAATTACCAAAAACTGTCAGAATGAACCTTATAAGAACCCTGGAAATTAAACACAGGATTCCAGCAACAAGATACACACTTAATCAAGAAAAAGTGGCTGCTTTAACTTGCCCTGACTCTGTGCCGTGCACCCCAGCTACGCAGTGGCCTTGAAGATGGGAGTGTGCAGGGGGCACGGCTTCCCAAACACAGGGAAGAGAGGGGATCTTCAAAGAATGGTGACTGGTTATTTGTTTCTTTAGTCTGCCTGCTGGCTCCCGGAAGGACTGGCTCAAAATGCTTGCCTTTCTTTGGCCTGTCTCAGATCTCTACCTAGGTGGAGGTAATAACCAGGGACCATTTGTCACAAACATTTAAAGGTAAGTCTAGTAGCCACTGCCCCCTAGGGCAGGGATAACAACTGGGACAAACAATGGGCAAACTGAAAACCCTGAGAAAAACACTGAGGAGTGAGGTGCACTGGGAATAAGGCTTTGAAAATCCCCCACATATTCCAGGGACCCAAGAAGGCTGAGGACATGCCCACGACCAGACCCATGAGAAAAGGCCTGAGAAGCCCCCAAGAGTATACCTCCTGCTGATCAGCAGATTCTGAGCAAGCGGAAGTGAAGGATAACACACTGCTTGTCTTAAACTTCTACCCTGTGAGTTTCATGCACTCCCCAACACACATAAACACACACACACACAGTGGAATGTTGACTTGTTTTGTGTTTGGTTCCAGGGGTTTCAGGAAGTCTGTTGAATCACTAGCTGACCGAGAAGTGAACCAAAGCCATCAACGGCTACACATAACAAAGAAAATACACCACACGAAAATTGTTGAGGGAAACAAACACACACACAACAATCACAAGAGACATAAAAACAACAAAAAAACAACCCTTGGACAGGAGGATATGATTTCCAAAGTTTCAACATACTCAAAATGCCCCATTTTTTTTTAAAGATTTTATTTATTTATTTGACACAGAGAGAGAGATCACAAGGAGGCAGAGAGGCAGGCAGAGAGACAAGGAGAGGAGGAAGCAGGCTCCCCGCTGAGCAGAGAGCCCGATGTGGGCCTCGATCCCAGGACCCTGAGATCATGACCTGAGCCGAAGGCAGAGGCTTTAACCCACTGAGCCACCCAGGCGCCCTCAAAATGCCCCATTTTTAACAAGAAGTTACATAGGAGCCAACACAACAATAAAATAGGGCCCATATAGAAAAATAAATATTAAATAAGAAACAAAACCTGGCCCTAAAGGAACCCCCAGTTTTGGACTTACTAAACACACACTTTAAATCCACTATTTAAGCTAAAAGGATTGATGGACAAAGAATTGAAAAGCAATCAGGAAAATACCGTATAAAAATATCAATAAAGAGATAGAAGGTGGAAAATGAAACTAAACACATTCTGAAGCCGAAATGTAAAATACCCGAATTGAAAAATTTCACAGACAGGTTCAACATCAGGCCTAATGAGGTAGAAGGAAGAAGATTCAGCAAACTGGCAGGGAGGTCAGCTGAAGTTCCCATGTCTGAGGAGCTCAAAGAAGAAGACTGAGCGTAAATGAACAGCGTCTAACAGTCCTGGAGGACATCATGTGGGCCAACACATGAACAGTGGGGGCCCCAAAAAGAAAGGAGAAAGAGAAGGAGGCAGGAGGAATATTGAAGAAATATGGCAGACAATTTCTTAAATGTTAAAAGACAAGACTCTACAAATCTAAGAACTCAGGGAACACGCAATTAAGAAAAATTGCAACAGAGACGCACGCTGCAACAAAACATAATCAATACGTGGAAAGGCAAAGGTAAAAAAGAATTTTGAAAGAAGGACGGGAGAAGCATCATGTATAAAGGACACACAATAACTTTCAGACTTGATTTTTCAGCCAAACCTTGAAGTCCAGCAACAATGGGATAAGACATTTAAAATGTTGACAGATAAGGGGAGGGGGGAACTCAGCCAATTATGACTTCCAAGATAATAAGAAGGAACACTTCTTTTTTTTCCCCCCAAGAATGAACATTTCTTAATTCATTCTCTGAGGTTAACATTATTCTGATATAAAACCAAAGACATCACATGAAAAGGAAATGATAGACCAGTATCACTTATTAATATAGACGCAAATATCTTCAATAAAATACTGACCAATTAAATACACAGCATATGAAAATTACACAACATAAATAAGTGAGACTTATTCCAAGAATTCAAGGATTGGCAATTCAACATGAAAACATCAATATAATAACCCAGATTAATAGTAAGAAGAGAGGTCCCTGGGTGGCTCAGTTGGTTAAGCAGCTAAGTCTTCGGCTCGGGTTGTGATCCCAGGGTCCTGGGATCGAGCCCCCACATCAGTCTCCCCGCTCAGCAAGAAGCCTGCTTCTCCCTCTCCCTGCTGCTCTGTGTACTTGTGCTCTCTATCTCTCTGTCAAATAAATAAATAAAAACTTAAAAAAGAAAAATAGTAAAAAGAAAAAAAACCCTACATAATCACCTCACTGTCTAAGAGTATTTGAAAACATCCAGAACTCTCCTTCATGTTAAAAACACCAGCATACTTAAAACAGAAGTGAACTTCCTCAACTTCTTAAAAGTTTATTATAAAAAACCCATAGCTAATAACATAATCAATGGTGAAAGAGTAATACCTTCCCCCTAAGATAAGGAATAAGTGATGGATACTGACTTTTATCAATGCTATCCAACACTGTGCTGCAAGTTTTACCAGGACCAGTAAGATAAAAAAAGAAAAGAATTTTTATTTTTTATTTATATTTTTTTATTTTTAAAGATTTTATTTATTTATTTGACAGAGAGAGAGAGATTACAAGTAGGCAGAGAGGCAGGCAGAGAGAGGGGGAAGCAGGCTCCCTGCTGAGCAGAGAGCCCGATGTGGGGCTGGAATCCAGGACCCTGAGATCATGACCTGAGCCGAAGGCAGAGGCTTTAAAGCGCTGAGCCACCCAGGCGCCCCAAGAAAAGAATTTTTAAAAATACATTTTGGGGAAAAGAAAGGACAATAATCCCTATGTCCCAATGACATAATCTTATGTATAAAAAATTCTATAAAATACACACATACAGGGCTCCTCGGTGGCTCAGTTGGTTAAACCTCTGCCTTCATTCAGCTCAGGTCATGGTCCCAGGGTCCTGGGATCTAGGCCTACATTGAGCTCCCTGCTCAGAGGACAGCCTGCTTCTCCCTCTCTCTGCCCCTCCCCCTGCTTGTGCACTCTCTCTCTGTCAAGTGAATAAAAAACGATGTTTTGTTTTTTTTTTTAAGATTTTATTTATTTGACAGAGAGATAGAGAGCACAAGCAGGCAGAGTGGCAGGCCAAGGGAGAGGGAGAAGCAGAGCTCTCCGCTGACAGGGAGGCCAATGCGGGACTCGATCCCAGGATCCTGGGATCATGACCCAAGCCGAAGGCACTTGCTTAACCGACCGAGCCACCCAGCCGCCCCAGAATAAATAAAATCTTAAAAAAAAAAAAAATACACGCACACACAACCTACTCTAACAATGTACCCTAAGGATGTCAGGAAGGTTGCAGGACACAGTATCAACACATAAAAGCAGTTGTGCTTTATACACTATAATGAACAACCTAGGAAGGGAATGTTAAAGATATTCCATATATAATGAAACATCCAAGAAATAAAATACCTAGAAAAAATCTTAACATAGGAGGTCCAAGACCGGTAGACTGAAAAGCATAAAACGCTGTTGAGAGAAATTAAACATCGAAATAAATAGAAAAGACATTCCATATTTATGGGTTGGAAGATTTCATATTTTTAAAGATGGTAACATTCACCAAAGTGGTTACATATTCTATATACACACTATGAAAATTCCAAAAACCTCCCTTGGAGAAGTGGAAAACACGATCCAATACATATGGAACTGCAAAGGGCCCTGAAGAGTCCAGACAATACTGAAGAAGAAGAAATCTAAAGAATAAACAGAGACAGAATGCAGACTGGTAGTGTCAGGGACTGGGGTCAGAGGAAAACATGGAGAAACTGATTAAGGGGTAATGGACGGTAATTTGGAGTGATGGGAATGTCGTGCAATTAGACAGAGGTGGTAGCTGGACAACTGGCAAATGCACTAAATGCCACTGAACTGTTCACTTCAAAATGGTTTTTTCTCATGTGAATTCCAGTTTGATTAAAAATTCGTTTTTAAATAACAAAAAATGAGCGATTAATTTTGCAATAGATTTAAAAAAGATATTTTCTGATTTTAATATGTTAAAATTTTGAAGCTAAGTCTGTTTATATTATGTAGAAATAACAGTTTCTCTTCCTCTAATTACGTGAAATTCTATCACTGAATCAACATAGTTTCACACATGGAACAGACATGAGGTGAGGGGTGTTACTGCCATATGTATTTGTAAACAGAGAGTTATCATGAATAAATAAAAATTAATGTCCAGTTCCCCAAAATTAATAAAACCCAACTTCACAAAGATTATCGGGAGACTATCTATAACCTTAAGGGTCACATGAAAGGAGCAAGGAGTAACTTCTAAGGCAGCATTATCAGTAGCATTTAAAGGCAGAGACGGTATTTGCCAGTGCCAGAAGATCCATGTGCAGAGGTGATCAATGTAAGAAACAATAATAGCCAGGGAACTACAGAACACCTGAGAACATAACAGTCTTCATGGGTTATGAATAGAAGGATTTCTAGAACTTTACAAATGTGGTGGAAAACTGTGTCAAAAGTCATAGTGATGAAAAAGTACATGAGGTATTCAATAATTTTTGTTAAATAAATGAATATATATATATAGAAAAATATCAAAAAGAAGTATAGAAAAATTAATAGTGGTTTTCAGTTTCTGTTAGTATGGCTGACTTTTCTTTATATTTTCTGAATTTTTCAAATTATTCAAAATAAGTATATTTGACTAATAATAAAAAACTTAAAAATGGCTTTGACTAGAAAAAAAAAGTACATGAAATGTTAAGAAATTGGCCGTGTTTCTATAAAATAAACTTAAAAGATATTTCGGTATTAGTTTAGCATACCAAGAGTTACATGGTGAATCTAGACATGGAAATGATTTAACAATAAAGCATCTGAATTGAACTTTAAAAAATCTCATAAAATTCATATAAAGCCTAACAAGTTACATTTAGAAAACTTAAGGTATACTCTAGAAAAACCAAAATATCTTATAAAGCAAATTATGAATTTCTTTGTATTTCTGGGGTGAACACAGTCACTTCATAGCAAAAGCATGGTCTCCAAATATCCAATATGCCCAATTTTAAAAATCCAAATTCATTCAAATGAGAAAGTTTATTTGTCAATAAGCAGGTATTAACTCAAGCAAAACAGATAGAGGAAGGATAGCTATGATTATATTTTCACCGAATTCCAGAGGTTATATAGGTTTTTGGACAAAGCCTGGTCCTCCACATCCCTTAGCACTCAGGACGGAAATCTTGTAAAACACACGAAATAACATTCATTCCCTGATCAAACAGTCCCACAAACCACAGGTATAAAACAAAGAACACTGATGAGTGTCATCAAAAACACACAGCCAGGGGCGCCTGGATGGCTCAGCTCATGATCCCGGAGTCCCAGGATCGAGTCCCGCATCCAGCTCCCTGCTCAGCGGGGAGTCTGCTTCTCTCCGACCCTCCCCCGCTTCGTGCTCTCTCTCTCTCATTCTCTCTCTTTCAAATAAATAAATAAATATTTAAAAATAACAAAATTAAAAATTTTGTTCAGGCCACATCAAGAGGGATGACCCTCAGTGTACTCCATCAACATTGCCACAATGTCCTCGAGAGACACTTCTGTGACACGCCAAGAACCGGAAGGACAACTGGAGCCACTGGCCAGGCTCTCACGCTTACGCTCGATGTCAGCATCCTGGAACATGCTGAGCACTCTACTCAGGTGCTTCAGGGCCCATGTCTCTACTTAGCAGGATGATGCTGTGACATCTAAATACGTGCCTGACATCTAAATAAGTCCATCTAGAATGTTCTTTCACCCAGTAAAACTCCTCGTGGGAGAGTTCACCACAAGTTTCCAGCACCTAAAAGCTGGGTTACCACAGCAGAAAACAGGAGGACAAAATTTCAGACACTGAGGAACTGTATTTCAAAACCAAGAAGATTTCAGAGGCAAAACCATTCAAACTTAGGAGACCAGGAAATCGGGGACAGCCAAGGGTTTCCCACACTCCCAGACTGAGGAGGAGCTACAAGAGGAAGACACAGGAAAGACAGGAAATCAAGGAAGGGGCTCTGATTCTGGGGGGTGTTCGACCAGGACCGGGGTCTGCCTACAGACTGCAGGCGGAGGGCCCAAAGCCTGAGACACAGTCTCCTCGAAGGACTGGGAAGCAGAGGTTTTCCCCGCCCCTCTCTACACAGCACTGCGGAACGGCAACCTCAAAACAGCCCCTCTCCTCCTGGTACACGGGCCGCCGAAGGGCGAAAGCGGAGAGGACATGGTGGGGCCCGGACAGGCGGAGGGCTCACACAGCCCCTGCTCCCGCCTGGAGTCCCCCATGCAAAAGAGCAGCCGCCCTTCCCGTCGTGACGGGTCACTCGGCACATGGGACGGGACGCGAGCTGGAGAAGGCCCGAGGTCAGGGCCACGGGAGCCTCAGGTCGGATCTGTGTGGACTGAGCGGGGAAGGAGGCTAAGGAAGGAGGAACGGCCCTTACAAAGAGCCCTGCGTGTGCTCCCCAGGCTCGAACCAGTACAGGGCGCTAAGGGACAGAGACCGTGTCATGTTAAGGACTCTGCCCTGGTCGCTGACAAGAGCAGCAGAACCACCAGGGGCGGAAACACACACACACGAAGAAGAGAGTGACGGAGGGACAACAACAAGCTCCTTCGAGAGCCCACGAGAAATCAGCGCTACTTTCCCACCACCTCTCCCATGTGGGCAGAAGGTCCCACACGACAGTTCAGGAAGTCGCTTCCTCTCTGCCATCTGCCCCTTCCTCGTGTTCACACCTTTGACGCCTTCCCTCCCACCCAGGTTTGCTGCAGGCTTCACCCACTCCCGGCGAGCCAGGCTCTCCCTGCTCCACAGTGGCCGTAACGTTCAGCTCACAGAGATCCCTGCTGACATGAAAACTGGTAGCTGATGTCCTGGGGTTTCCCAGCCCTCTGTCAGCTGAGACCGAGGACACTGATTACAGGTGGGTCTCGAACAGCATCTCCCAAGATTGTTCGCTGACAGCCTTCTTCCAAATGCTTCAATGTTTGACCTACACAAATACCGCGTTCTTCCCTGAACATCGGAATCGAGATTACAGGTGTAAAACCAGGAAATACAATAGTTTTTAAAATTTTTGACATAAGGTCTTGTTCTTTCTCAAGTTCTAGCACCACCACTAACCTGCGTGATCATCTGGGTTTAAAATCCAGATACCACACTGTGAATCCTTTCAATTCTGAATCAGCAGGCCTTCAATCTCAGTCAAGCAGGGAAAGGGCGACTAAGAAACCCCCACGAGAAACACAGATATACTAGTGCAGTTCAAAACCATCCTCACCCAGGGAGACCAGGTTCCAGTAGTTCTCCACCATCACGTGCCTGTACAAGGCCCTCTGGGCAGAGTCCAGGCACTCCCACTCCTCCTGAGAGAATTCTATGGCCACATCCTTGAAGGTCAACCGTTCCTGAAATCAAAGCACATTTCACCAAGAGGACTTCAGAAGAGTACTTATTTCACAAAAATGAGAGAAGGAAAGAGGTAGAGGAGTCAATTAGAATTGAATAACCAGATAAATACATTAAAGATCATTTTGAGGGGCGCCTGGGTGGCTCAGTCGTTAAGCGGTTAAGCGGCTGCCTTCGGCTCAGGTCATGATCTCAGGGTCCTGGGATTGAACCCCGCATCAGGCTCCCTGCTCGACGGAGAGCCTGCTTCTCCCTCTCCCTCTGCCTGCTGCTCTGCCTACTTGTGCTCTCTATCTCTGTGTCAAATAAATAAAAATCCTTTAAAAAAAAAAAAGATCATTTTGAGCAAGTCATATATCCCCAATATCCATTTGTTATACTTTTCCACCAGGGAATTTACATCAGCTAAACTACTGAATTTTATAACATTATGCCAGGTAAAATACACAAATGAAAAACATCAACAAATGGTAGACTATATATAAGTTCTAAATAGTAAGTTGTATACACCACTGGATGATAGCTAATTTCTCCATGAGCTAGAGCATGAATAATGTCTTCAGGGATGACCAAATGCACAGTAGTGTCAATGAAAGGTGAAAATGGCAAAAATGGGAAGCTGATGATAACTGAACCGACTAAAAGTTTGGAACACTTCCCACGTGGTAAGTTTTACTCTAATGCTTTACAAGTGTTAACTTGTTTAAAGACATAACATTCCATTAAATTAGCATTTGTTCCCACCTTAAACAGGACCCAACACTGTCTCCCTCTCTCACACACACACACTCTCTCTCTCTCTCTCTCTCTCAGGAATGTGGCTCTGGTCAAACAGGTAATAAATGGCAGAGCCTGCAGCTGAACCAAGTGGTCAGGCTTTAGTATAGAACTCGCAGCAACTAGACAGTAAAATAATGGATACAAGAGTAAAAGTCTGTTGACAGAGGGTTTGCTAATGGAGAAAACTTGAAAGAAGTTCCAGGCTGAAACAAGGCTGAGTAAAGGTTAATATATCGCATGCACACACACATGCATAAACATACAGTGAGTATTCTTACTGCTATTAGCTTATTTATGTGGTGATGCAGAAAAAACTTAAGGCCGTGAAAAATATTTCAAACATATTTCAAAGTTAAAAGAAAAGGTATTTATGAAATGATGACATCTTTTTACACACTACAGGCTCCCGCCCATAAACACGTGTGCACATGTCAACACACACTGAAAGTAACTGAAATCAAAGCTGGCGTCTCTAGATGACGTCTGTTTTTAGAATAAATCATTATCTCTCATTTTTTACTCATGTGCATTTCAGAATTTCTGGTACAATAAACATGAATAAATTGTATTAAATGTAAATAAAATTGCCAATGTTATTCTATTTAGCCTCCTTACAAAAACCCTGCAAAAAAAAATTTTTTTGAAATAACATTTAACTTCGATCTCCATTAAATATATACATGGAAGTGTATGCGCTGGAAACTGCATGCAGATTAGAGGGGCTGAGGGAAGGCCCTGGGGTGAGCATGAGCAAACACGTCGGGAGGGACACTTCAGAGTGTGATGAGCACGGCCACATGCAGGTGAGGACACAGAGGGCAGAACAAGGAACCGAGATACGACTTTACCTGAGAAAGAGTCATTCCTGACTCCCGGGCTTTCCTCCTCTCCCTCCTCTGCGCCTCTCTCCCAGGCAAGATGGGTCTTTGGACGTCAATCTGAGTGTCAAATGTATGCCGTTTAGAACTTAGTCAACATTCACTTCCTGTGCCACAACCACACACACGGGAAGGTGCCCCACGTGGGAGACAGCCCTCTGCGGCCGCGGCCAAAGGCCGGATTCGGGACAGTGAACTGCCACATGGAGAGCAGCAAGCGAGCGTTCTGCCCTCTTCCTGCAGGACTCGCTCCCCTCCTGGTGAAGCGCACACAGGACCTGCAGCTGTGGGGATCTGGGCGCACTCGCCCGCCCTTTAAAGTCACACAGCCGCCCTGGTAACACCCCAGGCAGAGAACAGCCCCCTCACCTCTCTCGAGATTAGGGGCTGCCTTCAGTCCTCATCAATGGATGACCCAGAGCCTTGGGGCTTGATGTTGGATATTGAGGATGGGCCCCATTATGCCCAAACACAGGAAGAGAAAGCGCTGGGGACTGGGTTCAAGAGGAATCCGCAAAATGCCTCAGCAGTCCCAGGGGAAGGCGGGTGCAGCACCACTCAGAGACCAGCCCAGCACCCCAGCCACCTGTGGCTCTGCTCCCTCCTAGGGCCCTGTCCCCTGTCCCCACACAGCGGAAGAGGAAGGAGCAGAGAGACTCAGGCAGAGCAGGTATTACAGGCCAGAGTGGGGTGGGAGTGGGGGGGCTGGAATGTGACACGGGAGTGTCCCAATGGGCCACCAGAGAAAGTGTTACCGCAACAAACACCTGGGGAAGAACGTGCACCACCTGCAGTTGAAGAGTCAGAGAATCCTAGACAGAGGGACCACCCTTGCAAAGCCCTGAGGCAGTGCTGACCTTGGCCCCAGGAACAGCAAAGACACCTGTGGGCCTCAATCCCGGTGAGGGAGGAGGGGACAAGCAAGGGATCAGATCACAGAAGTAGATCAGGAACGTCCGGCCGTGGTCCTCAGACACTGTTCTCCTCATCTCAAGTCAAGTTTAGAAGCCGTGTAGTCTCTCACCCAGATTGTCTCCCCCCTACTACTTAAGGGAAAACACACTTGAATAATTTAATATACTGTGTATTTTGAAAACAAGATGGTCACCGAAGCCCCGGGAAGATGGCTCTGGTCTTAACTGGGAGGTGGAGGATTGCAGGGAACACAACTGGGGGAGTTCAGGAGGTCATGTTTGGACATTGTAAGGCAGAGATGTCTCAAGAGAGATGTCGAGGAGACAGGCAATGAAGAAATCTGGCATTCAGGGCAGAGATCTGAGATGGTGTGTGAATCTGGGAGACCGATAAGTATTTATTTTTAGATTTAATTCATTCATCTGTCAGAGAGAGAGCGCGCGCAAGCAGAGGAAGCAGCAGGCAGAGCAGGCAGAGGGAGAAGCAGGCTCCTTGCAGCCTGAAGCGGCATTGGATTCCTGGATCCTGGGATTGTGACCTGAGGCGAAGGCAGCCCGCTTAACCGACTGAGGTGTCCCACCAGGCGTCCCACCCCTGGGTATTTAAAGCCATGAGATATGGTGACATGGAAAGTCACTGGGTGTACAGAAGAGGTCCATGACTGTCCTGTGGGGTGCTCGTCCAATCAGAGAGCAGGGAGTTGAGGAAGAATCAGCAGAGGAAGTGAATCTGCTGAAAAGTGAAGAGGGTGGAGAGAAGAAAACTGAAACAGACACACAGATGAGAGATAAGATCTGTCAATAGCGGGATGTCCTGAAAGCCATGAAGAAACATGTTTAGAGTAAGGAGTGATCACTGTTCAACATGTTGCTGATCAGACAGATAAAGACAGTGAGTTAACCAGGAGATTTAGAAAATGTAAAAATACCCGATCACTTTCCTGTTTACCATCTCTCTGGGTATGTACCCACCAATGGATCAGTGGATTATCTAATAATTCTGTGTTTATTTTTTCAAAGAAATCACTAACTTTTTTTCAATAGGGAATGGACCATGTACAGTCCTGGGGCATGCACACTACTTTCCGTTTCATCCAGTTCTCTTCAGGGCTTGTTCTTTTCTGAGCCGTACCGCTTTTTTGAATATAGCCACACAAGTGGGTATGAAGCAGTGTCACTCCGTGGTTTTGATGTGCAGTTCCCTAACGATTAGGATCACGTTCGGAGCATGTCTGCATGAGCGTAGTGGCCATCCGTGTATCTTCTCTGAAGAAATGTCTATTGTGGTCTTTTGCCTCCTTTTTACCATTTACCTATTTTTCTCCTGTTGTCTTGCTTTCCACTGTCACAACCAGGAGTCTGGATTTTTTCACAAAGGTGATGGGAAGTCAGTGGAGAATTTAATGCCGGGGACTGATATGATCTGATTTCAGATTTACTGTCTGTAAACTTATTCCCTGGCTCTTTCCTCACAGCAATTTTCACTGTTGTTAGGCTAGGACCAACTTAATCTTCTAATTACAACCAGGAACCCTTCTGCAGAAGAATGCCACACAGACACAAATGCAAAATTTCAATCACTTTAGGGATCACGGTCACTCAGATTTCCTGCTCTTGTCCTTCATCTCCATGCTGCAGTTGTGTTCACTGAGGCCTAGGACGGAAATCTTTTCACAGGTTATTTTGAGAACATCTGAGTTCAGTGAGAATTGTATGTAACTGAATTTTGAAAGGGTGGCCTCAAAGAAGCATGGGGCACTTTGTTTTTATCCTTATAATCTCAACTCCTTTTCAAAAATTCAAGGATCAGGGTGCATGGTTGTCTCAGTAGGTACATCATGAGACCTGATCTTGGATTAGGAGATCAAGCCCCACATTGGGTATAGAGCTCACTTAAATAAAGTAAAGCTCACTTAAAAGTAAGTAAATAAATAAATGTAAATAAAGTGCACTCTGTAAAAAAAAAATAACAATAACATTAAAAGAAGAAAAATTCCAATATCATCCAAATATACCTGAGCAAAAGACTTCTTTCATGGTTTTAATCAACAGGGAAATATTTTATTTTATTATTTTTAAAGATTGCACTTACTTATTTGAGAGAGAAAAAGAGAGCAAGCAAGTAGGGGAAGGGAGAGGGCGCAGACTCCCTGCTAAGCAGGGAGCCCAAGGTGGGGCTGGATCCCGGGACCCTAGGATCATGACCTGAGCTGAAGGCCAACGCCCACCTGACTGAGCCACCCTGGCGCCCCATCAATGGGGAAATATTTTAAACATATAAAATGATAAACACAGAGATTTGGTACAGAATACTTTGAAAGAGAATCAGCTGCGGAAGTAAGCTCTGGGCATATTACCTCACCATGAACAGATCAGTTCTACTGGAACCAAGTTCGGAGCCAATCCAGCCCACCTTCATTATGTTCATACAATGGACCTGGGGGACCTGAAGGGAACGTCTACTTTGGAGCTGACACCTCACTAATTAAACAAATCACATCAAGAAAGAAGAGACGCTGTGGAATATTACACTAGCTTACTAAACTGGTTTCTGACTGTTAAGATCATGGGCACCCTTACCAGACACACAATGAAATATTCCAAGGTTATTTACTAACTACCAAACAATGTTCCAATAAATGAAAATGAGTAGAAAGAATGCAGGGTTCTCATCTGAGCTACATACAATATATTAAAAAAAAAAGGCTGTAATCTTTAAAAAAAATCTAGTATCTTCTGGGGTCAAAGCTTTTACTGATTGATTGATTAAGGGAGAGAGACTCCCAAGCAGACTCCATCCCCCCAGCGCAGAGACCTAGCTGGGGCTGGATCTCACAACCCGGAGATCATGACCTGAGCTGATACCAAGAGTTAGATGCTTAACCAATTGAGCCACCCAGGCAACCCTTGGGGGTCAAAGCTTTTAACATAATGCAACTAACTAATACTTAGAAAAGAATCCTAAGAGCTGGTTGAAGCTGTTACCAAAGCTTGCTGCAGAATTTAATGATTATTTACAGAATACTAGATGTCCAATACACAAAAATTTACCTCAATTTGGCTTACAAAATGAATTAAATGTAAGAGACGTAGAAAGAAAAAGAAACATTTTTAATATTGCTTTAAAAAGCATCATGAAGGGCACCTGGGTGGCTCAGTGGGTTAAAGCCTCTGCTTGCAGCTCAGGTCATGATCTCAGGGTCCTGGGATCGAGGCCCGCATCGGGCTCTCTGCTCAGCAGGGAGCCTGCTTCCTCCTCTCCCTCTGCCTGCCTCTCTGCTTACTTGTGATTTCGCTCTCAGTGTCAAATAAATAAATAAAATCTTAAAAAAAAAAAAAGCAACATGAAAGGGCCGATTCAGGAATTTCTAGTTCTAGTCCATCTCCCCACGTGATCCCAGGATAAGAGGGTGATGCATAACTGACTGACACAGGTCCCTCCCCTCTCTCTGGCTGATTAAGGGTTGCAAATGCAAGCTATCTAATGATGCTAATAATTATAAAATGCACGAACCTTAAAAAGTTACATAATTCTCTTTCTCAACTGTTCAAACAAGCATAAAGTTAAATACATTATGGAGCCCCTTGTCCATTAATCACCACTCACCCAGGTCTGGGTTCCCCTCCTTTTTCCCTCCCAAGGATTTCTATTAATCCGTTCCTGTCTTTCTCTTTCCGGATTCTTTCCAGTTTCTCCTTTCCTGTGAACCCCGTCACCTCCCTTGCTTTCTCCCCTTTTCTCTCTTCCTTCCCTACAACTACACCTTCTGGGGAAACCTGAAACCCATTTCACCTTCCCTTACTCTTTCTGCCCGGGCTTTCGGACTGCTCCCATCTCCGCGTATCTCGGCCTCTCTCTCCGCCCCACCCCCATCTCTGCCCGCTCTGCGCTCCCAGGTCCGTCCCCTCGGCCCCGACTCACTGGCACCCCCTCGGGCTCAGCTCTCGCACGGCTGTTTCTCCCGGGGCGCTCATCCCACCGCCTCTCTGTCCCAGCATCACCCACCGGCCCCCGACCTTTGTCTGCTTCCCACTGTCTGCGGGAAGTGCCTCGCCCTTGCTGCCCCGCTGCAGGGAACCGAGGGCCCCCACGGTCCCGCTCCCTTCTCCTGGAGCGCCTCCCTTCCCTCCACAGGCCGCTCGTTTCCGGCCGACGCCCGCGACCTGCCCTTCCGCTCTCCCGGCCTCCTCGCAGGTGCCCCCGCGTCCTCTTCAGCTCGCCGTCTCCGCGCGGCCCCTCTCCCCGATCTTTCCTCCGCCGCTCTCTCCCTCCTGCTCCCCCCTCGCCCTCGCCTGCCGCGGTGCCGGCCTCCCCTCCGCGGTCACGGCCTCCACAAGGCCCCCCGTCCTCGCGCGGGGGAGGGGACCCGGCCGGGAGCCCGCGATCTTCGCCCGAAACCCCGCGCCGAGCAGGGTCCCCTCCCCGGGCTCGGTCCTCTCACCGCGCGCGGGCTGCACGGGGGGCGTCTCACGACGGCGGCGGGTCTGCGCCACCCCAGGGCCAGGAAGGGACTCCCCGTCTCTACGGGCCGGGCCGGGCCGCGGCGCGAGGCGCACACGCCGTCTCCCCGGACTCGCACGGCGCAGCTGGGAGGGCTGCCCGGGGACGGCGGGAAGCACCGACACGACGCGGCAGGCGGCGTCCGAAGGTGCGGGGACCGACTCGCACGGGCGGGAACCGAAAGGCCCCGGGGCCCCGGGCCGGCAGCGCCGCCCGCAGGCTTGTGTGTGTCTCCGCGACACGCTACTTACCGCGGCGGGGGCGCGGGGGAGGGGACTCGGGCGTGCGTGGACGCCCCGGGCCCCAGGGGTGCAGGCCTGCCGACTGAGACATAGAAAAAGAGACATAGAAAAGAGAGTTCAAACCCCTCAGAGGCCGATTTGTCGCTCGCTCCCTGCAGCCGCTTCCGGGTCGGTGAGAAGCCGCGCGTGCGCGCCGGTAGACCGGCGGATGGGGCGGGGCCTGGGGGGAGTGCTTCCGGCAATAGGTGGTGTGCGAACAGTGGCCGGGCTCTGACGCGCACCGCCTGTGGGCGGGGCTGGGTTTGGGGCGAGGCCTGGATATTGGGCTTCCGGCAACCCGGTTACTTAAGCCTTGCCGAGATCTGGGCCCTAAAGCGGGGCGTGGGGAGAGCAGGAAGGGGCGGAGCTATGGAGGAGCGCTTCCGGTAATGGGATAGAAACTGAAATAGCTTGTGGAGCCAAGATGCCGGGGGGCGGGGCGAGGCGGAAACTGGGCGGAGAGCTTCCGGCACTTGGCGAATCGTCAGGTTTGTCCTGGGTAGGATTTCCGGAGGGAGGCCAGGACCTCTCAGCGGGGTGGGCGGGGCCTGGCGTCGTCGCGGGCTCGTTGACAGAGAGAGACACAGCGAGAGAGGGGACACCAGCAGGGGGAGTGGGAGAGGGAGAAGCAGGCTTCCCGCCGAGCGGGGGGCCCGATGCGGGGCTCGATGCCAGGATCCCGGGATCATGACCTGAGCCGAAGGCAGACGCTTAACGACTGAGCCACCCAGGCGCACCTAGGTCGTGTCCTTATTTTGAATTTCTAACCCTTTCTACTTCTTTTGCGTCCAGTGGGACGGGACTACTTCCTGCCAATTTAAGTTCATGCTTGAACAGTGAGGTAAAGGTTGGAGTTGTGCGGGCCGTGTGTGTTGAAGGTTAACATGGTTACATTTTATTTTATTTTTTTTTAAAGATTTTATTTATTCATTTGACACAGAGAGATTACAAGTAGGCAGAGAGGCAGGCAGAGAGAGAGGAGAGAGGAGGAAGCAGGCTCCCTGCTGAGCAGGGAGCCCGATGTGGGCCTCGATCCCAGGACCCTGGGATCATGACCTGAGCCGAAGGCAGCGGCTTTAACCCACTGAGCCACCCAGGCGCCCAACATGGTTACATTTTAAGAGTGAAAGTGGCTTTCCTCAAAAACTTGTGAGAACAAGAAACAACTTTTGGCAAGGATGTGGAGAAGGAACCCTCCCGTATCATTTGTGGGAATGCAGACTGCTTCAGACACTGTAGAAGACAGCATGGATTTACTCCAACTGTTAAAAATAGAACTACCTTACTACCTAGTCATTGAAATAGTGGGTATTTACCGAAAGAATAGGTAAACACTGGGGCATCTGGGTGGCTCAGGTCATGATCTCACGGTCCTGGGATCCAGCCCTGCATCAGGCTCTCTGCTCAGCAGGGAGCCTGCTTCCTCCTCTCTCTGCCTGCCTCTCTGCCTATGTGTGATCTGTCAAATAAATAAAATCTTAAAAAAAAGAATTGGTAAACACTAATTCAAAAGGATATATGCACCCATATGTTATTGTAGCATTATTTACAATAACCAAATTATGGAAGCAAAGAAGTGTCCATCGGGCGCCTGGGTGGCTCAGTGGGTTAAAGCCGCTGCCTTCGGCTCAGGTCATGATCCCAGGGTCCTGGGATCGAGGCCCACATCGGGCTCTCTGCTCAGCAGGGAGCCTGCTTCCTCCTCTCTCCTCTCTCTCTGCCTGCCTCTCTGCCTACTTGTAATCTCTCTCTCTGTGTCAAATGAATAAATAAAATCTTTAAAAAAAAAGTGTCCATCGACTCATGAATGGATGAGATGATTACTCAGCCATAAAATAGTGAAATCTTGCCATTTGCAACAACATGGATGGAACTAGGTGGTATAATGCTAAGTGAAATAAGTCAGCCAGAGAAAGACAATACCGTATGATTTCACTCATATGTGGAATTTAAGAAACAAAACAAAGAAAAAAAGGAACAAAAAACCCAGATCCTTAACTATAGAGAAAGATTAATGGTTACCAGCAATGAGATAGGGGTGGGCATTAAGACTAAGCCTATCATGGGTAATTTACAGGATTGTCAAACTACTATTGTACACCTCAATATAACACTGAATGTTAACTATATTGGAATTGAAATTTAAAACTTAATTTACAAAAAACCCCACCTTTTTTGATGAATAGAGATCCATGTCTTGGAAGAGATGAGCT
Source organism: Ailurus styani (assembly GCA_002007465.1). Classification (NCBI taxonomy): domain Eukaryota; kingdom Metazoa; phylum Chordata; class Mammalia; order Carnivora; family Ailuridae; genus Ailurus; species Ailurus styani. The sequence continues at coordinate 80,264 of LNAC01000292.1, forward strand.
GAAATCGGTGGCCTGGGACCAGGTCCTCCATGGGGAGTTATGTGGGGTCATGGTTGGACCAAGGAATATCTCCTGCAATAGAATTTAAGCAATTTATTTATTTTTTAAAGATTTTATTTATTTATTTGACAGAGAGAGCACAAGTAGGGGAAATAGCAGGCAGAGGGAGAGGGAGAAGCAGGCTCCCTGCTGAGCAGGGAGTCCAATGTGAGGCTGATCGCAGGACCCTGGGATCATGACCTGAACCCAAGGCAAATGCCTAATGACTGAGCCACCCAGGCTCCCCAAATTTAAGCAATTTAAGTAAGCAAGAAGTGCACCTGTCTGTGCAGCAGGTGCAAACTGAAATGTGAAATGCAAAACTATACCAATGCAAAATTTGCCATTATTTACCAACATTTTTCAGAATGTAATTTCCATTTCTGTCCCCATTCACCATGTATGCAATCATGTACTCATTTTCAGAGATGTTCCTAGGCACAAGACCTGGAGTGTGGGAGATGAAGGATAGATTTAGGTCACCAACAATTGCTTAAAAAAAATTTTTTTTAATGTAGCTGTAACTTGAGTTGTTCTTTGTATTTGTCAACATATTCCACACTTGAGGTGACTGATAAATTACTTTCAGGTAACCTTTGTGTCATAATACAATTCTAAACATTATTTCTGAACATAATTTCAAGTTCACTTTATATATAGTCATATTAGTATATATATATTATACAGTTACAATATATATTAGTATTATTAGTATATATTAGTATTTATAGAAATAGTATGTTATATATTATAGTATATATTATTTTATAATTGTTACATCTATAATTAATGTAAGTAATTATGGCAAGATTTCACTTTTTTAGGGCTGAATAATATTTCATTGTGTGTATATAGATATATATTTATATTTTATATACATATAAAGCTCACATCTTCTTTATTCATTCAATTCTCAGTGGATACTGGCACTGCTGCCATATCTTGGCTATTGTAAATAATGCTGCTATAATCATATGGGTACGTGTATCCCTTTGAATTAGTGTTTTTGAATGCTTTGGGCAAATACCCAGTACTGTGATTGCTGGGTCATTAGGTAGTTCTATTTTTAAGTTTTTGAGGAACCTCCATATGGTTTTCCATAGTGGCCGCACCAGTTTGCATTCCCACCAACAACAGTGTACAAGGGTTCCTTTTTCTCCAAGTCTTTGTGTTGTTGATTGCCAAAGCAATATTGAAAAAGAAAAGCAAAGCTGGAGTCATCACAATTCTGGACTTCAAGTTATATTACAAAGCTGTAGTAATCAAAACAGCATGGTACTGGCACAAAAATATTCACATAACTCAATGGAACAGAATAGAAAGTCCAGAAATAAACCCATAACCCCATAATGATGTGGTCACTAAATATGAGACCTGAAACTATAAAAAATCATAGAACACAGGCAGTAACCTCTTTCACAATGGCCATTGCACTTTTTCCTAGATATATCTCCTGAAGCAAGGGAAACGAAAGGAAAAATAAACAAATGGGACTTCAACAAAATAAAAAACTTCTGTACAGAGAAGAAAACTAAAAGGCACCCTACGGAATGGGAGAAGATATTTGCAAATGACATATCTGGTAAATGGCTAGTATCCAAAATATATAAAGAACTTATAAAATTCAACACCCAAAAAGCAACTAATCCAATTTAAAAATGAGAAGACATGAATAAACATTTCTCTAAAGAGGACATCCAGATGCCCAAGAGACACATGAAAAGATGTTCATCATCACTTACCATCAGGGAAATGCAAATCAAAAGTACAATGAGATATCACCTCACACCTGTGAGAATGTCTAAAATCAACAACACAAGAAACGACGAGTGGTGGCAAGGACTTGGAGGAAAAGGAACCCTTGTGCAGTGTTGTTGGGAATGCAAACTGGTGCAGCCACTGTGGAAAATCATATGGAGGTTCCTCAAAAAGTTAAAAATAGAACTACCTAATGACCCAGCAATCACAGTACTGGGTATTTGCCCAGAGGATTCAAAAACACTAATTCAAAGGGATACAAGCCCTATGTTTACAGCAGCATTAATTACCATAGTCAAGATATGGAAGCAGCTCAAGTGTCGATTGATGCATGGAGATGTGGTATATATGTACCTTGGAATATTATTCATCCTTAAGAGAATGAAATCTTGCCATTTGAAGTAACATGGAGGTAGTTTAATGCTAAGCAAAAAAACTCAAAGATAAATAACATATGATTTCACTCATATGTGGAATTTAGAAACAAATGAGCAAAAGGAAAAAAGAGGGGAAGAGGGGACAGAGAAACAGATTCTCAATTATAGAGAACAAGCTGAAGATTACCGGAGGGGAGGAGATTGGGGGGGATGGGTTAGGTAGGCGATAGTGTTTAAGGAGTATCCTTGTGGTGAGCACAGGATGATGTATGAAAGCGTTGAAACACTATATCGTACACCTGAAGCAAATATAACACTGTGTATTAACTGGAATTTTAAAACTTTTAAAAAGTACTCTTTAGCTCCCGTAATCTTTCCTATTGTTTTTAAATTTCTATTTCATTTATTTCTGTGCAAATTGTTGTCATTTCTTTTCCTTCTGCTAACTTGGTGTTAGTTTTTTTTCTTTTTTTTTTGTGCCTTGAAGGGTAAAGTTAGGTTTGAATTTTTTTTCCTTAATGTAGGTATTGTTATCAACATTCCTCTTAGAATTTCTTCTGATCCACACCATAAGTTTTGTCATGGTGTGTTTCTATTTTCACTTGTTTCAGAATATTGTTTCTCTCTTTTTTTTAAAGATTTTATTTATTTATTTGACACAGAGAGAGAGAGAGATTACAAGTAGTCAGAGAGGCAGGCAGAGAGAGAGGAGGAAGCAGGCTCCCTGCTGAGCAGAGAGCCCAACGCGGGCCTCGATCCCAGGACTCTGAGATCATGACCTGAGCCGAAGGCAGAGGCTTTAACCCACTGAGCCACCCAGGCGCCCTATTGTTTCTCTTTTTAATTTTAAAATTTATTTGTGAGAGAGAGAGCGCGCACATAAGCTGGCAGAGTGGCAGGCAGAAGCAGAGAAAGAAGCAGGCTCCCCGCTGAGCAAGGAGCCTGGATCCTGGGATCATGACCTGAGCAGAAGGCAGATGCTTAACCGACTGAGCCACCGGGCATCCCGTTTGTTTCTCTTTTGATTTCTTCTTTGACTCACCATTTGTTGAGCAGTGTGTTAATTTCCATATATTTGTGAATTTTCCATTTTTAATCCTGTTATCGTTTCATACCATTGTGTTCAGAAGAGATAACTGGTATGATTTCAATCTTATATTTACCAAGATGCATTTTGAGACCTAACATAGGACCTATCCTGGGTAATGTGTGTGTGCTTCAGAAAAACACATATTCTGGTTCTGTTGGATGGAATAATCTGTGTGTGTCTGTTAGGTCCTGTTGGTCTGAAGAATAGCTCAAGTCCAATGTTTCTGTGTTGATTTTGTCAGAATATTCTATCCATTGTTACGAGTATTGAAGTTCCCTATGCTTATTTCTATTTATTATTGTTTTTAGATCTGTTAGTATTTGCTTGATATATTTAGGTGCTCCAGTGTTGGGTGTGTATGTTTACAATTTTTATATCCTCTTGATGAACTGATCCTTTGTTTTAATATAATGACCTTGTCTTGTTACAGCTTTGGACTTGAAGTTTATTGTATCTGATATAATTAGAGTGACTCCTGCTCTCTTTTGGTTTCCATTTGCGTGGAGTATCTTTTTCCATCCCTTCACTTTGAGCTTATGTGTATCCTTAAATCTCAACTCTCTTGTCAGCAGCATTCACTTGAGACTTTTTTTTTTTTTGAGTAAAGCGATAGACATTTATGAAGTGAAGATACAGAAAAAGCTCTCAATACTGAGAGGGATCCCAACAGGTTGCCAAAGGAGTTTTTTGGTTTTTGTTTGTTTGTTTTGTTTCGAGGCCATCCAGTCACTCTATGTCTTTGATTGGATAATTCATTCATTTACATTCAGACTAATTATTCATAGGTAAGGACTTACTGATGCCATTTTATCAATTGCTTTTCTGGCTTATAGTTTTTTCCTCCTTCTGACTTCCTTTAGGAATTGCTAATTATCTATAGTGGTACGTCTTAATTTCCTTTTCTTTTTGTGTGTATCTATTGTAGGTTTTTGCTTTGTTGCTATTACAAGGCTTACATAAACCACCTCATAGATCAAAGTCTATTTTATGCTGATAAATTTGATTGCATATAAAAACTTTACTCTTTGGGGCATCTGTCTGGCTCATGTCTGATAAAACTTCTACACATTAATTTTCATGAAACTATCACAAAAATATCACAGGTAATTTAACTAAACAGTATTTCACAAACACTTTCAATAATATATAAAGAATCCTACCTGTGCAGCAGCAAAGGAAATGCAGTTATTAGTATGAGGAAAAATGTGGTCTTTCCCAATCAAGGAGTGAGACACTTCAAAGGTAACCATTCAGTGTTAAATTATTCTAACTTCATTTTTTATTATTTGACTATTAATAGCTTTTAAGTCTCCCATCCCTCCTCCCATTCTACCTCAGACCTATGTAGGCTAATTAGAAAGGCTGTGTACTCTTTCTTTGGCATTGGTGGAAGTTTAGGCCACATTCAACACCCTCTCCTCAGCTCCACCATAAAAGCCCCATACCAAAAAATCTGGAGAAGAGGGTTCTTAACACATTAATCATGATTTAGATAGTAGTTTTACATCTATTATATGCCACTCATGCTGTCACACAAATTTATATTATATTGGATATAAATTCAGTGTTCTTGTTCCAGTAAATTCTGGACATGAATGAACGTCATCTAATGAAGTTTGTCCTTTTATCTCATTAAACCTTTCCAGGAGATCTTCATGGTGACATGAAAGGACTGTAATAAAAGTGTAATATAAAAAGATTTCAAATATTGAGATGAAAGTCACTGATAGTAATTTGGCCTTTTCAAGAAACCTGAAATAAACTATTTAATAAAATGAAGGTAACAGGACCTTTCCACTTTAACAGCCATTATAGGTATTATTATTTTGATTTTTAATCAATTATCAATTATTAAATTTATTTAGAATTTAATACTCTTTCAGAAGAACTTAAGAGACTGTTTTCTCTATTATGAATTATGATATGTAGCCAATTGTGAGAAATGGTTAAACAATTTATCACATGCATTAGTTTTAAGACTTCTCTACAATATAAATTCTTTGGTGAATCCTGGTATCAGATCATTGTCTAAAGGCCTTGCCACTTTCAATACATTTGTATGTTTTCTCTCTGATGTGAATTCTCTCATGATCCCTAATATAAACATTTGAACATCCGATCAAAGTTTAACACATATGTTACATTTATAAGGTTTCTCTTCAGTAGGACATAGTATTACATATGCTTGATCTTTGGATAAAAGCCTTGCCATACCCATTACATTTTTGTGGCTTCTTTCAAAGATGCGTATTCTGGTGTCTAATTAACAGTAAGCCCTGGTTATAGGCTTTGCCAAACACACGACTTTTATATGGTTTCTGTTCAGTATGGATTCTTTGATGGTGAGTAAGGCTTGAACACACATTAAAGGTTTTGCTAGACACATGACATTTGTTAGGTTTCTCTTCACTACAAATTCTCTGAAAATCCCGTGCTTGATCTTTTTGATAAAAGCATTTCCACATATATTAGGTTTACCATGTTTCTTTTCAGTATGCATTTTCTGATGTCTAGTAAGATTTGCAAATGGGGTAAAGGCCTTGTCACATTCATTACATTTGTAAGGCTTCTCCCCAGTGTGGATTCTTTGATGTCGGGTAAGGCTTGAACACACATTAAAGGCTTTGCCACACTCGTTACATTTGTAAGGCTTCTCTCCAGTGTGAATTATCTGATGTATGACAAGGTTAGAGGACTGGTTAAAGGCTTTTCCACATTCTTTACATTTGTAAGGCTTTTCTCCACTATGGATTCTCTTATGTTGAGTAAGGCTTGAACGCTCCATAAAGGCTTTGCTGCACTCATTACATTTGTAAGGTTTCTCTCCTGTATGAACTCTCTGATGAATTATAAGATTTGAATGTTGACTACAGACCTTGTCACATACATTACATTTATATGGTTTCTCTCCAGTATGGATTCTCTGGTGTCTAGTAAGGTGAGAGATGCGGTTAAAGGATTTGTCACACTCATTACATTTGTAAGGTCTCTGCCCAGAATGAATTCTCTGATGACTGGTGAGATTTGAGCTTCCTCTAAAAGTCTTCCCACATTCATTACATTTATAAGGTTTCTCTCCAGTATGAATTCTCTTATGTCGAGTAAGGCTTGAATACTCAGAAAAGACTTTGCCACACTCCTTACATTTACAAGGTTTCTCTCCAGTGTGAATTTTCTGATGCCGTGCAAGATTTGAATTTTGACTACAGCCTTTGCCACATATATTACATTTATATGGTTTTTCTCTGGTATGGTTTCTCTGATGTCTAGTCAGTTTTGCAAATTGGATAAAGGCTTTGCCACACTCATTACATTTATAAGGCCTCTGCCCAAAATGAGTTCTCTGATGACTAGTGAGGTCTGAGCTTTCTCTAAAAGCCTTCCCACAATCATTACATTTGTAAGGCTTTTCACTAATAGGTGTTTTTGATGTACAAGTAATGAAGGGCGCATAAAAAGTTTCCCAGATTCATTATAAAGTTCATATTGATGCTAGGGGGAATTCTTTGAACTACTACTACAGAACTACTGTTGATCAAATCCTCAACTTGATTATATTCATAAGTTTTCTCTTCAGTTTGAAACTTCTGAAGGTCAGCCAGGTGTGACTGAAACTTTATTAATCCAATCCCATTTTCAAAACATTTTATATACTTATTTCCTGCACAGGTCATGTCATTTTTTAGTTTTAACAAAAGCCTTTTATAGGACTTCTCATGTCTGTAATATTGATAAGTACTTTTTCTTACAGAAACACTCTGCTTTAGAGGGAAATCATTCCAGGATTTGTTATGCTGCTGATCTCTTCTACCAGTGAAATTTTGGTTATGGGCTGCGGTTACTCGTTTGTACTTTGTTTCACCATATGAATACTGACTTTCAAACTCATGCATATTTTGCTGGATTTCTCTGAAACTGAAATCCTTGATGTCATTTCTTTTGTGTCTTTCCAACATCAGTGTCTGGAATAATTCTTTGTTAATATCCTCTTTTGGTGATAATTCCTTAATCATACTTCTAACAAAGATATCTGAAAGATATAAAGAACCATAGGTTTCCTATTAATAGAGTTATAAAGTGACTATTTTACCTTGAAAACATAATATTAGGCCAAAAGTCATGCTTATATAGTTATAAAACTTCTCAACCATAGTATGCAAATATTTAGGAATAAAGGGAATCGAATTCCTCAATAAAGAAAGCGTGTTTACACATAGATAAAATTATTTTCAGGAAAGCCTAGTTCCAACACCCTACTAGCAAACCACTCAGAGTATTTACATAAGCCCTAAAACAAGTGGTATCTTTCTGTTGCCACCCCAAAGTACTCACCAGTTGGCATGGACATTTGGGTGTTTCATATTTGAAGGAAAGCAATCTTATATGAATGCATATACACATACCTAATTATTTACGTACAATTATAAACGCTAAAGCAGAGGACTATATACGGTAATGATAAATATCATCTTAACAAACTTATCTAACAAAAAATGGCAATTCACAATTATAAAATAAAAATAACACTGAGAAAATTAGAAGAACTTGATGAAACACCATTGTAAGAATAACAAAATATTGTTTTGAATTTCTATAATAAAATGCTCCATATTCATGCAGAATAGGCATTTTCCAACATTAACCATTGGTGCATGACAGTCATAATGCATGAGATATTTAAAAACCACTATCTGTAAATCATAATAAAATGAATCAAACATTTTAGAAACCCACAGTAAATTCAGGAAATAAATAATAACCCAAAACAATTATAAACCATTATCATCTGTGACATTCTGAAGACTTCTTCCTTCAGAACAAAGGATAGGGCTCCTGTTCTAGAAGGAATACATGATATGAGCATTGAAACCTATGTTAAGAACCACTGACTTTTTAAATATCTGGTTCAGGTAAATACATAATATTTTAAGATGAAGAATTTGGGAAGGCAGTCAGAAATCCGAATTATGATTTCACACCTGCAGTTAACGAACAACCAACAGAGCTATTTCCAAACTGTGAAGCAGCTTTCAATAATGTGATTCTACAGTCACAGAATACATGTACAGAGTATGTGCCTTGGAATTTTACTAAGGGAGAAATAACACTGAGATGAAACAAATTATAAAATGAATACAAATACAATATACTGCAGGCAAAGGTCAATCACATATGAAACACAGGAGGAGATCAAGAAATATTAGAAAAGAAAGGTAAATTTCCAGTCCTTGCTGTATGTTATATAATGTTCAAAGTCTTCTAACAGCATTAACGTATTAAAATATTCTTGAGATAGATTATCGTAATATTTCAGACATAAACGACAGGCCCATCGTGTTTATGTATCCAACACTAATTCACACAGGAAAAAAAAATGTGAGAGCCAAAATTTGAACCTGGGCCTGCAGGCTCAGACCACATGTTCTTGAGCACTAAACATTACCGCGCACTCAGAAAGTGAGCACAAGGTCATAGCAGACCCCACCAGCATACAGGGAAATGCTTCAAGAAAACTACGGGAATTGAGATGTGTTACTAATATCGTTACTGACTCATCCCACCCGGATAAGAGCATCTCAGTCATCACTTCCTGAATGCGCTGATTTAAACAGTGACCAGGCATGGTGCTATCCCGAACTAGCTGTCCTCTGGAAGAGCAGGGATCTTTATATAATGTGGAAGGGGTAAGGACAGGGAGCACTGAGGAGACTTGGGTGTCCATGGGCTCAAAATTAATCTGCTAAGGAAGAAACAGTGTGCTTCACCCGGATCAATGAATAATGTGAGGGAAGGTGGAAGAACAGAGCCTGTCCTTGCAAATTTATGGGAATACAATTGTGCTGGGACCGTGAAAATCTTTATCTTAGAAGAAGAGATGAACTGATTTAGCAAGTGGCACAATACCGACCCATTCTGTGGGAAATGTACTGTGGGTGCGTGGCGGCAGGGACGGGGGAGAATGTAAGAAATGAAGAAGGCAATTAGCATGACACAGTGGAAGGAATACAGGCTTACCTCTATTCTAATATTTCTCCTGAAATTTCTCAAATGGAATATCCATGGCTTTCTATTTGTAACCATTTACTCAAGAGAGTCCTACATATATATATTCCATGAGACATGTACAAAAATGTTCTTAAAAGACATAAAAAGCAAAATTCCGGGCATGGCCATCAAGGGCAGAATGGATGAACTCACTCTACGTACACATGCAGGTGCCATGAAAGTCTGTCGAGGATTCAACAACAGACAGTGACACGGATGCAAGATGACGAATCCCTGGTGGGGAGGACGAAGAGGTTATTGGAGGGAAACAAAGTTAGCAGGTTTTATCAAGGTCTGAACTTTGGGGGAGATGTGGATCGATTAGTTCAAAGAATATGCCAACCAAATTATTACTTACATAATATGTTTTATAAATAGAAATGTACCAATCTGGCATGCTAACCTCTTTGAGGCTGAGTGTCCTTGTTATATAAAAATCACAGTGCTTCTTGGGGTGTCTGGGTGGCAGAGCTAGTTAAGCATCCAACTCTTGGTCTCACCTCAGGTTATGATCTCAGCCCCATGTCGGACTCCATGCTCAGTGCGGAGTCTGCCTGGGATTCCCCCGCTCCCTCTGCCCCTCCTGCTCATGCTCTCTCGTCCTCTTTCTCTCTCTCTCAAGTAAATAAGTCTAAAAAATAGTAACTGCTTTTTTGCAGCCTCCTCTAATTATCTGAATTCATATATTTGGATCTCTTCACACAACTGCTGGCATAGAGACATGAGGTGAGGGATGCTCTCACTATATGTATTAGTGGATATATACTTATTATTGTGGATCAATGGAAATTATGTGTACTTATCCAAAATTAATAAATTCTAACTTTGTTAACTATCACCACGACATAGGCAACCCCAAGGAGAAAATAACAAATGACACACAGTGGGGAATGGATTTTACCGAAGGGCAGTGTTGTAGCAGGGATAACTTTTGGCAGCGCCATGTAGGAGGGAGACGTGCAGAGAGGTGGCCAGCGCCACAAGCAGTTGGCTGTAGTCGGAGAACAGGAGAGCACTGACATGTGGGGCAACAAGGACCGGGTGGACTTTGTGGAACCCACAGCTTAAAAGATGAAGATCAAAACAGCCTTCAAGTGTCAACTGAGAATGTAATTTTCAGAACATGAAAAATTTTGTGGAAAACACAAGGAGTTATAAGCCATAGTGGTGAGGATGTACAAGGAATGGAAGAGATAGGATAAATTCCCAATAAAATACAATGAGAAAGTCAAATAGTAGTTTAGTATACCAAGATGTGTACATGATGACACTAGGCAAGGAAATTAATTAATAAAGCATTTTGTACCAAATTACAAAAAGTCAGTAAAATTCAAATAAAATCCAAGAAGTTATATTTAGAAAACTTAAACTATACTATAGAAAAAGCAAGGTATCCTATATAACAAATTATGGCAAATCAATTGAACGATTTCTGGGATGAACACAGTAATTTAATAAAAAAATTTTTTTCCTCAAGATAGCCAATATTCCCAATTTTACAAATGCAGCCAATGTGAGAAAAAGGTACTTTAATAATAATAGGTAAATCGGGTGAAAGAGAAATAAAGGGACTAAGATAATTTTTTCACAAAATTCGGGAGTTTGAATAGGTTTTGGGGAAACTGCTGCTGAGCCATAGCCTCAACACTCAAGCAGCAGATCTGGTGACATATATTTTAAAATATTTATTCCTTGATCCAACAGCCCATAAACCACAGCTATAAAACAGGATTCTAAGTGTCATCAAAAGTATGTAATTAATCATTTTTTAAAGTTCATTTTTAATTCATGGCAATGTACATGATGAAAATTGCAGTGGGATATCAGAATTTAAATATCAGAATTTAAAAATGGAGGCATAAGAGTGTACGCCTGAAACTACTATAAGACTAAGTTAATTACCCTGAAATTAAAAAAAAAAAGGTGGCATCATTTAACTTCTTAAGTTCCCTCCAGATGCATCACAATCGTATTTGTTCGAAGGAGATGAACACTGCTGCATGCAAGGGGTGAACAATCTGGCATGAACCATGGCTGTGGGTCAAAGTCACAGGTAAATGGTCGCAACAGTGTTCTCCTTGGGATAAGTTCGTACATCTACGATTGCTGGCTCAAAGGGAATGGTCCTTAGATATTTGACCAGCATTGCCACGGTGCTTTGAGAGATTCTGGGACACCCCACGAACAGCAGAAAGAGAACTACGATCACTCATCAGTCAGACTTTCCTGGTACTTTGTATCTCAGCCTCCCTAGGACTTGCTGACCACTCCACCCAGTGGCTTAACTGGGCCCTTCTGGAAGTGGCTGGACTGCACTGTAATACATGAATCAAAGTGTTCTCCTTCAAAAATTTTGTTATACAATAAAACCCCTCCATGGATAAGTCCACCAGAGGTTGTCCATCATCTAAAAGTGGGTTACCAGAGCAGAGAGAGAGGATAATTCAGACCCTAGGAAGAAAACGTTTCACAAGAAAAATTGTACAGACTTAGGGAAATACAAGATCTGGACGAGCAAAGTTTTGTCTGCGTTACTGGCCGCGGCTGAGCGCAGGAAGGAGAATAAGGCAAGAGAAGAGAAGTAAAGCAGGGGTTCAATTCTGCAGGGTCTGTGAGGAGACCAGGAGATGCTCCCCAGGCAGGACTGGGTTTCGAAGAGACAATCTCTGTCCACTGTCTGTACAGCACTGCCGACTAACCACGCCAGAAGAGCCGCCCTACCACCTGGTTATACTCTTGATGTGTGGCAAAAGCAGGCCTGACAAAATGGCTAGGAGGCCTTGAGACAGTCCCATGCAGCCCTGGGGCCCCCAGTGCAACGGGGGAGTACCCAATGTTTTCCAATCTCCCAAACACGGGAACAGAGGATGAAACCTGGAGTCAGAACTACGGACGAACTGATGGATCAGATGGATCAGATGGCATCGAGTACAGATGGAGAGACCAGAGGAAAAGAGGACCCCTGTAAAACAGCCCTTCTCATTGCTCTCAAAGCCAAGGGACCAAAAAGGTCACAGCAGCCGGCTAACAGTGTTGCAGGTCATGGTGAGGACCGCCACTGTCCCTGCGCCAGCTGGAATGCCTTGTCTGCAGAACCCAGTCATGGGGGAGACCTCCTTTGTGTGCTCCCAAGTACTCTTCTTTTCTCATAGACCTCTCCTCTTTGGGGAAAGTTTTTCTCAAACAATATTTGATGAAGTTTCATCTCTGACCATCTCGGCTGTTGCCAGTGTTCACATCTTTGATACAGCCCCACTCACCTGGATTTTCACTATTTTCACCTTGCCCTCCACAGCCCTCGGCTCTGTACCTTGCTCCAAAATGAAGATAATATTTGGGTCGGATTCGTGCTTATAACAAAGGAGAGTTACATGCTGAGGCTTTTCCAGAATATAATCCCAGCCCTTTGTTCAGCTGAGGACGGAAGATGTTACAAATGGGTCTACACTAATTTCGTCCACTGACTGGCTTAGGAAATATTTTACATATGTAGATATCTAGCTCTCTTGAGAATTACTGACTCAGATGCACGGCAGTAAAACCAGGGAATCCACCACCGGACTGGAAGCGGACACGGACGCGCACCCCCGGGCTACCGGGCCTCGGAAGGTCTGGCGGCGACGCCGGCACCCACCGTGGGCAGAAAGGCGAGGACCGCAGCTGTAACCTCCAGAGACCCCGGTGTGGAAGACCGGAGGCCGGGCGGCCGCGAACCCCGGGTTTGAGACCGAATATCCGACATCCACTCCCCCGAGCGTTTCTGTCGCTCAGCTCAATTCACTTCCGGGTCGGCGAGCAACTGCGCACGCGCAGACCGGAAGGAGGGTGCAGGGGGCGGGACTTAGGGCCGCGTCCCTAGGGAAGGTAACAGTTCTGTAGGTAGTAACTGTCATTTTGTCACCAGCTATTCCAGAACAGTATGCCTGATCCTTTTGCTTTGTGATGATTTTGCTGTCCTAGTTTTTTTGGCCATGTTTTTGTCAAACACATAAATAAGAATTATGATGCTTACCAGCATTTGCAACTTCTAGTACAGGGTGACCAGAAGGCCAATGAACGTGGAAGCTTTCGTTTCAAGCTCTGCCTGCTCTGAGTTCCTGAGGCTGATCGTGATGATCGGGATGATACCCAGTTGGCAGTGGTGCCAAGGGACACCCTGCTGGCGACTGTGAACACACTGAGCAAGTTTACGTCCAAAATAACTGAAAAAAATGCTTTAATCCGTAGCTTCAATGGTATGGGGGACTCCTTTAGAAAGAATAATCAAGGAACTGACTGAAGTCAGGTGCCTGAGAATCAGATCTATAGACCTTAACCTGTACCCACTGAAAGGAAATGTAGTGGTAAAGAAATGGTAAAGAAGGAAGAAATTCCCCCAGACTCCAACTAGTCTGCAATGAGAAGGTCAACCCTGTTGCCAAATTCTTAGTAAGCAATTCTGTCATTTCTCACTAAATATTTATATTCAGAGTCCTTTCTTGAGACCGCAAATTTAGGTTATTATTATCCTGGCAACTGAAATCCTATATTCTCCACTTAGAATTTTTTCCCACGCATATAAATTTACCAAGCTATATCTCCTGTTCTAATGAGATTTCCAGGGTTTATACATTTTACCCAAGGAGAACCCCTTTTCCACATGTGAGCACTTAATTACCTGGGTTCTTTTTATTTTTTTATTTTCTCAGTGATCCAAGATTCATTGTTTATTCACCACACCCAGTGTTCCATGCAATACGTGCCTCCTTAATACCCTCCACCAGGCTCACCCATCCCCCACCATAACCCTCAGTTTGTTTCTCAGAATCCAGTTTCTCATGGTTCATCTCCCCTTCTGATTTACCCCAATTCATTTTTCCTTCCTTTCCCCTAGAGTCCTCCATTTTATTCCTTATGTTCCACAAGTAAGTGAAACCATATGATAATCGACCTTCTCTGCTTGACTTATTTCACTCAGCATAATCTCCTCCAGACCCGTCCATGTTGATACAAAAGGGGTATTCATCCTTTCTGATGGCTGACAGTTACCTGGATTCTTGATAAGCCCCCTTCCCTTACAGACCACCACTCAGACTGAATTAGAAAATACTCACCTGACTTTTCCTGCTGTTATGGCCACCTCTGCCAAGATCACTCACTGGAGGTACTCAGCTTAACTGTCATGGCAGAGCTAGTAGTCAATTAAAGATACTTGCAACAGCTGGAGTGCTGTAGCAGGATGGAGGTTACTTGCTTCTGGAGGGAAGCCCTAGGGGTGGAGATTCAGAAAGACAAAATATCATTAATATCCCTCCCTCCTCATATCTCCTAGGGCTAAGGTATTCCCTTAAAAAAAAAAAGTACCAGTTGGGCGCCTGGGTGGCTCAGTGGGTTAAAGCCTCTGCCTTCAGCTCAGGTCGTGATCTCACGGTCCTGGGATCGAGGCCCGCATCGGGCTCTCTGCTCAGCGGGGAGCCTGCTTCCTCCTCTCTCTGCCTTCTTCTCAGCCTACTTGTGATCTCTCTCTCTCTCTCTCTGTCAAATAAATAAATAAAATCTTTTAAAAATATATTCTCCTATCAATCACAAGCTCCTAAATTTGAACTTATAGCATATAAGTGTTTTCACATCTTAGAGATTTCATTTTCTATGTGTCATATTTAAATATGTTTCACAAAACTTGCCTCAGTGTTTCTTTCTTTCTTTTTTAAAACAATCTTTTTTTAAAGATTTAATTTATTTGAGAAAGAGAGAAAATGAGCATGAGCAGGAAGGAGAGGCAAAGGGAGAAGGACAAGCAGTCTCCCCACTGAGCAAGGAGCTCGATGAGGGACTCAATCCCAGGACTCTGGGATCATGACCTGAGCAGAAAGCAGACACTTAACCGACTGAGCCACCAAGGTGCCCTGCTGATGTTTTTTCTTAAGTTATGTTACTAAACATTTTAGCTTGTGACTTGAAATTAGTGATAATGAGTTTCTACTCTATAGTACTTTATCACATATTGATGTTTCGAGACCCATAGTTTAGAGTATTAAGTGATTTTTTAAAAAAGATTTTATTTATTTGACAGAGAGAGGGAGAGAGAGAGAGATCACAAGTAGGCAGAGAGGCAGGCAGAGAGAGAGGAGGAAGCAGGCTCCCCACCGAGCAGAAAGCCCGATGCGGGCCTCGATCCCAGAACCCTGAGATCATGACCTGAGCTGAAGGCAGAGGCTTTAACCCACTGAGCCACCCAGGCGCCCAATATAAAAACTTTTTCATACTCGATATTAACCTATACAATAAACACTGACACATAAATGGAAACTTGTTACAAAAATACAAAATACCAAGTGTAAAATAATGTAACAAAGTATGAAAACTTCTAAATATAACCTGTATTTTGAAGTCATTTGTTTATTTTTAAAGATTTTGTTTATCTATTTGTCAGAGAGAGAGAGAGAGAGTGCGGCAGGCAGAGTGAGAAGCAGGCTCCCCGCTGAGCAAGAAGCCCAGTGCCGGACTCAGTTCCAGCACCCTGGGATCATGACCTCAGCTGCAGACAGACGCTTAACCGACTGAGCCACCCAGACGTTCCTACACCTGTATCTTGAAGAATACATCTAACTAACTTTGTTAGAAGAGTACCATGTTTAAAGGCATTGCCATATCCCAGCCCAGCCAGGTTCACATCTCCCCATTCCCATTGGAATGGTTTGCATTTGATAAATCGTTAACCTTTCTCTGTCTCAGCGTTCATCTTTTCCATGAAAATGCTAGCACTGACTCTCATGAAGTAGTGAAGAATCCAGGATGTACATACATGTGTATAGTAGGAATCATGTTCTGTAGAAAGCACTTGATGTTCAACAGTCAATACTCGGATACCTGTTAAATATGATAACTAGAAGTATAACTTCTAAATTGGAACTAATGTAAGAGGAAAGTACTGAATTCTAGCTGGTATGACACACACAGCTCACACCTCATGGTCCCACACAGTAATCTCTGGCTCGGAGGATGGATATCAGTCACTCCCTGGGAACTGGCAGAAAGGCTGACAGGGATTTGGTGAGAGGAATCATTCTTCTACTACAGATAATAGCTGGAATTCTGGGGAACTTCTCTCTTCTTTACCATTACCTCTTCCTTCACTTGACAGAAGGCAGGGTTAGGTCCACAGATGTGTTTCTCAAGCACCTGACTGTGGCCAATCTCTTAGTCATTTCTTCTAGAGGAATCCTTCACACAATGGCAGATTTGGGGTTGAAATATTTCCTTAGTGATTCTGCATGCAAACTTGTTTTCTACGTTCACAGAGTGGGCAGGGATGTGGCCTTTGGAACCACCTGCCTCTTGGCTGTCTTCCGGGTGATTATAATCAGTCCCAGAAGCTCCAGGTGGCCCGAGCTTCAAGTGAGAGCTCCCAAGTACCTGGGCACCGCCGACATCCTCTGCTGCGTCTTGACCATGATGCTAAGTATTACAGTCACTGTGTCTATCACCGGCAAAAGAAACGACACAAACATTACAAGGGAAAGAGATGATGACTACCGCTATTCCCCAAGCGGTCCCCACATACCACAGTCACCGCATGTAGCATCGGTAGTCTTCCGGGACGGTTTCTGTCTTGGGCTCACTATCTGGGCCAGCGGCTCCGTGGCTTTCACCCTGCGCCACCACAAGCGGCGGGTCCAGTGCATTCACGGTATACTCTGTCCCCCAGACCCTCCCCGGACACCACAGCCACCCGAAGCATCCTCGTCCTGGTGAGCACCTCTGTTTCCTTGTGGACACTGTCCTCTTTCTGCCACATTTGTCTGGTCGCGTTGAACAACCCCGGGCGGTGGCTGAGAAACGCTTCTGTGCTACTGAACACATGCTTTCCTACTGTCAGCCCCTACATCCTCATGAGCCACGACGCCAGAACGTCCACCCTCTGCTTTCTTTGCGAAGGAACACAAAATCACTTAAGCCTATCACAAATATGTAAATTGTTATTTACATACGGTTAGTTTGCAAATGGTTACTTATTTACAGTCCCCTTCAGGGGATAAACACAACTATGAAACAGTCACACGGCCAGAGCGGCAAACAAGAATGACATAGCTTCGGCTCCTCGGTAAACATTAACATGAATGGCAACTGTAAATGAGCTAGAATTATGTTAATATTCATGTGATCGAAATTTATGATGTTCGCAGTGGAGGAGTTCAGGTTCTATGTGGATGCATGTAAAATCCATTCCCTATCCCTCAGTGCTGTACTCTCTGAAAGTGAATTTACCCTCTGGTTTCGCTTACCGCTCTTCGGTTTTCAGTTTCTCGGAACCAGCATCTCCACCGGGACTCCTTTTGTACGGCACTCTGCCTGCCTACAATCCTATTAGCACTTAGTGTCTGAAAAATTCACTGTATCAGATTGAAAGTTGTATCCTTATGGTTGTTGTTAAATATTTTATTCATTTATTTAGTTGTCAGAGAGAGAGAAAGAGCACAAGCAGGGGGAGCGACAGGCAGAGGGAGAGGAGGAAGCAGGCTCTCCGCTGAGCAGGGAGCCCGATGCGGGGCTCGATCCCAGGACCCTGAGATCGCGACCTGAGCCGAACGCAGACGCTTAGCATCTGAGCCACCCAGGCGCCCCATTTGCCTTTTCTTGATATCTAAGGAAATTAAATATCTTTTCGAATATTGACTTTGGATAACCTCTTTTTTTTCCCCCAAAGTGTCCTTTGGTATATTTTTGCCATTTTTTTTTAAATTGTGCCCTGTTTCTGGTTGGCTTATGGTGGTTCTTTGCATGTGCTGTGTAAAATTGTCTTTTCATGGTGTGCTCTGTCTCTAGATCTCATGAAGACCAGCTCTGAATTTTACCACTACTTGTCATTTCCCATTATACTGTATTTTTGTTCAGTGTCAGAAATATTTTCCCATACTAAGAACACAGATCATCTTCTTGGTTTCCTTCTTTAAATTATGTCATTCATTACATCATTATGTGGAAATCTATTCAGAATCACTTTGCAGTGATGTGGCTAGCAGTTGATATTGTTTTGCAATGAGACTAATACATTTCCATTTATTAAGAAAATGCCGTCTGTCTTGTGGTTCTTTATCTTTTCTCACACCTATATCTGCCTCACCAGATAACAGCACATCTTCATTGGAACTGACATGTTTTTTGAATTTTTGTGATCACCCTGTCCAACCCCCCTGCCTCCTGAAGCCATCAGCCATCCCCTGCACCACCCATCGAGGTCCCGGTGCCTGAAATCTTTAATGGGCCTTTTTGTTCAAAGGACTGATTTTTTCTTATATATAAAGGAAGAGGATTCTTTAGCTTTCATATTCATGTGTTCACTGGACTAGCACTTTTAACTCCCTTCAAGAACTTTAACTTTGGATTCACAACTTGGCTCAGTGTTTGGAACAATAGACCTAGCTTTGGGCCTGTTGACTTTTGACATGTCTTCTTCACTAAACTTAATCATGTCTAGCTTCTGATTCAAAGCGAGAGGCATGTGACTCTTCCTTTCACTTCAACACTTGGATTCCATTACAGGGTTATTAATTGCCCTAATCTCAACACCTTTGTATCTCAAGGAATAAGGAGGTCTGGGGAGAGGAAGAGAGATGAGGGAACATCTGGCTGGTGGAGTATTCCGAACACACACACATTTATCGATTAAGTTTGCCGTCTTATCCGGATGTGCTCTGTGACGCCCCAAAACAATTAACAACAGTAACATCACAGATCACTGATCACCA
Source organism: Ailurus styani (assembly GCA_002007465.1). NCBI lineage: Eukaryota > Metazoa > Chordata > Mammalia > Carnivora > Ailuridae > Ailurus > Ailurus styani. The sequence continues at coordinate 99,301 of LNAC01000292.1, forward strand.
TCACAAATATAATAATGAAAAAGTTCAAACCATTGTGAGAATTACCAAAATGTGACAAAGGGACACAAAGTGAGCAAATACTGTTGAAAAAATGGCACCAGTAGACTTGGTCAAGGCAGGGTCAGCACAAACCTTCAATTTGCCAAAAAAAAAAAAAATGCAGTATCTGTGAAGCCCAACGAAGCAAAGTACAACAAAACAGGTATGCCTGGATTCGTTTTGTATTTCTGACGTAACACACTGTCATGTACTTAGCAGTTCATACAACACCCCTGTATATTCTCACGGTTCCCAAGTCAGAAGTCCAGCAGGCTTGGCTGGGTGCTCTGCTTAGGACCTCACAAATCAAAAAGCAGATGGCAGCTGACATGGGCTCTTCTCTCTTACACTAGAGGATAATTCTGGTTCCAGGATCCTGCAGTTATTGGCAGGAATCATCTCTTCCTCATGGTTTCCATGTATCCTAATCACCTGTCTCCAAAGACAGCCACAGCATGGGAAGAAACCCTCAGGCCTGCCTCCAGCCTCTAATAGCTAACTTACTTCTTGGTCTAAGACCTTGTGTGGTTACATTGGGCCCCCTCAGATAATCTCTATTTTTTTAAAGATTTTATTTATTTGACATAGAGAGAAATGTAAGTAGGCAGAGAGGCAGGCAGAGAGAGAGGAGGAAGCAGGCTCCCCGCTGAGCAGAGAGCNAAAGATTTTATTTATTTGACATAGAGAGAGAGATTACAAGGAGGCAGAGAGGCAGGCAGAGAGAGAGGAGGAAGCAGGCTCCCCGCTGAGCAGAGAGCCCGATGCGGGGCTCGATCCCAGGACCCTGAGATCATGACCTGAGCTGAAGGCAGAGGCTTTAACCCACTGAGCCACTCAGGTGCCACGATAATCCCTATTTCAAGATCACTTTATTACCTACACACATAAACTTAATGACATCTGCAATGTCCCTCTTTCAATGCAACATAACATAAAACTCACAGTAACAATAGTGGGTGGAGATATAGATCACATCATGAGACCAGTGATTTTTCTCAATGAAAATATACTTTTAAAATAAATTTCAGTGTATCTACAAAATAGTACAACTTTACCTCTTCAGATCATTTCTAATAAGGGGGAAAAATCAAAGGAAAAAGAATACTTAGAAACTCAAATTCTGTCTTGCTCTGCTTCATGTTTTAATAAAACACATATTATACTTTAGCAATACTGGAGCAAAGGGATCTTCATGGTTAAATTTGAGGTACTGAAAGTCTTCAAGACAGAGGTAAATCCAGATACGGGACATTCTGGCGCCATTTTCCATCACTGAGTACCGGACACTAATTAATGGCCCTGTTGTCCAACCCGCGATGGTCACACCCTTTGCCTCACATCCTAAAAGAAGAACAAGATGGCTGTGGCACGCAGTACACCCTAATTCCTGCATGGCGTTCTCCATTATATATTCAGGTATAAGCCTAAGGTTTTTTCCCTTGTGAATTGAAGTTACAATCTTTCCAAGATTAAGTGGTGAGTCAAATGTAAGTGAAGGACTTAATGAACGGGGGAGCGAATCAATGACATCCCATCTGCCCCCCACGACCTCCACCATCCCAGGCTCTGTCCTTTCTCCACTCCCTCTCGCTTGACCCTTCCCATCCCCTACTACCCCATAGGACCCCACACCATCCAACCCTCACAACTCCTCTATCATCTCTCTCTCTCTCTCAAAAACCAAAAACGTTTAAAAAGAGGGCACCTGGGTGGCTCAGTCAGTTAAGCACCTGCCTTCAGTTCAGGTCATGATCCCAGGGTCCTAAGATTGAGTCGTGCATCAGGTTCCCTGCTCAGCAGGGAGCTTCTCCTTCGGCCTCTCCCCCTGCTTGTCCGTGCTCTCTCTCTAAAATAAATTTTTAAAAATCTTAAAAAAAAACACCCAAACTCCTATTATCATGCACTTTCTGACCTCAAATTTCCACAGCTCCTCCTCCGCTGCATTCTAGAAACCACAGGTGAGGGCTACCTGGGTGGCTCAGTCAGATGAGCAGCCAACTCTTGATTTGGCTCAGGTCATGGTCTCAGGGTCCTGGGATAGGGCTNTTTTAAAAATCTTAAAAAAAACCCCCAAACTCCTATTATCATGCACTTTCTGACCTCAAATTTCCACAGCTCCTCCTCCGCTGCATTCTAGAAACCACAGGTGAGGGCTACCTGGGTGGCTCAGTCAGATGAGCAGCCAACTCTTGATTTGGCTCAGGTCATGGTCTCAGGGTCCTGGGATAGGGCTCCGCCTCAGGCTCCGAGCTCAGCAGGAGCTGAGGATTCCCCCCCCCCACATGCTCCCGTGCACCTCCACACTTTCTCTCTCTCAAATAAACAAATACATTTTTTGAACAGAGAGAAAGAAACTACAGGCAAGCTCTCCTCTACGTCCATTGTCCTTGGGTTTGCCCTGCGGGGCTGCCTTTCACTAGACGTAAATCAGCCCTCCTGGTCCGGACATCCCGGTCTGTTTCCATTGAACTTGGTGCTCCTGGACGCCCAGCCCCCAGTCACCTGGCTTCCTTCTCTTTCCCGTCAGCCTCACACACCAGCTCAACCTGAGATGCCCAACCCCTTCCCTGAGCCTTTCAGTGCAGGGTCCTCCCAAGCTCCCTCCATTGCCTTTCCCCCATTTTGCCTCCCTGCCTCCTGGTTCCACCTTCCCTTCTGTTCTTCACCCCTGCTTAGGGTTAGTAACCAACCCCAGCACCTGCATCTCCTGCTTATGATGCCCCTTCAAGCATCGTTTTTTTTTTTTTTTNNNTTTTTAAGATTTCATTTATTTGACAGAGAGAGAGCACAAGCAGGGAGAGTGGCAGGCAGAGGGAAAGGGAGAAGCAGGCTCCCTGCTGAGCAAAGAGAGCCCGATGCGGGACTTGATCCCAGGACCTGGGGATCATGACCTGAGACGAAGGCAGGGGCTTAACCAACTGAGCCACCAAGNTTTTTTTTAAGATTTCATTTATTTGACAGAGAGAGAGCACAAGCAGGGAGAGTGGCAGGCAGAGGGAGAGGGAGAAGCAGGCTCCCTGCTGAGCAAAGAGAGCCCGATGTGGCACTTGATCCCAGGACCTGGGGATCATGACCTGAGACGAAGGCAGGGGCTTAACCAACTGAGCCACCGAGGAGCCCCTAACCATCATATTCTTTAGCCTCTCAAAGAGGTAAAGTCCCATGTACTTTTACCCACTCTTGTTCTTTAACCACCTGCTCCCATTACCTGCCATCTGCATTAACCCTTCATTCCCATGACCCCTTAACCACTTATCTACCCTCACACAGTATCTTCCTACCCTTGACTTCCATGCCCACTTTGCCTCTTACATACTGAAACCCACATTTCAACCACTCTGTGACTTTAACACGCCTGTCTTTTAAACCCCTTTCCTCTGTTCCTCAAACTGTCTCCCCACATTCCCATGCTCTCTGCCCCGCATCTACATCCCCTTCCCGTGTCCTCACTGTAGGTCACGCTATCACACATTCTTGTTCTCTGCCACACACATGGAGCAGCCCGTCCCCGACGCCCCAACTTTACAATGCGTCTCGACCTGAANCTTCAACCACTCTGTGACTTTAACACGCCTGTGTCTTTTAAACCCCTTTTCTCTGTTCCTCAAACTGTCTCCCCACATTCCCACGCTCTCTGCCCCGCATCTACATCCCCTTCCCGTGTCCTCACTGTAGGTCACGCTATCACACATTCTTGTTCTCTGCCACACACATGGAGCAGCCCGTCCCCGACGCCCCAACTTTACAATGCGTCTCGACCTGAAGTGGCCATTAACACAACATATGTGAAATGTCATGTTGTGTAAATAATATCACAGAGATGGAAAGACATAAAATGGACAAAATGTGCCCCCTTTTCAGGTATCTGGAGTTCTGGAGATATGACTGTCCTTCCACATGGGAACGTGTTATTAAGACTTATTGGGGTTTATTAGGACAGTGTGAGTGTCCTAGTGTGTAGGAATGTGACTGGCTGATAGTTTGTCACAGAAAGCACATACGAGGGTGAATGTGTTTAAGAATGTAAGCATAGGGGCGCCTGGGTGGCGCAGCTGGTTAAGCAAAAATCTTGGTTTCGACTCAGGTGGTGATCTCTGGGTTGTGAGATCAAGCCCCACCTTGGGCTCTGTGCTCAGTGTGGCGTCCGCTGGGGGTTCTGTCTCCCTCTGCCCCTCCCACTTGTGCTCACTCTCTCTCTCTAAAACAAATAAAAATTAATTTTAAAGATTTTATCTATTTGGGGCACCTGGGTGGCTCAGGTCATGATCTCAGGGTCCTGGGATCGAGGCCCGCATCGGGCTCCCTGGGAGACTGCTTCCTCCTCTCTCTCTGCCTGCCTCTCTGCCTACTTGTGATCTCTCTCTGTGTCAAATAAATAAATAAAATCTTTAAAAAAATAAAAATATATTAAAAAATAAAATAAAAACCATGTTGCTTTAAAAATCCTTCTAAGGTACGTGGTCTGGTTTACATTCTCAACTCAGCACTTAAGTGATAGAACAGAGCAGTGGTCCGGAAATTAGCTCAGGCTCACTTTTGGGATGAACAACCTCTCAGGGGAGTAGAGAATCCAGTGAGACCCCTCCGCCTCACTGCCGGTCCCACACGTGTCAGATCTCAGTATTTCCTGCTGCCTCCCTGGGAAACCCTGTCTGCCTCCACAGATCAAGGCGATAATGACTAGAAACCCTGTCAAACCCAGGGTTGTTTTTGGTAACTAGCGGCTGGGAGGAAAAAAAAAAAGTTTCACAAACATTCTCAGTTCCCCAAGGCTGACCTCTCACTGTGGCCACAGGTGAAAAGATAACCCCACAGGGACATGAGGTCACGGAACTGCACGCCCACATCTCACGGTCAGGATGCCGCTCTGTCACACAAACACTGGTAGTTGTAACCAGCACCCTGAGCCCACCGTCCAGGCAGCTGGAGGAAGTGAAGTGAGTATTTTCTATTTCAATCTGAGAGGCAGAGTCTACAAGGGCAGTGGGGTAGCAGGAGTCTTGGAAAGTGACTATCAGAAAAAGAGATTCTTCTGGTGCAGTGCCAAAGCCACATGGGAAGGACGAATAATCCTGAGGCATGAGCTGAGTTAGTAAAGGGAGATGGATTTCTAGACCTGCATCAACCGGGATGGCTCCTGATGCGATTTAGTGTAATCCTAACTGACAGCGACTGCTGGCCTTTAATCTAAATGATAAGGACACTTGACTTTAAAGTGCTTAAGGACCGTCATACTAAAATCAATCAGCCCGCTTTCCAGGAATCATAGACCACATTTTCAGGATGAGTGTCAGTGTGACTACAATAGTCCATGCTTGTAATAAGGACTAGGAAAGACCCACAGGAATCCTCTAAACCCGTGCAGAAACAGTGCATCCAAATTGCAGTTGCTAGAACAGAAATGATTTCTCTACTTCTGAGGGTCTGAAGAGCTTATGGAGACAATAGCTGTTTCCTACTGAATATGTCCTTGGTCTATCGATTTTGGGGACACTGTTTTCCATCTTCAAATTAAGGGGTAAGCAATTAAGAACCTAGTAGCATTACAAAATAGGTTTTGGATAGCAACTGTTAGCCAGGAAAGATCTTGTGATGCATTCTCTGGATTAAAACTATTTTCATATTAACGCCAAACTCTAAAATTTCTTTTTAACTCTATAATTTCAATGTATAAAATACACATACTTTCAGCTTAGAATTTTGCATATGTCTTATATTTTGATTTTTCACAAATCTTATTGCTCATAAGACTCATACACTAACTTATCATGTGTTGGCATTTCAAGTCTCACAACTGAGGGCATGACATGGCATTCAGTGATTCCTATGGTAGGTGTCATAAAATCAGAATAGTGGATCCGTTGCCAATACACTATAAAGCTAATAGTGCACTCTTTGAACACAATTTGTCGTGGAGCAAGTCTTTAGAATTTTACTACAATCCATGAGTCTACATTTTATGGAGATATAATAATGAATTAATATTTAAATAAGTGGTTGATACATCTTTAAACATGAATGAAAAATTGTTAGAAAAAAATTACTACTACTTATCTAAAATAAGATTACAAAGTATGAGAATGTCTAAATATACACTTGTATTTTGAAGAATACGTCTAACTAGCTTTGTTAGGACACCATTGTGTTTAAATACATTGCCATTATACCAGACCAGGCAGGTTCAAATCTCCCCATTCCCATAAAAACAATCTGAATTTGACAAATCACTGAACTTTCTCTGCCTCAGTGCTCCTTATCTTTTCCATGAAAATACTGATACTGACGCTCATCAATTTATGAATACAGGATGTGCTACACACATGGCCTGTATAGCAATGATCTAGATGATGTAAAAGGCTCTTTAAGTGTTACAAATTCAGCCCTTGGAAACTTGTTTAAAGCAAATATTCTAAAGAACTGTTTCCAAATGGGAACTATAGTAAGTGGAGAACATTGGACTTTAGCCAACATGATGCATGTGCCTCACACCTCATGTTCTCATGCAGGAATCTGGCTCAGAAGAAGGATTTCACTCCCTGGGATTTTACAGAATGACCACCAGGGATTTGGCATTGGGAATGACCTTTTTATTACAAACCACAGTTGGAATTCTGGGCAATTTCTCTGTTTTTTATCATTATCTCTTCCTTTCTCTGACAGGATACAAGCTTAGAGCCACAGATTTGATTCTCTAACACCTGACTGTAGCCAACCTCTTAGTTATTTTTTCTAAAGGAATTCCTCAGACAATGACCACTTTGGGGTTGAAGTATTCCCTTGATGATTTGGGAAGCAAACTTGTTTTCTATGTTCACAGAGTGGGCAGGGATGTGGCCATTGACACCACATGCCTCTTGACTCTCTTCCAGGTGATCATGATCAGTCCTAGGGACTCCAGGTGGGTGGGGCTTAAAATGAAAGCTCCCAGGTACCTGGGCACCTCCAACATCCTCTGCTGGGTCTTGACTCTAATGCGAACTGTTTTGGTTCCTCTTCATGTGACTGACAAAAGGAACAGCACAAACATCACAGGGAAAGCAGTTGATGTCTACTGTAGTACAGTATATTACAGCAAAATCACAGAGTCACTCTATGTGTCGCTGCTATTATTCCATGATGGTTTCTGCTTGGGGCTCATGCTCTGGTCCAGCGGCTTCATCCTGCACAGGCACAGGCAGCGGGTCCGATACATTCATGGGAGGTCTCCATGAGACCTCCCCCGAGACCACAGCCACCCGAAGCATCCTTGTCCTGGCATGCTTCTTTCTTTCTTTATGGACACTGTCCTCTATCTTCCACGTTTGTCTGTCAGTTATTAACACCACCAGTCCGTGGCTGAGGAACGCTTCTACACTCCTCGCTGCGTGTTTTCCTACTGTTAGTCCCTACATGCTCATGAGCCATGACCCCAGAATGTCCATCCTCCGCTCTGCCTGGGTGAGGAAACAAAATCTCCTCAACTGTTAATGAATATGTACGTCACATGTATATTTCCAATGGTTAGTTGTTTATTTATTAACCCCTTTCCATGTGTAAGCACATTTATGAAAGTCACATTACAAGAGTGGGGTAGACAAGACAAACGAAGCTTCCGCTCCTAAATAAACATCAATAGCAATCATAAAAGAAACGTGGTGTATGTGCCAAGTTAACGTACAGTAGTTCCTCCTCATCCAAGGTCTCACTCTCTGCAGTGAGCTCCCTGCAGTCAACTGCAGCCTCAAGCAGACAGTCCTCCTTCTGATTTATTGTCAGAAGGTCAACAGCACCCAAGAGCTACATCACAAGCCTACCTCATTCATCACACTTCATCTTATCACAAGTTTACCATTTCACATCACCATCATAAGGGTGAGTCCAGCACAATAAGATATTTTGAGAGAGGGAGAGAGAGAGGGACCACATGCACACTTTTATTACAGTATATTGTTATTATTGTTATAATTGTTTATTATTTATTGTTGTTAATCTCTTATAATGCCTGGTTCATAAGTTAAAGTTTATCATGCCTATATATGTACAGAAAAAGTATAGTATATATAGGTTTCAGTACTATCTGCAGTTTCAAGCATCCACTGGGGGTCTGGGAATATATCTCCTGTGGATAAGGGAAGACAATTGTATATTTATATGTATATGTTGTCAGACCAGTATTTTTCTGTCAAATAATATTGGATAATTGCACAGTCAGGAACATTAAAATAATTCTTATTCCAATCATTGCAAACTGCTTTTTCTTTAAATTCTTTTTTGTCTGACATTTATCACACTAGGTAGTCAGGGCCAGGGTCCCCAGCAAGAAAACAGGGAGCCGGGACAGCTAAGACAAAACTGCACTATCATCCTGTTTTGCAGCTTAGACGAGACCACGACAGCATTCTGTTTAGCAACATCGGCAGAAGTAACCTTTGCAAAACATCCGGGAACAAAACAATTAACCATAAAACACTGGTCATTATCAAAGTTGAGACAGTCTGCAGATGTGAGCCCAAAAGACCATCCACACACAGACAATAACCCACTAGGTAGATGGGTGCATGATCAGAGCCCTGATCAGCACACCTTAGCAGCCAGTCCACAGGGGCCTACTCTCAGGATGCTCAAGACCTCAGGATGCTTTCTGCAAAAGAGCGTATGAAAACCCCTGGATTTGAACGCCCAAATGACAACCCTCTCTGGTCCCCTCCCTCTCTGGGGGCTTTGTACTGTTGCTCAATAAACTTTGCCTGCTGCCTACCGCTCTTCACGTGGTCTACCTCTTCACTCTTCAAAGCCACTTGACCAAGAACCGTGGGTACTAAGGGAGTAAGAATCCTGTAATGCTATTTAATTTGGAAGTGTAGGTGACATGGAGATTTTTTAACGACACAATTTATGAACACTGACCTCCTTCCCCCACACCAGTAGGGATAAAAAGTCTAAACAGAACAACATCCAGGAAAGAAACGGGAAAGCGTCTCTTACAAAGAAAAGCACTGGAACCAGACGGTTGAATGGACAGATTCTAGAAGCCTGGGATAAGCAATGCTGCTTACTCATTTAAATAACGCTGGGTGGGGGGACGAGGGAGGGGGAGCCCGGTGGCGGGTATTAAGGAGGCACGTATTGCACGGAGCCCTGGGTGTGGTGCATAAACGATGAATCTTGGATCACTGAGAAATAAAGATAAAGAAATAACATTGGATGGTCACCACATTTTCCTATACCTATTTTTTGCTGAATGTGCAGTAATCACCTGTGATTGCTTTTGTAATTAAGAAACATAAAAGGAATTCAAATTAGTTGTTTTTCTCTAAAAAGTGATTACACAACTCGATGTCCACTGTCAAGTACCCCTCGTATCCAAGTCAGAGACTGGAGGCATGAGGATAGACCGCCTTTATCGCACACGCATGCGAACCCATTTGCACATAAACACACGCGTGTATGCATGACTTATATTCAGATACAACCACGTACCCTCACGTCTCACACACTGTCGTGAATTCGTCTATGACTCCCACCGAATACTCACCCTGACCACACCATTCACATTCGTAAAACCACATTCATGCAATCGACTTGCAAGTGTGCATCTCGATAGTACGAGCATATATGGGAAAGGAGCGGGTATTATAAGGTATTGGCTCATGAGATTAAGGGAGGCTGAGAAATGCCCAAATCTGTAGTTGGTGATCCAGAGATGTTAATGGTCCAAGTCCGAATGCAGGAGAAAACCTATGTCCTGGCTCAAAGACAGGCGGAGAGGACAAATCTTCCTTTACTCAATGTCTTTGCTCTATGCAGGCCTTCAAGGAGTTGGAGAAGGCCCGCCCACGCTGGGGAAGGCGATCTGCTTTAGTGTACGGATTCAAATGTTAATCTCATCCGCCGACACCTTCAGACACACGCACAGAATGATGTTTAACTAAGTATGGGGGCCCCCATGCCCCAGGCAGGCTGACGCACAAAACTGACCATCACACCATTTAACGAGACGGCTGTCTTGCCACTGAGAGAGAGAGAGAGAGAGAGAGAGAGAGAGAGAGAGAGAGAGAGCGCCGCGTGGTGATGGGGTGGAGCGGGCAGAGAGGAGGTGGCCGGGTCTGAGAACTTCCTAGAACACCAGTCACATCTGAACTGCAACCTCTAGGCATCCTATGGCCCGAGGTGATAAACCCTCTGCCTGTTTCAGTCATCCTTCTCCAAGTACCCGTTCCCCGAACCTTAACGACCTGTGCTCCTGACCGCTCCCTCCCCGTGTTGGATCAGCTTGCTGGAGCTGCTCACAGAGCTCGCCAACAGTTTCCCTGCGGGATTCAGCGGTTGACGAGAGGAGGCTAGAACCCACGAGCAGCCAGACGGAAGAGGGGCGCAGGGCCAGGCAGGGGCAACGGGCGCAGAGCTTCAGTGTCCTCTTCAGGCCTGGGAAGCTGCCCAGGGCCTGGGAACGTTAGGATTCTGGTGAAGCAAAGGAAGCCCTTCCCCACCTCGGGGCAGAGGAGTCCAAACGTTCAAGCACAATTCTTTGAGACGATTCTCTTTCTGGCACCCGCGATCGGAATAGGAGTGTGGGGCGGGCTCGTGAGAGCAGGCAGGCCATTGAATACACCTCCCTGCTCTTGCTCTCCTAGGTCAAAGCGACACCTTCTTCCGATAGGAAGCCTTCCTCTGGTTGGAATTTTTTCTTTGTTGCAGATTTCGGCATAATTCAGACAGTGTTTGCCCGCCCATCTGTTGCTTCTAGGGACAGATGGACCCTGGAGTCTCATTCAATCATGCAACCATCTGTTGTGTGGTTTTTTGCTTGTTTGCTGCACAAAGTTTTACTGTTTCCATTTGGTCCATGGCTCAGGCATAAGCTTTGGCATCAGGGGGCTGTTGGAGGAGGCCCCTCAGAGGCTGCTGGTCTCCAGGGGCTTCTGGTCATGCTTCAGAGTGAGCCTTTCAGAGAGATACTCGCCCAGCCCAGCCTGGCGGCCGGTCAGCCTATGGAGCCTAGTTGGGTGGTCCCCCATCCATCCACCTCTACGTCTACACTGGGAATCAGGGCTGTGAGGAAGATGGAATGACCTAAAGTGTGTAAAACCCTTAGTTCAGCTCCCAGCATGGACCAAGTGCTAGCAGCAAGAAGGACAGACTAAAGTCCTTAAATGAATAGAGGGCTCAGGCATACTCTGGAAAAGAAATCAGGTACCACATGTATGTTTTAAATAGGTTATTCACATGTAGAAATTAAAAAATTTTTAAATATAGAAAGGGGGACAAAGATCTTCTTTCAAATGTGTTCATTCCCAGCTTGGTCCAGCTGACCAGCTGAGAGAAGAGAAGAGAAGAATATCAGGGGTGCCCGGGTGGCTCAGTGGGTTAAAGCCTCTGCCTTCGGCTCAGGTCATGATCCCAGGGTTCTGGGATCGAGTCCCGCATCAGGCTCCCTGCTTCCTCCTCTCTCTCTGCATGCCTCTCTGCCTACTAGTGATCTCTCTCTCACTGTCAAATAAATAAAATCTTAAAAAAAAAGAATATCAAATGCAGGAAATTACACTGCAAACACAAAATGCATACCAGGTGGATCTTTGAGTCAAGGTTTGCCAGTGGGTTTTCTTAATACTTGTCTCTAGATCACCTGCCTCAGAAACACCCAAGACACCAACACGGATCACAGGTTCCTGGGTCAACATAATGAGAATTTTTTTTTAAAGATTTTTATTTATTTGTCAGAGAGAGAGAGAACACAAGCAGGCAGAGTGGCAGGCAGGGGGAGAGGGAGAAGCAGGCTCCCTGCCGAGCAAGGAGCCCAATGCAGGACTCGATTCCAGGACCCTGGGATCATGACCTGAGCCGAAGGCAGCTGCTTAACCAAATGAGCCACCCAGGCGTCCCCGTAATGAGAATTTCTTTTGCAGAACCTGAATTCCCCACTTCTCAGAGCATCGCTGGTGACAGCAGGGCTCACGTTTTCCAACTGCTCTTGGCTTTCTCCAACATGCCGAGCAGGCCCAGCGACAGAGGAGCCTGGGGACTCGCTGAGCCTCGGAAGCTAATGGCTGTATCATTCTGTTACTCTGCATTCCCTGATGGGGCCCCTGGAGGTGTTATTTCTGTTTCCAAGAAACCCTCATTAAAGCAAACTGGGGAGCCCCAAGTTGAAGAACCTGCACTGCTACAGAGTCTCTTGATTTCCCTCCGTCTTTTCCTGGGTTTGGGGCCCCCGACCAGGAGGCAGCCTGGAAAGTCCTAGCACACTGCCTGTTAGGGACGCTCTCCTGAGACAGAATCTCACGGAGAGAAAGGGGACATCTGGTTTGCTCCCCTCCCCCCCAGTGCAATCCCACTCTGAAGAGAACGTGAACGTTGAAATGACACGGCGCGTCACTTACGTCCAGGGGTTTTCAAGTGGAGCCGGGGGGCCATTCAGGAGGCGAGCCTTATGCCCGTCCTCACCAGGTGGAACCAGGAACTTCGAATGGGGTCAACCCACACATATCCCAAGGACGAGTCACGAACACACCTGCAAGTTCTTAGAATAATGGCCTTTAGCAACCCGTTCTGTTAAGCCAAGATTCGTTTTCTGCCATCAACACCAATCACAATTCTTTGTAAGCAACGATTTTAAGCATTCCCTTTAGTCTTCAAAAACCTGTGACTTCTCCCTCGAGAGACACTTTTTGGATTACCACCCACATCTCTGCACCCTGCATTGCAATTCTTTGATCCCAAATAAATGCTTTTGCTTAAATACCGTCTCCTGACAATTTTAGGTTGACAACTGCCATTTGCTCTTTTAGATTCAGGACTGAGTTTTCTCCAGAACGAGTTCATGGCGTGTTCTCTCTGCACTGCCTCCAGCTTCCTAAACTTTTCTGCACGTTACAAATAACCACAAAAGGGGGCTCTTGGGGGGGGCTCAGCCGGTCAAGCATCAGACTCTTGATTTCAGCTCAGGTCATGTTCTCAGGGTTGTGGGATCGAGCCTGGCATAGGGCTCCATGCTCAGTGGGGAATCTGCTTGGAATTCTCTTTCCCTCTCCCTAAAATAAAATCTTTAAAACACAAACAAAAAAACCCCAAATAACCACAGAGGGTTTGACACCCAACATCCACACAGGCAAGGAAACAGTTTCCACCTCCTATGTCTTCTTTACTGTCACGCAGAGCCCTCCTGCTACTTTTGCAAACCCCCTCCCGCCCCCAACCAACACCACCAACACCAACAAGCAAGACTCCAACCCCAGCTGCATGTCCAAGAATTCAACTCAATTCTGCCACCGCTACCCCAAGACACGCCAGGTCCCATGGGTGAGGGCTCGGTCTCACGAGTCCACTCCCCCCCCACACACACTTTGGGGGCCTGTCGCTACCCAGGCTTCTGAGGTTTGAACGACCCCGTCCTTGAGTTTGATTCATTTGCTAGAGCAGCTCACAGGACTCAGGGAAACACTCACGTTTATCGGTGTCACTCTGCTGCTGCTGGTGTGTTCGCCGGCCGGGAAGTTCTCCAAATGCTCGGCTCCCGGAACCTTGCGTTGGCTTCCTCTCCGGGGCACGACTGAGCACTGGCTCCACTTCCAGCCCCTCCGCTCTCCGGAGAAGCGGGCTGGGGGCCCGGCTGAGAGTCGAGCTTCCAATCACAGCACGTTCTTCCTGGTGACCAGCCCCCCCCCCCGGAGCCCACTCAGAGTTGCCTCGTGAGCACGAGAGATGCTCCCAGGGCCCTTATCATTTAAGAAATTGCAGCGATTTTAGGAGCTCTGTGTCGGGAACTAGGGGCGGAGATCTCTATACATGTTTTTTCTATTATTTCATGCCACGTGTCAAACCAAACCCAACCAACGACTATCCCGGGGGGGGTGGGAACGAGTCATGATGGCATTTTAAGCTCACCAGGTGATCCTGACGTGCAGACTGAGAACCAGGCTATTTTCACGCTTGCAACCCTTCACCCTGCACGGGGCACACCTGGAGTCGTTACTCAGCACCCCAGATACTGGTTCAGTAGGGCTGGCTTGTGCGTGCGAGTCTGTGTTTCTTAGAAGTTACAGGTCGGGGTCCCTGGGTGGCTCAGTCGGTTGGGCCACTACCTGCGGCTCAGGTCATGGTCTCAGGGTCCTGGGATCGAGTCCCACGTCGGGCTCCCTGATCGGCGGGGAGCCTGCTTCTCCCTCTCCTTCTGCCTGCCGCTCTGCCTACTTGTGCTCTCTCTCTCCCTCTCTGTGTCAAAGAAAAAAAAGTTACAGGTCCTCGGATTCGACTGTATGAACCTCCTCTTTACTCAGGTAGAACTGGACGTAGAAAAATAAATTGACCCGAGGCGATAAGGAAGACTAAAAAAGCTGCAATATATCTTCTATTTCAGAGAATTTTATTAATCCTGAAAGAAAGTAATCAACCTGAAAGAAAGTAAAAAACCTGCAATGGGTTTTTAATAACAAAATGTAGAGGTTAAAAGATTACCCCCCATTCCCCTGAAACACTCCCTCGAAACGGAAAACGCTGCGGCCAGCAGAGGGCGCTGTTCCAGCGCCGCGGCGCTTCTCCACCGCCCTCTCCCGGCCCCCAGACTTCCTCACTCACCCACCTGCACGGACCAATGTCCTGGCTTTCTGTTGACATTAGGGTATAGCCTGGTTTCCCCGCGTTGAGTCAGTTTCTTAAACAATATCTGATTTACAAAGGACTATGCCTGACAATTTCATGAGCTCCATTTTAAATACAACTTAAATTCACAAAATTTACAAACTTTAAAGGTGGCGTCGGCCTGGTGACCCCCCCCCCCAGTGTCACCTGGAGCCCCAGCACGTGTGCAGGTGTCTGACTCACAGGACACAGAAAAGAGGTGCTCCTGCCTCTTTTCCCGTCTTCCAGCCACTTCCAGTCGGCGGACACTGGGCGCCCAGGCTTCTCTCCAGCATTCTCCTCAGCGGGGCAAGAGACCCGAAGGTCCTCTTACGGGGGCCCCGGGGACCTGTCTCTCCGACCCTCTAAGACGGGAGGGCTCTGACCAGCAGGTGCAGACTCCTCTGCAGGAGACGGGCGCAGCTGAAAGCTCGGAGCTCGGCCTTCCTGGGCCCCATCTCGTGTCCCACCCTTGCCCCCGCTGGCCCGGCACATGCCTGGGTGGTGGGCGTTAGGGACGGCACAAGCCTGGCCGGGGCTCACGCCAGGGGGAGCCTGGGGATCAAAGCTGGGCATGTCCCCGGTCACGTGGGGTATGTGTGGCTCCATGGGAAGCGTACTGTGGTGACAGACAGCTCCCAGGCCAGGTCGCCAGGAGCTCAGCCGGGGGTCTAGAAGAGGCCAAGTCTTGCTTTCTTTGGAGGGTTCTGGCAAGTCTGGAGAGCGACCTAGGGAGAGGGCTTACCCGGTGCCGGGACGCTGAGTTTGGAGTTCTGGCCACATTGCCCGGTGACGGGCTGCGGGGGAGGCCTCCAGGCCACAGGAGGGTGCCTGGCGGGTGCCTGGGCCCGTGTCTTCCCGGCACACTGGGGGACGTCAGCGGGGGAAACATCAGGCCTGCCGGCCGTGGACTTGGTAATGAGAGGCGGGTCCCGGCGGGCGCTGTTTGGAGCGCGGCGGAGCGAGTCCACCCCACATCTGTGCGCTGGTTCACAAGCTCGCGTGTCCCGGGCTCTATTGAGAGGCAGTGTAGACCGCACGTCAGGTGTCCCGCAGCGGGGGCTGACCTGCAGGACCGGGCCCAGGACAGAGGGCTTCGTATTTGTCTGGATGGGCAGTGGCCTGGTGGGGTGCTGTGGGAGGAGGAGCCCGTATTAGACACCTCGGGAGTCACGGCTCTCACCCGGACTCACACAGGACTGACGCATCAGCCCCATCACGACAGAAACCGTGCAAACCAGAAGCAACTGAGGGCCAGGGTAAAGCAGCAGACTAAGAGAAAAAAAAATAGGGGGCACTAACTAATACGCATACTACGATTTTCTCTACATCGGAAGGGAATAAAAGAAGCAACCCAATTTAAGCAGCACGTGCAAAACCAACCCAATTTAAGCAGACAGCACGTGCAAAACCAACCCAATTTAAGNCGGAAGGGAATAAAAGGAGCGACCCAATTTAAGCAGCACGTGCAAAACCAACCCAATTCAAGCAGACAGCACGTGCAAAACCAACCCAATTCAAGCAGACAGCACGTGCAAAACCAACCCAATTTAAGCAGACAGCACGTGCACAACCAACCCAATTCAAGCAGACAGCACGTGCAAAGCCAACCCAATTCAAGCAGACAGCACGTGCAAAACCACGTCACAGAAAGAGACATGCAAATAGTCACTGCACATTTGCAGAGACGCGCTCCTCAGAGGCGGTCCGGGGAGACAAGTACAACACCCGTCGGGTGGTTGTTGCCTCTGGGGTATGGCAATTAAAACCTTCTTTATGCCATTTGTCGTTAAGATCCAGGGAGCAGGGGCGCCTGGGTGGCTCAGGCAGTTGGGTGTCTGCCTTCAGCTCAGGTCATGATCTCAGGGTCCTGGGCCCTGCATTGGGCTCTGCTCAGGGGGGAGTCTGCTTCCCCCTCTCTCTCTGCCCCTGCCCCTCCCCCTGCTTGTGCATGCTCTCTCTCTCTCAAATAAGTAAAATCTTCAAAAAAAAAAAGATCCAGGGGGCATACAACGTGCAGTGTGTAAATGGCAACCATCCTTCTGAAGGGTCATTTGGGAGGATTTACCAAATTTTGAAAGATGCCTCCTCTTGATAGAGGATCACAGAAGGCATCTGACAGAACCCTTCCCCGAGCTCAGAAACGCCTCCACAAGCAGTTGCTGGCCGACTTGCACAAAACAGAAAAAACACGTATTTCCAATAAAGAAACTAGAATGTGCAAAATACGTAGGACTGACTCCCATGCGGCTCCTCGAGGCCAGCCCGGGTTGGCACGTAAGCCCGCACACCTGCGGGCACAGAAGTGAAGCGAGAGGCAGATGGAGACCCAGAACAGGGAGGAGGGAGCGACTCACCCGCACGTGGGCGCCCACGTCCACGGGTTCTTTCCAGGGGCCCTCCTGCTTCCGTGGCGCTCTCACGGGCGGTCTTGGGGGCAGAGCCTCCCCCTTCGGCTCTCGTTGCCTGCCGAACAAGTCACGTCAACTGTCTGGACGCCCCTGACCTTCCTGCCCACACAGCGACCAGGCACCAGGAACTCCTGGTGCCCAGACGGGGCCCTTGTTTTGGGGTGAGGGGGGCCCCACAGCCCGCGAATCACTCTGAGCCTGTGATTCCTCACCTGCTCCTCGGTCCCTTCCTGCTGTCAGTCCTGTGCAAGGACCCTGCGATCCGTAAGTCCTGAGGCCTCCGGGGCTCCAGGTTTTCGTTCTTGCTGGGGCCCCAGGCCTGCGGGGCAAGGGCCCCCACCCAGCGCTTCATGGGGCACCGCCGGCTGCTGGCCAGGTGCCCGAAGGCCCCGCAGTTCTTGCATTTCACCTGCGGACGGAGGGAGCGAGTGCTGAGCAAGCCCGCAGAAATGAGGGGTGGCTTTCACATGTTCACGTGAGGACAGATAATCGGGGTTGGGGGAGGACACAGACCCAGCACCCATGGCCAGGAAATTCAAGATGTTATGGCCCTGCAAGGGCCCATTTTACAGAAAGTGATCTGAGAGGAAGGACTTTCGCTTCTAGAGGCGATGTCCACGAACCGGATTGGAGTATCGCACAGACACCAAGCTGAACGGGATGCTAAGCAGGGAATACGGTTGCTCCTCAGAGGATCTGAATGAGCCAGGCCCCCCGGTAGGACAGAAACAGGCCAGACTGGGATAAGTCAGAATCCATGGGTTATAGACACACAGGGGTCTGTGTTGAAACTCACTCTTTGGGGGCCATGCAGATCCTCTGGTTCTTGAAACACTTAAGCCTCCACTTACCCCAGTATTCTCTTCTGGGGAGGGATTCCTTTGCCCCACAGGTCCCCTCCGTGGCTTCTTCACGTTCTGAGCCATAGGGGGTCTTGGGGCCCGCTGGTAGAGGCACCCCCCGGCCGTATCCTTCGGCTTCTGGTCTTTCTCCCTTGGGGATGGACTGTCGGATTCCCTACTCACAAGAAAAGGACCAAAACAGAAATGATGTAGACACAGAAGCCCCTCACTCCCCCCCTTCTCTGCCTGGGTTGGATGGGGGGCTCACTGATCACTCAGTGACACCCACAGGGATGTGGCCTCTCATGAACTGACATCCCATTCTGCACCCTTTGTGATTTTTCCCATCGTTACTCACTCCCAGGATAGGACACAGCCTGAGAAAAGGCCACTTGGTCTATGAGTGGTGAAATTAGATTTGCAACCTGAAAGCCTGTACAGGTCTTCCCTGGAAACGTCCGTGTGACTCAGGCCCGTGTCCTGGGTTCCCGTCCAGCCGCTCCCTCCAAACTTAACGCATCTCCCCAGAGTCACCCAAACCCATAAGCAGGCCAACAGCGAGGGGTTCTTTCCCAACGGATTTCCGGAAAACTCCGTTTTCACAGAACAGCATCTTCCTGAAAAAACCTGCCCCTTCCTCCGACCAAGGCCTGCGGGGATGTGATGCGACGCTGCTGGACACGCGTGGATCCTCACACGTGACCCCCGTGACCAGGGCAACACGCCCGCTTTCAGCAGACGCGTGCGCAGAGCCGCTCGGGGACGCGCCCCCGAGGTTGCTGTGCAGCTCGCACGCGTGCAAGGCTCACGCGGAAGAGCCCGGGGGGCGGTGAGGGGCACGCAGGTCGGAGGCCGCCCCGCAGGTCGGCGCACAAGCCCCCGCGGCGCCCCCCGGGGCATCCCGCACCCCCGCCTGGCCCGGCACTCGCCCCACCTCTCCTCCTGGTCTCCGTGTCTCCGAGGAGCTGGGAGAGGCTGACATCTCTTACTGGCGGCACAGCGGGCCCCGGGGTCCTCTCCTGGCATCAGAGGAAACCGGAGCATCACCTCCACGGCGGCAACAACGACCCATTTCTCTGTCATCAAGTCGAGCTGATAGAGAAAAAAGAGGATCAGAATGCAGAGTTCTGCACACGGGGGAAGCCTTCAGAGCGTGTAAGATGTTAGACAAACTCCCAATTTCGCTTTGCATTTTCAATGCCAAGCGAAGCAGAGAGTAGAGGCTCTTTCCTCCGATCCAGCCGTGAGTGTGCCGGTGACGTCCACGAGGGGGCGCTGCGGGCGCAGGGAGTGCTGGAGGCGCCACGGTCGCCCCCTGCCGGCCGATCGGAGCACTGCACGCCCCTGGGATTGGCCCGCGCACCGATATCCCCGTGGCTAACCGCGGGCTTTCACCCGCGGTCATGGTCATGGGGGGCGACCTCGGCCCTCGACTGGGAGGCCATCTCGTTCCTCCATGGGTCACCTACCCAACCTGTCCCACACTTACGTCTCTCTGCGGAATCCCAAGCTGCTTTAAGAATTCTTTGCCCTGTTCCAGCGAAAGCCTGGTGGGGTCCATCGGGGTTGGTGTCCCAGGGACTCTGTTCCCTGTGGGAGACAGAAAATGAAGCCGCTGAACCCCGCGCATCCCGGGACCCCCACCCCCTCCCTCGCCAGTGCGCGACGCGGCCCGCTCCCACCTCCGAGTGCGCCGCCGTCCCCCCTTTTCCCTTGTGTTCAAATTACACCTAGGTAGTCTTCCACTAGTAGCACAGGACCAATTTGTATGAGAAATAAGGCGACAATTAAAAAAATTTCCTCCACTAGACTTAACTGACTTAACTAGACTTTATATATACATAAGATGCAGATTCCATATTTAGGGACCTTATACTGTATACCATAAAACACTTGGGAAAAGTGATCATGTAATTAGGTTCATAAAGAAAATTCAATATATTAGAAAACTGGATATGTTACACTCTATAGTTCCCTTTGTCATAACTGAATAAAAGTAAATATAACTACATTATTTAACTTCTTTATAAGATTAAGTATGTTCAAACCATTCACTACATTTCCAGAAATTCTGAAATTAAATTCCTTAAAATAAAAAATGAAAATCAAATGGAAATTATAGAGAAGGAAACAAAAGATAAAGTGCTTTATGTCCAAACTTAGGAGCACTGCAAAACCTGGTTTGGGGGAAATTCCTTACACTAGATGGTCATATTATATGCAAACATAAAATTTATAGGAAGTGTTCATTTTAAGATACTGTAGTGGGGGGAAAAAAGAAACTGGAGCAGGAAAACAAAAGATCACAAAACAGGGACACCAGGGTGGCTCAGTCGGTTAAGTGTCGGCCATTGGCTCAGATCTGTGATCCCAGAGTCCTGGGATCGAGCCCGGAGTCAGGCTCCCTGTTCATCGAGGAGCCTGCTTCTCCCTCTCCCTGCCCCCTTAACCCCACTCATGCACTCTCTCGCTATCTCTCTCTCCCAAATAAATAAAATATTTTAATACTTATATATTAATAATCAAATATTTAAAAAGTACCTCGCTGGTTCAGTCGGTAGAGCATGCAACTCTTAATCTCAGGGTAGTGAATTCAAATCCCACATTGGGGCAGAGTTTCTATACATACATACCTACCTACATACATAAATAGGATCTAATGGGAAAATGGAGTGTAATAGGAAAATGTATTATTTCTTTGAAAACAGCAATAGAACACATTACCACAGGCTGTCATAAAAAGATAATAAAATTTATCATAATAGATCACATTAGAAGAAATGCCGTATCTAATCTTGGGGCAAATATATTTGAAAATCTAGTATAAAAGTACACTTTCCTCTTCGATTTTTTTTTAAAAGTAAACTCCGCACCCAATGTGGGACTAGACCTCCCCACTTCAAGATGAAGACTCACATACTCTACCGACTGAGTCAGCCAGGTGACCCAGTTCAAATTTTATTTTATTTAAAGATTTTATTTATTTATTTGACACAGAGAGATCACAAGCAGGCAGAGAGGCAGACAGAGAGAGAAGGGGAAGCAGCCTCTCCGCTGAGCAGAGAACCCTATTCGGGGCTTGATCCCAGGACCCTGAGATCATGACCTGAACCAAAGGCAGAGGGTTTAACCCACTGAGCCACTCAGGCGCCCCCAGTTCAAATTTTAAATGACCCAAACTGAGTAATGAGGAAGAATTTCCCAAGGACAAATTAAGGTAGAATAATTCTTGCCTCTCCATTGGACTGGAAGCTTCATTATTGAGGTGCTGCTCTGTTTCATTTATGGGTTCATGATCTGGGTCAGAATTTCAACAAGCTCCCAACAAGTTCTCATGAACACACTGGCATAAATTAATAAATCACTCACATTTTTTAAAAGCCCTGGGTCTGGGTGATCATTCTCTGCAATGATCTGAAAGTTAACATTTGTCTAAAAATTAACATTTTTGAAATAGTTTTTGAGTCTGGCGCTGCCTGAAGAAGTTCTATCAAATTAACAAATCTTTACTTCAACACCTAAAATGACCCCCTCTCCCTATTTTCTTCTATTTCTGTTAGGAGTAAACAGAGGCCCCAAATGGACATGGAAACTAACCTGTGGTTTTGTGTCTGTTGGTGGCCTCTCAGATATATGGGCGCTGGGCCAACTCCACTGGAGACAGAGGAGATTCTGAGATGACTGAGAAGGCCAGGTCTTCTGTGGGGCTTTTATACAGCTCAGAATCCCCAGGAAATCCCTTCCCACTAATGCATTCAACGTAATCTAATCTCGTGTGAGCTCATCTTTGCGTGTGAGCTCATCTTTGCCTTGGGTTTGCTAACCCAAGGTTGCTAACCAAGGTTGAGTTAACCTTGCCCAGGATTGGAAAGGATTTGCTTTATTGGAAGAAACGTTTTATTGTTTACATCCTCAGCACTTGCATTATGTCTTATGTGTACATATCTGAAACAATACACTATAATTTGCTCTTTGCAATTGCCAGGGATTTTTTTAAAAAGATACACATATAACTACATATTTTTTAACACTATACACAACGCTGGAAATGTTTATGCACACATTGCCAGTGGGAGAGGTTGTGCATGCGTAAGGTCACCGGCTATGTGGGAAATCTCTGAACCTCTGCTCAATGTTGCTGTGAGCCAAAAACTGCCCCAGAGAATAAAATCTATTTTTAAAAAATATTTACAAGTATGCCAACATACTGGCCGATTCATTTTACATCTTGCTACCGACAGAGTAACTTAGTCTCCCCAAGGCAAGGAGTTCATTGGCAATCAGGGGTTTGAAAACTGAGATGAAGAATGGTTCTGTTTATCCACAGAATCAGAGCCTGCCTCAGATGCCGAGAATGCCAGCAGGGCCAGGACCACATTCCGTCACAGCGCAGACAGGATCCTGGTCTTCAACCCCCAGGAGACCTGGAAGCCAGCAGGCATCCCAGGCCTGGGCAGGGAGGGAGATGCTCTGGCTTGGAGAAGGATCCCGGGAGGATTTGGGTGTGAGCATGGAGCGGGTGAGGAAGGAGATGGGTGGAGCTCAGGAGAGTTCTCAGGGAGGGCCTTCCTTGGGTGGGGTCTGCATTCAGCTGGGTTTCTCCACCAACGTGCTTCCTGGCTCTCTCCTAGGTCTGCAGGTGGGAGTCCTTCTGCGGGTGGGGGGGCGTGTCATGGGGGAAGGGTATATTGATGACTGTATCTCTCAAAGCCCAGGTGTGATTTCTGAGATAATCTCACCTGAAGACAAAGCTCAGAGAATGAGGAGGAGAAAGAGGAGGGGTAGGAGGAGGGAACAGACTGGCTTTTGGGTAAATGTCCCATCCTAGATGGAATACTGTGTTCTCCCTTCCTCTGCAAACACTATATTTTTTAGGCCTTGAAAACCTTTACTTCTCTACCTCTGATGTTCCTGCCTAACAGGTTTTTAAAACCACTTTGTTCCTTTGATTTTCATTCAAGTGAAGGTCGGTTCACTTAAAAAGTAAAAATGGATGATTTTTGTGGCTTTATGCATTCTACTGTGAAAAGCATTTAGAATGGTTTCCAGTAACGGTAAATAGTAAAGTTCTTTGTTTTTGCTGTTCTCAAAACCACTTTAAACCCTATTATTTCTCTAAAATTTCTCAATTACAGAGTCATTCATTAAGTCTTTCCTCGGCCCCTAATTCCCAGCCACTCAGAGTGTGAACCACAGACTGGCAATATTGTGATCATCAGAAATCATCTGAAAACGGAGAACCTTGGGTCCTACCCAGCATCTCCTCCATAAAGGTCTGCCATTTAACTCAATCTCCAGGTAATTATTTTTTGTGTGAAAATTTGAAAAGTGCATTTCTAAATCACCCTGCTGTCTCCTGAGAAATAGACAACACTTACTATGTAAGATTTAAAAAGTAGCTCTTAGATACACATGTAGGTGGGTAATAGGTAGATTAGATGATGGACAGACGATCTGTGTTGCTTCCATGCCTGTATGCTTTTTTGTTCTCCAAAAGTATCGTACTGACAGTTTAACGAATCTCATGTTACCCTCTTTCCATCAGTATCTAAGACTGAATTAAAGGATGTTATTTTCCCAAAAAGTTATTTTTTTTTATTAACCAGATCACTCATGTCAACTCAAATGGTTCATACAACCCTCTCCTTTTGTAAATTAAGAAGCCTTCTCTTGAGTCATTGCCAACAGTGTTTCCATTTCAGGAAATGTTGCCCTTTGGATTTGTGTGTCTATATGAAATTGAAAAGTGGAAATGTCTGGATTCTGTTTAACCTTAAGTTGAGGTGGAAACACCGTGCTTGGATGTCACCCTTGAGTGCTCTGCTATGCAGAGAGAGAGCTTGGGTTTGAGACAGAAGACTTATCTAACCCTGTTCTCATTGAAACTTCAGCCCTGCTCACACTGCTTCTTAGAAGGACGAGGTTGTAATCTGTCCTGAGATCCCCTGCCTCGGTTGTCTCCTCACTGCAGGATTGTAATCGATTGTAAAGTGGGATTGTGAAGTTGGGATTACAAAAATTGATTGTAAAGTGGGATAGGGAAAATTCTGGCAGCTGAGAGGAGAGTTGTCTTACTTGGTTATTCTCTGTTTTACCCAAATTCTGATTTTTTTTTCAAGAAGCAACTCCTCTACAGGCAGTTGGGAAACAGAAGGAGGTGCTCCACCCCACACAGGATCCATCAGGCACTGAGTGCAGCCTCAACTCAGCCACAGGCACAAGCCTCCTCAGAAAAAAACAGCAGTTTTCTGTCATCCAAAGCACATACCTGTCGGTAGAGATCCACTAACAGTGCAGACTGGGAACGAAAGTCTCAGGCCCGCATCACCGAGGAATGGAACCGTCATGAAGGCGTCTCAAGTACGGAGGCCGGAGCAAAAAAGAAGTGGACCCTCCCTTCATCCATCCTGGACCCACCTGACCCCTCCTTCTTCGCCAGTCCTGCCGACTGTCCACCTCCCCTCTTGTCATAGCGAGCATAATATGTTGTGTTGACTTGGGGCGCCTGGGTGGCTCAGTTGGTTAAGCGTCTGCCTTCAGCTGGGGTCATGACCCCGGGGTCCTGGGATCGAGCCCCGCATCGGGCTCCCTGCTCAGTGGTGAGCCTGCTGCCTCCTCTCTCTCTGCCTGCCTCTCTGCCTACTTGTGCCCTCTCTCTGTCGAATAAATAAATAAAATCTTCTTTAAAAAATATTTTGTATTGACTCTATTTATTCCGCATGCACCCCATACATCACAGGGGTCTACCTTCACTCCATGGAAATCTTGCTTTATGATCCCATCCTTTCCACAACCTTAAAGGTCAGAAGATTCACCAAGAATTCTTTGACAATTCTCAGGGATCAATACTGACATGATTTTCTCTGCTCCCACGTTAGCGCTGCCCGTCTTTGCCTCATATCTACACAGACACAACTCAGGCCCCAGCACTGCCACCCGAGAGAACCCGCGTGAAGACGAAATGAATCCGTTAGCCACGTGGTCTTCAGTAAAGACCCTGAAAGTGGGGCGGTGGGCGAGGGGTACTGGCACGCCCGGCAGCGAGCTGTGTCATGGGTCCTTGGAACGGCTGCTTCACTCCCAAGGGCCTCCTTGCTGCTCTGCCACGAGAGCCCTTGGTTCTTCTTCCCCGACTACTCGGTGCCCTTGCCCACTGCCCCCTCTCCTCTGTAATGGTCACTCTCTGGCCCCAACATTTTGCGCTGGTCTTCCTGTTTATTTATTTATTGTTTTTTTAAGATTTTATTTATTTATTTGTCAGAGAGGCAGGCAGAGGGAGAATCAGACTCCCTGCTGAGCCAGGAGCCTGACTCCAGGGCCCTGGGATCCTGACCTGAGCTGAAGGCAGATGCTTAACTGACTGGGACACCCGGGTATCCTTGGTCTTCCATATTTAGAGAACGGTTTTCTCCCAAGGTTTTTCTGAAAACTGCTCACTAAATTCTTCCTGACTGAAGGAAGGGTGTGTTTTTTGCATTATCCAAACACTTAAGACAGCAATTTTTATAAGTCGTACACACACACACGTCTATATATTTCCAAATATACATCTACATACATATATATATATATTTGCTCATATATGTAACTTTTTACAACCTCTGGTAACTATCAAGAATGTGAAGGGTCTTCGATTTTACCCTGCATGCAAACTGACAGCTCTGATCCCACTGTGGGATCCCACTGAGTCATGGTGCTACCAGGAAGACTGGGTCAGAAACAAGGACTTTACTACTCACAGCACAGCAGGAAACATGAACTTCACTTTCACAGGAATTCCTCTGTCCCTCAAGGCCTGTGAGCCATGCGGAGTCTCAGGCAGATCCTGCACAAACAATGTGTTTAAGTCACAGCTGAGAAAATACCGATATTTGAAAGGGGGCATCTAAGGCACCTAAATACTCTTAACTTTTTTTTTTAAGAGAGGGAGAGAGAGGAGGGGGAGGGGCAGAGCGGGAGTGAGAGAGAGAATCTTAAAATTGGGCTTATAATTAAATCTTAAAATTGGGCTCCACACCTCGAGCAGAGCCCAACAGAGGGCTCGATCTCACGACCCTGAAATCCCAACCTGAATGGAAATCCAGAGTTGGATGCTTAAGCGACTGAGCCACACAGGCGCCCCCTACTGAACTGTTGAGGGAGACTTTATATATACTTTCCTGCACAGGAAATAAATCTCCTTTGTCCCAAAAAAGATACTATATCTTCCAAGTTTATCTGCTATGTGGTTTAGAATGAAAGCTGTCATCACCTCCTCCAAGGTATCACAAGTATGAGAAACCCGGAGAGCTTTTCAACAACGCCCATCCCTCACTTCTACACTCTCTTGGTTTCTGGTCAACTTCCCCATCAGTACACCATCCCACTGGTCACTGTGACTAGTCTCACTGACAGCGTCTGAGACTAAACCCATTCCATGTTTCTCATGCAGTCTTTTTTTTTTTAAATGATTTTCATTTATTTATTCGACACACAGAGAGAGAGATCACAAGTAGGCAGAGAGGCAGGCAGAGAGAGAGGGGGAACCAGGCTCCCCGCTGAGCAGGGAGCCCANTCGATCCCAGGACCCTGAGATCATGACCTGAGCTGAAGGCAGAGGCTTTAACCCACTGAGCCCCCCAGGCGCCCCTCTCAGCCAGCCTTTAAAGCATGATCCATCCACTGATGTTTCTCGGGATTCTGGACACAGGCCTTCCAAATTCTGTAAAAAATCAGGGTTTAACTTTGAAGACAGAGAACTATCCTGAATTTTACACCTTGACATTTCTACCTAATCTAAGAAAATAATTCCGCATAGAGTGTGATATATTAGTGACTGCATAGACTCTGCCTGTGCCGGAAAGGGACGGCATCCAGGACTCTTGTAATATCAGACCGCCGACACCCCAGCCGCCCCACTTTGGGCCTTAACCTAGAGTAGCAATACTCACATCACTTTTTATTCACTGCACAGCGCGATATCTTGGTGGGTGGTTGCAAAGAGGGAAGTGTGAAAGGTGCATTCACAAAGGGACATGAATTACTACCATTCTTCCGTATATGAATATGATGGCTAGGGCTAGATAGACACACACATGGTATGTGACCGTAATTTTTGAGTGTTCATGGGACTGTGTGACTCTGTGCGAGTGTGTGTCATAGTAAGTGTGTATGATTCTCGCTGAGAGCTTGTACGTGTGGCTGGGTGTGAATTTGTGATAGAATATGTATATGAGTATGTAAGTATATGTGACTATNATGGGCCTCGATCCCAGTGTGTGTCATAGTAAGTGTGTATGATTCTCGCTGAGAGCTTGTATGTGTGGCTGGGTGTGAATTTGTGATAGAATATGTATATGAGTATGTAAGTATATGTGACTATACATTTGATTTATATGGGGGTGTGTGCATGGGTTTGTGTGTGTGTGCATGTGTGTGTGTGCATTTGTGTGTGTGTGCATTTGTGTGTGTGCATGGGTTTGTGTGTGTGTGCATGGGTTTGTGTGTGTGCATGTGTGTGTGCATGGGTTTGTGTGTGTGTGCATGTGTGTGTATTTGTGTGTGTGCATGGGTTTGTGTGTGTGTGCATGTGTGTGTGTGCCCATAGGCATGTGTGGTAAAGGTTGCCCACCCTATGGCTTTCATCCCAGGCTTGGAAATTGAGAGGCATTGGATAGTGGACCTGGATAAAATGTAGATTTTAGGAAGAACCAAAGGGTTTGTAGGAAGAACCAAAGGGTTCATTTGAACTCCTATTTTATATTTTTTCATGTATTACAAAAGCAACCAGTGCTCATTACTGAAAATTACTGAAAATCATCAAAAAGTAAGTGTGGAAGACTGTGGTGACCTTCCAGTGCACTTGAACTGTGTACTTAGCATTTGCTTGTTTCATAGAAAAGGACCCATCTGGTACTTAATCTAGACTTCACGTTAATTGGCATTGAGTGCTTGTCTTTGAGTTCCACCTTTGACTTTGAAAATCCTCAGGGACCAACTTATTGCTTATAATGTAATGATTTGTGTGTGTGTGCATTTGTGTGTGTGCATGGGTTTGTGTGTGTGTGCATGGGTTTGTGTGTGTGCATGTGTGTGTGCATGGGTTTTTGTGTGTGTGCATGGGTGTGTGTGTGCATGTGTGTGTGCATGGGTTTGTGTGTGCATGTGTGTGTGCATGTGTGTGTATTTGTGTGTGTGTGCATGGGTTTGTGTGTGTGTGCATGTGTGTGTGTGCCCATAGGCATGTGTGGTAAAGGTTGCCCACCCTATGGCTTTCATCCCAGGCTTGGAAATTGAGAGGCATTGGATAGTGGACCTGGATAAAATGTAGATTTTAGGAAGAACCAAAGGGTTTGTAGGAAGAACCAAAGGGTTCATTTGAACTCCTATTTTATATTTTTTCATGTATTACAAAAGCAACCAGTGCTCATTACTGAAAATTACTGAAAATCATCAAAAAGTAAGTGTGGAAGACTGTGGTGACCTTCCAGTGCACTTGAACTGTGTACTTAGCATTTGCTTGTTTCATAGAAAAGGACCCATCTGGTACTTAATCTAGACTTCACGTTAATTGGCATTGAGTGCTTGTCTTTGAGTTCCACCTTTGACTTTGAAAATCCTCAGGGACCAACTTATTGCTTATAATGTAATGATAGTTCACTTCAGTGGTCTGAAGGTTTAGGAAGAAATCACTTTGGGGCGGAAGAACTTGTGAGCAAAGCAGATCCAGGGAGACACACCTCCTGGCCTCTAGTCCCTCACCTGTCAACTCTGAAATTTTCCGCTCCCCTCCACGTGAGACCTGTCTGCTGTCAGGAATAGAAAATAGTCTCTCCCAGTCATTTCAACGGTCCCTTTGTGGAGATTAACTAGAAACTTATAATTGGCTTTGGTAATTACCAACTTCAGAAGAAAAGTTCTTCGTAAGTGTTCTCGGCTCCCCAGCCGGCACTGTCACTGCCTGGAAAGGTGAGATGATAACCGTTCTTCTGAGGGGAGGGGAGGTCACAATCACTGCTCGTGTCACAGGGGCCTTGGGGCCGCCTCCGTCCCCCAGGCACTGGCTCTCGTGACCATGGACTGTGAGCTCACCATCCAGAGCGGGGGAAGTTTCTAGGAGACTCTTCCTTTTCAGCCTGAGAGGCAAAGTCTATCAAGTATGGTCACCGATCTATCGGGGGTAAATGTGGGTAAGTGATGGTATATAAAAAAGAGATTGCTCTGGGTTTGAAACTGATCCAGTGCCAAAGCCACGCAGGCAGAAGCTGAGCTAGTAAGGAGATGGGGTCCTAGACTTTACACCACACCCTCTGGCTCCCAGTGGATTTCACAGTGATCCTTGGTGTTTAATCCAGTGAAAAGGAATCCTCGTTTTTAAGGTAATTAGGGCCTGTAAGTCTGAAACTGATTGTTTTCAGCCTCCCTTACAGGAATTTTTAGGATTATTAGAGATGTGCCTCAAATACCGTTATGTTTATAATTAGGTCTAGGATAAATAAATCTGTAGGAATCATGTCATCTTGTGAAGAAATCGTTATGTCCCAATGAAAACTGCTAGAATAGAAAGGTTCTCTCTGAGTATGATGTGCTTAATGGAGACAGTTGTATCTCCATTGAAAACATCAAGGTCTGTTGATTAGGTTGAGATTTTCTCTCTTGAAGCTACTGGAAGAAGCATTTAAGGAAAAGATAATTTTGTAATAATGGGTTTCAGAGAGCACTGTGAGGCTCAAATGTATCCTGTGATATTTTCTCTAATAGCAATTGCAAATTCTATAAATCAACTTATAAAGCACACAATATTCCTGTATTATTATACTTTTCAATTTGCATGTCATATTTTAATATATTTCAGAGAACTTACCACATGGCTAATAGTTTATAATTGGTATTAATAGATAAATATGATATAAAATTACTAATACTTTAGTTTTTACCTTACATTATTTTATCCCATGTTAAATTCAATGTCCCATACTTCAGGATAAGACATGAGATTATGATAGCTGTCCTTATCCTTTTGTCCCTGGCATAAAGGCAAAAACCCAAATTGTTTTTTTCTTTCTGTTTCCATTCTAGTATTGAGCCATTCTTGTATTCATTAAATTCAACTTGCCATGGGACAGGTTCCTATATAATATAAAACTGTAATGAGAGCGTCTACATTTTCTTAAATTTCTACAGCTTCATTCATTTTGATATTGGCTTATAGAATAAATCTTTACACATCATAATGAGTTATTACAACAAAAGTTATAAAGTAACATACTATCTAGCTAAAATAAAATGGCAAAGCTAAAGTCAAACTATATATATATGGATTATTCAAAGAACACAGCAGCTATCTGGCTTACTTAGCATAGCACAGAGGTTAGAGGCATCGTCTTTGCAAAAAACTCAGCCAGATTCAAGTCCACACTTTGCCCTCAATAGGGTATGAATTTAGGCAAATCACCTATTCTGTCTCTCTGTGTTCTCCTTGTCTTTAAAATGAAAGTAGAAGTAGTGATGACTCATAGTTTTGGCTTAAAAAGTATGGGGTGCCTAGCTGTCTCATTCAGTCAAGCGTCTGACTCTTGATATCACCGCAGGTCTCTATCTCAGGGTCATGAGTTCAAGCCCTGTTTTGGGCTCCACACGGGGTGTGGAGCCTACTTTTTAAAAACAGGAAAAAAAGGAAAAAGTAAGTCACTCCATGTATGAACTTCACAGCAGTGATGGATACATTGTTAAGTGCTCTTTAAAGGCTATGTACTTAACTCTTGAAAGTCCCTTGAAATTAATATTTCTCTTGTTAGACTTCATTGATATATGATTGGTATACTAAAAATGCTACATATTTAATGTATACATTTTGATAAGTTTGGAAATCTGCATACCTCTGNTAAATAAATAAATAAATAAAAACAGGAAAAAAAGGAAAAAGTAAGTCAGTCCATGTATGAACTTCACAGCAGTGATGGATACATTGTTAAGTGCTCTTTAAAGGCTATGTACTTAACTCTTGAAAGTCCCTTGAAATTAATATTTCTCTTGTTAGACTTCATTGATATATGATTGGTATACTAAAAATGCTACATATTTAATGTATACATTTTGATAAGTTTGGAAATCTGCATACCTCTGGGATGGTATCCCCACAATCAAGGTACTAAAATATCCATCACTTCCAAAAAAATTTCTTGTGTTCATGTGTGTGTGTGTGGTCAGAACCCTTAACATAAAATATATCCTCTTTTCGTAATTTACAGTTTACGACACCATACGACTGACTCGAGTCACTATCTTGTACAACAGATCTCTACAACTCTTTCATCTTGTGTAACTGAAACTTGATATACATTGAACAATTCCCCATTCCCCCTTCCTCCAGCCCTGGGCAACCACTATTCTATTCTCTGCTTCAGTGAGTTTGACTTTCTGATTCCTCATATAAGTGAAACCACACAGTATTTTTCCTTCTGAGACTGGCTCCTCCGTGGAGGAGTTCCTTCTTTTTGAAGCTTGAATAGTGTTCCATTTGTATTCCATTGTGTGTAATACCACACTTTCCTTAGCTATTCATAGTCAATGGCCGCTTGAACTGTTTCCGTATCTTGGCCATTGTGAATGATGGTATAATGAACATGGACATGCAGCTATCTCTTTGAAGGGAAAGAATTGATTTCAATTCTTTTGGACATAGACCAAGACGCGGGATTGCTGGATGATGAGATAGTTCTAATATATTTTTTTGAGGAACCTCTATACTGTTTTCCGTAGTGGCTGCAATATTCTACATTTCTACCAACAGTGTATAAAGACTCCCAATTTTTCCACATCTTCACCCACACTTGTTGTCTTTTGGGTTTTTTGGATACTAGTCATTCTAACATGTGAGATAACATCTCATTGTGGTTTTGGTCTGCATTTCCCTGGTGATTAGTAGAGCTGAGCACCTTTTCATATACTTGTTGACCATTCATATGTTCTTTGGAGCAATGTCTGTTCAAGAAATTTGCCCATTTGTTAATTGGGTTATTTCTTCCATTGAGTTGTTAGGAGCTTCTTAATATTTTGTATATTAACCCCATGTAAGATGAACACTTTGCAAATATTTTCTCCCGTTCCATCGATCGCCTTTTCACTTTGGTGACTATTTCCTTTGCTCTGCAGAAGTTTCTTGTTTTATATAGTGTCACTCGTCTTTTTTTGGTTTTGTTCGCTTTTCTGCCGGTGTCAGATCCAGGAAATCATTGCCAAGACCAATGCCAAGAATATTTTCCTCTATGTTTTCTTAAAGGGGTTTTACAGTTTCACATCTTACATTTAAGTCTTTAATCCATTTTGAATTGANTGTTCGCTTTTCTGCTGGTGTCAGATCCAGGAAATCATTGCCAAGACCAATGCCAAGAATATTTTCCTCTATGTTTTCTTAAAGGGGTTTTACAGTTTCACATCTTACATTTAAGTCTTTAATCCATTTTGAATTGATGTTTTGTATGGTGTAAGATCGGAGCCCAATTTCACCCTTCTACCTGTGGATATCCAGTTTCCCCAACACCATTTCTAAGGGGGAAACTAACGATAAGTGGAGAATATTGGATTTTAGTTGACATGATGTTTGAAGCCCACACCTCATATTCTCATGCAGGGTCCTCTGGTTCTGAAGACAAATCTCAGTGGCTGGAAACTGGCAGGATGGCCTCCAGGGACTTGGTCATAGGAGTGATCTTCTTAACCCAGACCATGGTTGGAATCTTGGGGAACTTCTCTCTTCTTTACCATTATCTCTTCCTTCACTTCACCGGGTGCAGGTTGAGGCCCACAGATTTGATTGTTAAACACCTGATTGTAGCCAACTCCTTATCCCTCCTCTGTAAAGGAGTCCCCCAGACGATGGCAGCTTTTGGGTGGAACAATTTTCCAAGTGATTTTGGATGCAAACTTCTTTTTTATCTTCACAGAACAAGCAGGTGTGTGTCCCTAGGCAGCACCTGCCTCTTGAGTGTCTTCCAGGCCATCACCATCGGCCCCAGGAGCTCGAGTTGGACAAAACTTAAAAGGAAAGCTCTCAAGCACCTTGACTTCTCTATATTCCTGTGCTGGGCCATCTGCATGCTGGCAAATACTCTTTTTCCTATCCATGTGACAGGCCGATGGAGCAACAGGAGCAACTCAGTGAAAAAGGATTTGGGATACTGTTCTGTGATAAGTAGTAGCAAAATCACACAACTGGTCCTAGCAGCTCTGTTATCATTCCCTGATGTTCTATGTTTAGGACTCATGATCTGGGCCAGCAGCTCCATGGTCTTCATCCTGCACAGGCACAGGCAGCGGGTCCAATACATTCACGGGCCTAATAATGTCTCCCCTAGATTCTCTGCTGAGTCCAGAGCCACCCAGAGCATCCTTGTCCTGATGAGCACCTTTGTGTCCTTCTACTTCCTCTCCTCCGCCTTTCAAGTCTGTATTATTCTATTTGATGATCCCAGTTGGTTGCTGGTGAGCATCTCTGCCTTGATAAATGGATGTTTCCCAACTGCCTGCCCCTTTATTCTCATGAACTGTATCTCCAGTGCGTTCAGGTTCTACTTAGCCTGGATGAGGAACACGACACCCACTAAACTCATGACAAATATGTAAATTGTCTGTTTTTGCACAGTGTATGGTTGTTTATTCATTCAACCCCCAAACTGCAAGCATAATTATGTAACAATCACACCACAAGAGAGAGGTCAGCAAGCCAGAATGAGCTTCTTTCCCATAAGAAACAATAAATAGTAATAGTAAATATAAATGAAACATTATGGAATTATTATGAAAATACTTACATCATTGAAATTTTATTCAAACTTCTAGTGAAGTAATTTGGAGTCTCTGCAATTAAAAAATTGTTCCTGAAATAATCTAGGATTGTGGGGAGGTCCTTATGTGTGTAACTTTTAATTTGACAAATTAAATATATCCAGAAATTGACTAAGCTTTGAATTTTGGAAAAGATTCAAGAAAAGTTAACATGTGAGATGGTATTCAAGAAAGTGAAGAAGAAAATGTTCTCGGAGTGCCTGGGTGGCTGAGTCGGTTAAGCATCTGCCTTTAGCTCAGGTCACGATCCCAGAGTCCTGAGATCGAGCCCCACTTCGGGCTCCCTGCTCGTCAGGGAGGCTGCTTCTCCCCCTCCCTCTGTTGATCCCCTACTTGTGCTCTTTCAAGCTTTCTGTCAAATAAATACAGGTAACACTTTACCACTTTACAGATAGCAAAGATACCTCAGGACAGAATATTCCCAATTCCTCCCTCCAAAATAAATGCTATCATTTATTTTGCTTATCCATAAGCTGTAATCACCTGGTACGTTGTTCCTATTTTGAGTTTGAAGTTATTTTTTCTTTCTATTATGTTATGATAGTCACCGTACAGTTCATCATTAGCTTTTGATGTAGAGTTCCATGATTCACTGTTTGCATATAACACCCAGTGCTCCATGCACTACGTGCTCTCCTTAATACCCATCACTGGGTTAACCCATCCCAAAACCCTCAGTTTGTTTCTCAGAGTCCATAGTCTCTCATGGTTTGTCTCCCCCTCCGATTTCCCCCCTTCATTTTTCCCTTCCTTCTCCTAATGTCCTCCATGCTATTCCTTATGTTCCACAAATAAGTGAAACCATGTGACAACTGACTTTCTCTGCTTGACTTATTTTACTCAGCATAATCTCCTCCAGTCCCTGCCATGCTGATATAAAAGCTGGGTATTCATCCTTTCTGATGGCTGCGTAATATTCCATTGTGTATATGGACCACATCTTCTTTATCCATTCGTCTGTTGAAGGGTATCTCGGCTCTTTCCACAGTTTGGTGATTGTGGACATTGCTGCTATGACCATTGGGGTACGTATGGCCCTTCTTTTCATTACATCTGTATCTTTGGGGTAAATACCCAGTTGTGCAATTACTGGGTCATAGGGTAGCTCTGTTTTTAATTTTTTGAACCTCCACACTGTTTTCCAAAGCAGCTGCACCAACTTGCATTCCCACCAACAGTGTAAGAGGGTACTGCTCTCTCCACAACCTCTCCAACATTTGTTCTTCCTTGCCTTGTCAATTTTTGCCATTCTAACTGGTGTAAGGTGGTATCTCAATGTGGTTTTGAATTTTTTTAAAGATTTTATTTATTTACTTGACAGAGAGAAGCAGAAGGAGTGGGAGAGGGAGAAGCAGGCTTCCCACAGGGTAGGGAGCCCCCACGATCGAGTCATGGGGCTTGATCCCAGGGCCCCAGGATCATGACCTGACCCGAAGGCAGACGCTTAACAACTGAGCCACCTAGGCACCCCGTGGTTTTGATTTTAATTTCCCTGATGGCTAATCATGATGAAAATTTTTTCATGTGTCTGAATAGTTATCTATTAAATCGGTTAAGAATAAAAAAATAAATAAAATCTTTTTAAAAAGAAAAGAAAAGGAAACGTTCTCAAGTAATAATGAAGTAGCATGGGGTGAAGGTGGAGTGCAAATTCAGGTTCAGTTAGGAACATTTTGGGCTAAGTTATAAAACTTGTAGGTTACATCCTTACAGAGATAGTAGTTTTTAAAATATGATTATGTGGAGGGATATTAGCATATTTAGAACATTTTAATGTAGAAATAGAAAAAAGGACCCAGGTTGGGACAAAGGAGAGCACAAAACCTTGTTTTCACTGATTAAAAAAAATGAGATGAGTGGTGACAATTAAAAAAACACATCAGGCAACCAAATGAATGGGAGAAGATGTTTGCAAGTGATATATCTAATAAGGGATTAATACATAAAGAACTCATACAACTCAACCCCCAAAAAATCTGATTTTAAAATGTGCAGAGGACCTGAACAGATATTTTTCTAAAAATGACATACAGATGGCCAACAGACACATGAAAAGATGTCCACCATCATTTACCATCAGGGAAATGCAAATCAAAACCACAGTGAGATATCACCTCACACCATTCATAAGAGGTATCCATCTTCAGTGGTGGTCAGAGAAAAATAAATTACAAAATACCTTGTTTGTTGTGTGACTACCAGCTTGTTAAGTTAAAGGGTTACTGGGGTGTCTGGGTGGCTCTGTTGGTTAAGTGTCTGACTCTATTTTGGCTGAGGTCTTGATCTCGGGGTCATGAGTTCTAGCCCCACATTGGGCTCCATGCTGGGTGTGGAGCCTACTGATAGATAGATAGATAGATAGATAGATAGATAGATAGATAGATAGATAGATGAAAGTTTGCTGGTAGGGCGCCTGGGTGGCTCAGTGGGTTAAAGCTTCTGCCTTCGGCTCAGGTCATGATCTCAGGGTCCTGAGATCGAGGCCTGCATCGGGCTCTCTGCTCAGCAGGGAGCCTGCTTCCTCCTCTCTCTCTGCCTGCCTCTCTGCCTACTTGTGATCTCTCTCTGTCAAATAAATAAATAAAATCTTTAAAAAAAGGAAAAAAAAAGAAAGTTTGCTGATATGGTCTCTTTCTGAGATTAGTAGAAACACACCAGTTCATACATCCATGTAGGGAATATCAATGATCAGTGACTTTTTGAGAGACAATTAGGGAATCTTTATCAAAAGTTGAAAGATGGGTTTTCTTGCATATGATTCTACCAGCTAGAATACTCTTGAACATGTGCTCAGAAATGCCCCCACAGCTGTTACTGGTGGACATGCAAATAATAGCACAAAAACAAAGAAAAATACATATATGTCAGGGATCCCTTTGGTTATCCTGGACTTTGAAGATAATCCCCTTACAGGGGCACCTGGGTGGCTCAGTCAGTTAAGTGTCTGCCTGTGGCTCAGGCCATGATCTCAGGGTCCTGGGATCGAGACCCGCATTGGGCTCCCTGCTCAGCGGAGAGCCTGCTTCTCCCTCTGCCCCTTGCCCCAGTCGTGCTCTCTCTCTTAAACAAATAAATAAAATTTAATAAAAGATAATCCCTTTACATGAGGGATGTAGAAGTAAAGCAAATCAGGAGGCCTGTGAAGGCAACAGAACAGGGAAAAAGTGGGCACCTGGGTGGCTCAGTGGGTTAAAGCCTCTGCCTTCGGCTCAGGTCATGATCTCAGCGGCCTGGGATCAAGGCCCGCATCGGGCTCTCTGCTCAGCAGGGAGCCTGCTTCCTCCTCTCCCTGTCTCTCTGCCTGCCTCTCTGCCTACTTGTAATCTCTCTCTCTGTGTCAAATAAATAAATAAATAAAATCTTTAAAAAAAAAAAAGAACAGGGAAAAAGAGGGAGAAACACCCTCAGAGTCACAAGGTTCTGTTATTTCCTTCCTTGTTGTTGCTTCTCTAGAAGTCTCCAGGGAATCTTCTGGAGTTGAATCATCCTTTTCACCTCTTCTTGCTTACAGAAGAAACCATGTCAAGTGTCTAGGCCTGCCGCAGCTTCCTGTCCCTACCTAGGCACTGGGAAGCAAAGTCACAGTCCTTACTTGTTTTATGGAGTGAGAGAGGCATTGAAGGTCCTATGAACTTTGTCAAGGATTCTTCTTCCCTTATGTCAGATTCCAGCCCCCAACTCCAGGCAGCCCCCCATGGTTTCTTGAGGTAAAATGAAGAGAGGATGTACTTCCATTTAGACTCATTTGCTATTCTGCCTGCTGTATACAGTTTCAAGATTTCCTATACATCTCCCAGATACCCTCTAGGCCTACAATGAATGAATGTTTGTCTTTACCAAGAATTTCAGAAAATTTAACATATAATACGTATATTTTTAATTTTATAATTTTATTATATATATAATATATAACATAAAACTTAAAATGTATAATATACATTATATAAAATTTCAAACATGTTATATAAAACATATATAATAAAATTTAAAATATGTTATATATTTTATATATTCATATAACATAATATATATTTACATATAAAATGCCTAATTTTTAAAATATTATCTTATTGAATATTATATATATTATTAAATATCATTTTGTGCTCTTGAGTGAGGAACCCTGAAAGCTATTGAGCTCTTTGTATGTTTCTGTTACATTTCTCTGTCTGAGCTTGGAGATGGTTGTGCACTCAGCATAAAGAAAAAGTGTCCTAAAAAAAAAAAGAAAAAGTGTCCTTGGATTCCAGTTCTAAGGATGGCTTCCAGTACCCAGATTCCTCACCTTTGTCTTTGTTCCTTCAGTTAGGATGGAGTGGCTGAGAATTCCTTAGCTCCAGGTTCTCCTCCTCATTTAAGCCCGAGGGCTGGGGAGTCAAGGGCCCCACCCCCCCACATCACGGGGCACCTCCCGGTTCCTCTCCATGTGTCCAAAGGCCTGACAACAGTTCTTGCACATTATCTGCGGGTCGAAGAGAAAGGTGGTCAGTGAGTAAGCATCAATCACAGACAGCTTTCAAAGGTTATCAACAAGACATATTTTTTGATTTGGGAATTGGTTTTTCTGGAGGGCACACAAACACGTGGCCTGTCAAGTGTCTAGAAATTCATGATGCAATCAACAGTCATATCCACAGCCCGTTTTATACAGGGACACAAGGGGGGGGGCGCCTGGGTGGCTCAGTCGGTTAAGTGTCTGCCTTCAGCTCAGGTCATGATCCCAGAGTCCTGGAATGGAGTCCTGCATGAGGCTCCCTGCTCCTCGGGGAGCCTGCTTCTCCCTCTCCCTCTGCCTGCCACTCCCCGTGATTGTGCTCTCTCGTTCTGTCAAAAAAAAACCCCAAAAAACTTAAATAGGGACACAAGGAAAAAAGATCAAAAGGTCTCAAGATGATGATGATTCAGCTGTCCTTATCGGCTCAGACTGCAAATGCTGAGCAAATTCCATGGACACAACGTAGCTTCCAGGATAACCAAGGAAGGACAAAGATGAAGGGAAGCTTCGGCTGACCTTTGTGTTGCTGGACGAGGCCCCTCTCAAGCTCTGGCGCTGACCTAACCAGCCTGACACAATCAGCTTTGATCTAATCATCCCCAAGATACCAAGGGATTATTTATTTCCTGTTTACTTTTCCTCTGCGTGTTTATTTTACCACACTTGTACATATCTGATATCATCAACCATAATTTGATAAGTCTCATTTCCAAGCATTTAAGAAATTTTAACATATATGTTTATACTTTTAAAGCTATAGGACGCCTGGGTGGCTCAGTGGGTTAAGCCTCTGCCTTCAGCTCAGGTCATGATCTCAGGGTCCTGGGATCGAGGCCCGCATCGGGCTCTCTGCTCAGCAGGGAGCCTGCTTCCCCCTCTCTCTCTGCCTGCCTCTCTGCCTACTTGTGATCTCTCTCAGTCAAATATATAAATAAAATCTTTAAAAAATAAAGCTATATATTATTTCCTGTAAATGCAAGTTATGTACACACATCAATAAACAGTTTAATTCTGTATTATGACTTTTCTCTCAATTTTTTCTGGAAAATCCTCTTTTTACACATATACCTCTAGTTCATTCTGTTTCTCCACTGTTGGTCATTTACTCGTGTCGAGGAACTGGACTTTTTGGTTTTAATCTCTGAACCTATTCACTGGGCAGTTTTTATTTTTAAAGTTTTCCTTCCACTGGCAAAGCTGCCATGGTCGCTAAACATGGAGATGCAGGGGGTGCCCAGGTGGCTCAATAGATTAAGCATCTGTCTTCTCCCTCTGCCCCTCACCCTGCCCTCATGCTCTCTCTCATTCTCTCAAAATAAAAAAATAAAACCTCTTTATAAATGAAGAAAATCTGTTTAACCATGAAGATGCATGAGCACGATGCAGAAATTTAGCTTCTCCCTTTCTGTTGGCAGCAATAGGAAAGATCATAGCAAACAAGAATGTAGCCCAAGTATGTTCGTGGTGGCATGTTGTGTTGTGATAGCCCAGGAGTCTTTTTTATTAGCTTTTTAGAAAAGATTTTATTTAATTAGCTGAGAGGGGGGAGAGAGAGAGAGAGTACACGAGCTGGGGGAGGGCCAAGGGGAGAAGCAGACTCCCTACTGAGCAAGGAGCCAGATGTGGGACTCGATCCTGAGACTCCAGATCATGACTTGAGCTGAAGGCAGACGCTTAACCAACTGAGCCATTCAGATGCCCTTCTTATTATCTTTTACATACTTGAGTAATTATGTATTAGAGATGAATCTTATGGCTCACAACTTGTTTATTAGAGAAATACAGAATTCTAGGATTTCATCAAAGTATTCCACCATTTCCCACCCAACCCCCATCCCAAAGGAAAAGTTTGCAGTGGATGATACAAGACTGGCGAAACGCTGACATACCTTGAAGTGATCTTAAGGGTAAATAGAGAGTCACTTTATTTAATTGTGTGAATGCTTGAAATTTCCATATTGAAAGCTTTAAAGAAAATAAATCAATATTGAGAACCTATATTCACCATTAATTATTTTTAGTTCATTGCTGGCTTCATTTTTATATAAAGATGTATTTGTCAGATGTACTCATAGGTAAGATTAACTTGTAAATTTTCCTACAGAGACATCCAGTCCTTAAAGATCCAGGGCCGAGTTCCTGCTCTCTTTTGTCAAGAATGGGAACACGGGACAGAAATACTCCACTTCGGTAATGGGTCTGGTAGACATTTTTTTTAAGGTCTGATTTTCCTGTGACTTATTTAGAATGAAACTATCAGTGAGAAGAATGCGGAAAACATGTTTTTCATCGATATGGAAGAAACCCTTCTGCTGAATCTACGTAATACTTGCACCACTTCCTTGGGCAGCACTCACTTCTCATTTCACAGTGGAAGAAGCAACAGAAATCTAGCAGGATCTTAAACAGTTGTGGGTGGGAGCTGGGCCAGAAGTAAGATAGGGAGGAGTTCCCTGTCTTCCAGTCCCTCTGCCCCCTGGCTTTGCTGTCCTGCTTTTTGACACCATGACAGGACCCTGCAAAAGTCTCCCCTTAGCTGTGTGGGGCTCCGCTTGGAGGCACCACCACAGACACCAGCCCAAGTTCTGATGAGCACCAGGACGATGGAATTCTTCCAGACAATAGGAGCGAGCCACCGGGATGATGGATTCCTCCAGCCAATAGGAGCGAGCCACCGGGACGATGGAATTCTTCCAGCCAATAGGAGCGAGCCACCGGGACGATGGAATTCTTCCAGCCAATAGCAGCGAGCCACCGGGACGATGGAATTCTTCCAGCCAATAGGAGCAAGCCACCGGGATGATGGAATTCCTCCAGCCAATAGCAGCGAGCCACGCCCTGCAGAGGGGCCTATAAAAGGCAGGTCCTAGAGGCCAGTCCACACTCCAGAAGCCGAGCGTCGCCAAGAGAGGATTCTCTCAGTGGGCATCAAGATGGACCGGGAAACTGAAGGCTCGGACCCGTGCAGCCCCTCCATGCGACACCCCACTGACCAGCCGCCCTGCCAGCAGAATTCCTTTAAAGAAAAGGGCTCAGATGTAGCGGAGAAACCACTCGAAGGGCAAGAGGAGACATTCTCTTCCCCATTAAGAGAGAGCCGCACCCCGAGGCAAGGTAGGGATGTGGGCAGTTTGTGTAGGGAGGCTGGAAGGAGGGGTAGGGGTCGGGGTTTTATCTTGAGATCCGTGATGGGAAATGTCCCCAGCCCTCGGGCGGGGGGCGTGGAGAAATACGGCAGTGATCCCCGGGAACCACAGTGCTCCGCTCCACCGGGACACTGGCCGAACAACTTGGCTGAGAGAACCGTCCACCAAGTCGCATCAGGGCGGGACTACGGAGTTCTCCGGGCTTCGGGGGAGGCCACTCACCTAGACTCCCTTTCTCTCCAGGGTCAGAGCCCAAGACCGACGAGCATTCCAAGGAAGCTTCGCTCAAAAGCGACAGCGGCATCTCTGGATCAGGTAAGAGTTGATTTTCCCCGGGAGGAGGGACAGGACCTGGGGTGGCCCGGCCCCGCCGGTCAGGGCACGGGCAGCTCTGTGGCCCCCGCAGACCCGGGGCTCCAGAACAGCGGGAGTGCAGGGGCCGGGATGGCCCGGGGGCTGAGGCGGCCCGCCGGAGCAGTGACAGGCTCTCTCCCCGCAGAGTCGGAAGGCTGCTCCAGGTGGGGGCGCTGCAGGAAGAGGAAGACCCGATCCGGCGGCGGTGCCTGTGACGGCGCAGGTAGGAGTCCGCGGGCCCGGGGGGCGTGCCCACGGCGAGGCGGGCCGGGGAGCGTGGCCCGGAGGCGGCTGTCCGCGTGCT
The DNA here is from genome assembly GCA_002007465.1 of Ailurus styani. Classification (NCBI taxonomy): domain Eukaryota; kingdom Metazoa; phylum Chordata; class Mammalia; order Carnivora; family Ailuridae; genus Ailurus; species Ailurus styani. The sequence goes on from LNAC01000292.1 coordinate 141,312, forward strand.
GAAGTCAGGAGACGGCAATCCACGGAGCATCTGGGGACCCTTGTTGGATGGGCACGACGTGGCCTCATCCCATCCAGCGACGGGGCGGGACGGGGCGGGAGACAGGTGGAGTCGCCCGAGGGAAC
>LNAC01000292.1:141818-224746 GCA_002007465.1 Ailurus styani
GGGGGCGCGGGGCGCGGGGCGCGGGGCGCAGACGCGGGTCCCCGGGACACCGGCCGCCTCCGCTTCGGAAGGGGCTGGTGACCGCCGTGCGCGCCCTGTCGGAGGCCATCTATCAGGACGTGGCTCAGGCGTGCGAGCAGCGGGAGCACCCCCCGCTGACCCGGGAGCACTCCCCGCTGACCTGGGAGCAGCGCTCGGGGCTCGCGGAGCTCTGGGGGCGTCTGTACGCGGCCGTGCACACCGTCTACACCATGGCCAACCAGGCGGCCTACGTCTTCCCTGCCGAGAGCTGGCTCGTGCCAGGCCCGCCGCCGGGGGTGGAAGGCAAGCCCGGGGCTCCCCGGGGAGAAGCACACGGGCCCGCCCCGCCCCGGGGCCCCAGCTAGGCTGCGGGAGCTCGGTTAGGTTCGGGGAGACAAGGCCCTGCTAGGGTTCAGTCTCTTCCCCCAAACCAGCAGGGCGTGTTTCAGACACGGTGTCAGTAAGTGATAGACCCTGCGGTGGTCCGGTGGTCCGAGGATAGGCACCCGAAAATGGACTCAGAATGGGGAGATAACGAGGTTTAAATTTCATTTAGGCATTTTCGTGTATTTCGAGTATCTTGGGACAGCCCAGCGTGATTTTATAATGAGAACAAATATCAGGTTGTAATTCATACGTATTTGTGTATTTTTAACGTGTAGTGAAGGAAGCATACTTATATCCTCCCCTTTAATCCTGGAAAGGGTCTAAGTCTTCAGCTTCCCTCCTGCAGGGCTGAGGCCACGGGCCTGGGGTAGCATCCCGTGGGGACAGATGGCTGTACCGTTCATTTTGATGAAATCATGGTGAAGTCACCATGTCATTTCCGATCGTTTTTCAGTTATTTTATATAAAACCTGAGTCAAGATATATTAATGTTATTGACCATATGTATTTATTCTTACAGCTGACTCATATTATATGGCTAATTTAAATTTTCTTCTATTTTATAGATTTCAAGTTATCCTATTTATGAGAGGATATTAAAACTAATGTAGTCATTTTTTATATTTCTTATATAGTTTCCTATTTGTATTTTATACTGGGATCATGAAGTCTTTAATCATATAAATGTATATAATTTTATGCAAGAAAAATAAAATTTGGGGGTACTGTCTTATCTTTGGTTCATAATTTCCATATTACATGTGATGAAATAAAAATTGATACTTCTCATGTATTCTACTTATCCAGATGGAGTTTGTTTTCAATGGCAGGTATGGGTTAGGAGGCTGCTTTCTTTTCACCTCTAGTTCATTTCCACCTTGACCTCCCTCCACCTAGCAGCTCTTGCTGTAGGTAGGGGATAGCAGTTAATCATCCCAATGAATGGGGCAATTCAATGATAGTATATTACAAATCAATTTGAACCCATGACATGGCATCAAATTATATAAAACAAATGCCTGCATATATACAAAAATTACAACTGCAAGTTATATTTGGGGGTTGGGGATGCAATTAGAAAAGGATCAGAAAAACAATTTTAAAATACTAACACAACAAAATAAAATAAGAAATAAAATATCTGGGAATAAATCCAGTAAAATCAAATATATATGAGAAACCATATAAAATTTCTGAAATATATGAAAGCAGACATCAACAAATATAAAATCACATCACTGTTCTTGGGTAGGAAAACTCCGTATTATCAAACATCAATCCCTAAGCTAATTATATAAATTTAATTTGGTCCTGATACAGATACCACCAGTTACTCATTGGAGCTAGGCATGTTATTGCAAAAAAATCCTACGGATGAAAATACAAATAAGGATATGCAAGAAAACTCTGGAAAAGAAAAAAAAATGAGGGTAAAATTTTAGTTAAGCAAGATGAATAAGCTCCGGATATCTGTATAATATTGTATATATAGTTATCAATGTACTGCACACTTAAAAATCCTTCAAGAGGGTAGATCTCATATTCAGTGTTCTGAAAAATAAAGAAAAAAGAGGAAAAAATAAGGCTAGCTAGCTCTTTGAAACATGTTGTTTTTTTTTTTTTTTTTTAAAGATTTTATTTATTTGACACGGAGAGAGAAATTACAAGTAGGCAGAGAGGCAGGCAGAGAGACAGAGAGAGGAGGAAGCAGGCTCCCTGCTGAGCAGAGAGCCCCATGTGGGCCTCGATCCCAGGACGCTGAGATCATGACCTGAGCCAAAAGCAGAGGCTTTAACTCACTGAGCCACCCAGGCGCCCGAAACATGTTTCTTGAATAAGATGGATCAATACAGATACAAATTCAAATATAGACCAAAGTATTTGAAAAAGTTAATAAGAAAAATTGGGGATGGCATCATTCCTACTTGGGTTTGAGAACTTTGATATTAACATCACAAAGGTAAGAAATTGACTTACTGGGGCACCTGGGTGGCTTAGTCATTAGGTGTCTGCCTTCGGCTCAGGTCATGATCCCAGGGTCCTGGGATGGAGCCCTGCATTGGGCTCCTTGCAAGGGGGGAAGACTGCTGCTCCCTCTCCCACTCCCCCTGCTTGTGTTCCCTCTCTTGCTGTGTCTATCAAATACATAAAAATCTTTAAAAAATTGATTTACTCTTCACATCCTATAACAAGGTAAAGGTCCAATGAAAAATACAACTGCATGGCCAAAACCGCCCCCTCCAACAACAAAAAAAACAAACCTCTTTTTAATATAGACTCTCCCTATTAAATTGAAATAGAAAATACACACTGACTCCCTCCTGCTGCCAGCACAGTGGGCTCCGTGTGAAGGTCATGGCAGCCAGTACATGAGTGAGGGAGGCAGCCAGATCCTAAGATATGGGTTTGTGGTTCAGTAATCTCCCTTCCCCTCAGAACTGCAATAATTTCACCTGTAGTGGCAGTGAGAGGTCAGGGTTGGGGAACTGAGAATATTGCTGGAAAACTCCCCCCCCCCCAATGCTACTCGCCAAAAAAGAATTACAATTTCCAGATTAGCATCTCTCAGGTGTTTGGGAGCGGCTTGCTCTTTTCCATAAGCCCTGGAGGTGTTCAGGGGAAGGGCAGGAAATGCTGAGGTCTGAGAGTTGAGGGACTGTCAGTGAAACACCTGAATTTCACTGGATTCTCTGCTCTGCTGAGGAATTCTACCCAAAATAGAGTTCTTTCTAATATTCAGACCACTGAGATGCCCTATCATTTACATTATAAGCATAGAGATGAAATCAAAGCGCCTGAAAAGGATTTGCAGAGTTATAATCTAAGAGAAGAACATGCGGATAATTTACATTAGGAATTACTGGACTTACTTGTACAAGTCAGTGCCCGTATATTGGAAAGTGTAGATGATAAGGAAATTTGTTAGGAAAATATGCTTTACCAATATTGATCTCCCTAGTGGTAACAGTAAGTCTAAACAGAGCATTATCTAACCAAAGGGAGAAGTTTATGAGACCCTCACACATGAAAGCACCAGGATCAGATGGTTATTTTTCTTTTCTTTTTTAAGATTTTATTTATTTATTTGACAGAGATAGAGACCACAAGCAGGCAGAGAGGCAGGCAGAGAGACAGGAGGAACCAGGCTCCCCACTGAGCAGAGAGCCTGATGAGGGACTCGATCATGACCTGAGCTGAAGGCAGAGACTTTAACCCACTGAGCCACCCAGGTGCCCCGTGGTTATTTTTCTTAAGATTTTATTTATTTATCCATGAGAGAGAGAGGCAGAGGGAGACCCAGTCTCCCCAGGGAGCCTGATACGAGACTAGATCGCAGGACCCTGGGATTGTGACCTGAGCAGAAGGCAGACGCTTAACCGACTGAGCCCCCCAGGCACCCCAGGATCAGATGGCTAAACGGGCAGATCCTGTCATTCCCTGAACTCTCATATGAGCCAATACTCATTTACATATAGCATTGGGTGGTTACTACATCTTTCCACAGCTGTATTTTTGCTGAGTTTTCAGTAATCAGCTCTGATTGCCTTTATAATTAATTAAGAAACGTGAGTTCACATTAATCCTTTGTTTTCCCCACACGCGCACAATTTGGTCCGTGCCCACTATCAAATACTCCGCATACCCAAGTTAGAGACTGGAGCCAAAGTGCTGGACAAGCCTTAGTTCCGAGACACACACAGACGCAAACACCCACGCATGCGTACACCCGCACTCACGTACACGCACTCACAAACACTCCGCCGTGAACTCACACTCACGTACACACTCAACAATTACAAGCACACACTCACATTTACACGCCCTCGCCCTGACGGTCATGTTCCCAGTCCCATGTATGTGATCCCATGCGAGGTCAGCGTGCACATGTGTGTCTCAGTCATGTGCTTCTGTGTGGAAGAACACAGGCATCTCCTGAGCTTGGATGCCTGAAGATGGGGGGAGAGGGGCACGTTCCACCTTTTCCACTCCTTCCATCCCTGCAACAACCCCCAAAGATGGTATTTGCCACGTGCAATATTTTAAAGTGCCGTGAGCATTGCCCGGGGCCGAGCTGGCATGTTGGAGGTTGTTCGCAGGGCGGGGTACAAATGAGGCTCGAGGGAGCGCGGTAAGGCGGTGTGCAGACAGCTTGACAGTGTGGAGGGTGCACAGCTCTTCAGAGGCATGTCGTGTCATAGTGCTCGGTAAATGCAGATCGGTGCAGAAAAGCAAGAGGGGAAGGCTAACACGTACCTGAAGCACGCGACCAGAGTCAGGGACATATGAACGTATATTTAGCTGTAGAGACGCAAGGAGCCAGGTAGATAAAGAGAAAACTACAGATGTATGTGTCAACAGAGAGTTGGTAGGTCGGTCTACTCAGAGGGTCTACGAGCAATGAAATGCCAGGAGCAAGAACACCCAGCACCCATCTGACACTGGTCTCTAATCAAAGGCTCCTCGGAGACACAGCTGACTCTATGACAGGAGCCGGGAAAACACAAGAGGAGCCTGCAGCATCTTGCAGGGACAAAACGTAAGAGTAAGGAAGTGCCCAAAAAACAAGAAACTGGGGCCGCCTGGGTGGTCAGTTGGTTAAGCGCAATTAAGGATCTGCCTACTGCTCAGGTCGTGATCTCAGGGTCCTGGGATCGAACCCCGCGTCAGGCTCTGCTCAACGGGGAGTCAGTTTCTCCCTTTCCCTCTACCCCTCCCCTGCCCCTGCGCTCCCGCACAGACTCTCACTCTCTCTCTCAAATAAATTTAAAAAACCTTAAAAAAAAATGAAGACATATCAAAGGGACACAGTGGCCAAACCGGAAAGGGCTCCCGTACGGCACCCTGTCAACAATTCCCTGACGCCCCCTGGGTGTCCTGCAATTCCACATAATTCTGACATTCTCTGCTTAGTTCAGACCCCACAAGTTAGGGACAAGGTCCTTCCCCAGACTGACCCTGTCACAAGCCTACTAGGTAGGTATTCCCAAACTGGGGCACCTGCCAGCTAGCTACAAATTTAAGGCTTCCCACAATCCCCTCTGGCTGGATATTTGCTGGGAAGACTCACAGAACTCAGGAAAGTGCTGTACCTGTGATGATCCTCAGTAAAGTTAATTTGTAAATCGGGACCCGTAAAATAGAGGCCACCTCAGCGGCCCAACCCACATCACAAATCTAAACCTAAGTCAGCCTGCTCTTCCGTCAAGTGCCCGACAAGGAAACCTAACATACACCGATGACAATCCGCCAACTCAGCTTCGGCGAGCTGGCTTTACCGTGGAAAACAGCACCTGCAGGCTTTAGAAGAACATCCCTGACCTCCTCGTCAGTCATGCCCCATTTCTGTACCGCCTCTTCTGAAACTCGCTCTCATCCCAGATCCCTCAGGAAGAGCGCACCCTTGTGAGGAGGCTCTGTCCTCCCCCAGATCAAAGGTTGTCTTCCCATGAATAAAAGACAGCAAACTCGTTACTAAATTGTCTTAGTTTTCTCATTTGACATCATTTTATTATGAAGGACAGTGATAAAGAGCCAAATGAAGGCATCCATGGAGCAAGATCTGGGAGGGTTGCCCACATAGTAGTTTCTGGTCCCCAACAAGAAGCTCCCTGGAGCTTCTCCAGATTTTTAAGTTAAGGTCTCATTACCGAGGCATGGTTGGTTAAATCATCGGCCATATGATGGAACTCAATCCCCAGTCAGCCTCCTTCCCCTCCCCAGAGGCTGGGCACCTGAGTGTTCCAATCCAATCATGTAGCTGGTCTTTCAAAGGTGTTCGGTCCCCCGTTCTGAAGCTATGTGGGGAACCCCTGCCCACAGTTGCCTCCTTAGTATAAAACAGACACTCCCAGCTCTCAGAAAATCCCAAAGGTTTTTGGAGCTCTGAGCCAGGAACCTGAGACAAAGACCACATGTACATGTATACACACACACACACACACACACACGCACACGTATGTATATATTTTATTATACCATGGCTCCCAATGACCAAAACTGGAACCAGTTAAGCAACAAAATAAATTACGTACTATTGAATTATAGCTCAAAGTATGAAAGAAGTATAAATGAGTTGAAGAAACAAACAAGCGAGAAGTGACACAGCTTCCGCACAGAAGAATGGCAAATAATATATGGGGTTACTTAGACCTCCAGGAGGTGGCGCTTAACTCAACACCCCACCCCCACCTCCAAGCACCCCCCCCCCCCCACTCTGGGCTGTGTTTACAGTCTCCCAAAGAACAGAGTATGGAAAGGCGTGCAGAGAAATTTTACAATGGAGAAGCCTGGTAAACACTGCCTTCACTAACCGATCAAGATTAACATCATCCAAGAGAACGCGTGTTAATTGCAAGAACCTCTCGGGCCGGATGCTGTGATGAGATGTGATACTCTTCTCAAAAACCCATAAACCCGGTCTATCCATGAGAAGCGCTTGAGGTAAATTCAACTTTAGAGGTGTTCTAAAACGCGCAGGACCAGTGCTCCCCAAACCTGTCGCGATAAACAAGGAAGGTCTGAGAAAATGTCACAGCGCGGAAGAGCCTGGGGGACACCGGAGGACTACACGCAGCGTGAGCTCCTGGATTGGATCCCGACAGAGAAAATGACGGTGTTAAAACAACTGAAATGTAACTAAAGTCTGGGGTTTAGGTAATAGTAACGTATCAGTGTTGGTTCCTCAGTTTTGACAGATGAACCATGGCAAAGTTAAGATGGTAACATTTGGGGTACTGGGTGAGAGGTATTTTGGAACTCAGTGTTATCTTTCCAAATGTGCTGCAAATCTAAAGTTATTCCAAAATAAAATGTTTAAAAATCTGCACGTGTTTATGATTTAATAACAGGGTTGTATTACAATTTTTTTCAAAGACTTTACGTATTTATTTGACACAAGCAGGGAGAGCAGCACGCTGAGGGAGAGGGAGGCGCAGGCTCCCTGGGAGACTGATGTGGGCCTCGACCGTGACCGGAGCCGAAGGCAGACACTTCACTGACTGAGCCACCCAGGCGCCCCATATTTAAATATTTATTAAAAGATTTTATTTTTAAGTAATCTCTACACCCAATGTGGGGCTTGAACTCATGATCCCAAGATTAAGAGTCACACGCTCTACCCAGTGAGCCAGCCAGGCGCCCCTAAAGGATTTCTGTGTTTGAGTAATATCCTTTTATTTTGCCTTTCAAAGTTGTCCATTTTGCTCTAGTGGGGATTTCAAAAGCGGTAAGACTCCTCGTTAAACAAAATATTATTCACATCTTCCAGCTTCAAATTGCTACTCATCTACTGCCCCAAACTTGATGAAATGCTCCTCTGTAATGTCTTGTACCCTCAAGTTGGAAAAGCAGAAGTTCATCTGGAAATGTCTTTTTTGCCAATGTAGCCAACTGCCATCAAGATTTAACACAGAGCAACGTACCTTCTAAACATCCCCAAAGTCCATTCAGTCTTTTCCTACATACCCAATCTGTTTACTGGCTGCCTCCCAGCCGCACCCTTTGTAAAATTCAGCAGACACATCTTCCTGTGTTCCTCTTTGTCCCCTGCAGTTTACTCTTCAAATGTTGACCTGAAAATATTTTAATATGGTCGTCTTTCTCTATTAGCATTATCATATTTCAAATGTTCCCAATTTCTCTTAGGATATAAAGCACAATATTTGCAACACAGCCTCCAAAGCCAGCAATAGTAAAACCTGATTTTTCCCTCACGCCTCACCCCAGGCCATTTGCATCACAAATCAGGACCACAGCTCCCATCCCTAGTTTCTGAAAAGACTACCCATATGCTATTCCCCTTATCCAATTGTCTTTACAATTCCAAGCTCAGGTACATCTTAGGAAATTTTAATATATCTCAGTTTGGAAGTTACACATTCAAAGGTATTTCCAGTATCTTCACATTATTTCAGGACTGTTCTATGGAATCTTAACTTCTCCACTGTAATTGCTAATAAAAATACAACTATTTAAGTACACATATGTTAATTACAGAAGAGTTCATGTACTGTGCTATTGTTATTTACTGTTTCATATTAGGCCAGTGTCAGTCTGTCTTGCTCACCCTTCTCTCTGCAATGAAACTGGCTCATAATCGCCCTTAACATGCTCTGAGGTTTGAGTGCATCCATGACTGAACAGGTGGAGGGTAATTCACATTTCTCTGAAAAAATGACGGAGTTATGTATTTCTTCCACAACAGACACAGCAGAGCCCGGGTGTGCTGGGGTCATGGGTCATGAGAACAAAAGGACTAACAGTTAGAAAACAAGCAGTGATTAGTGCAGCCGCATTCACCAGCCACAAACTGGAGTCATCAAAGAGAGCCACGTAAACATGAATGATAGAGAGGGCATAAAATGATACAAAGGTTGTCACCAAAACAAGGATGCTCTGGGTGGCTCCGGACTCAGGGGAGGGTCTGGGGGAGAGACTGTTTCTAGAGAACACAGAGAGATGTGTTGGACCCTCTGCTTGTGCCTATAAAGGAGGAAAACCTTGGAGCTACTGGCCAAGGTCATGAGCCCCAAACACAAACTGTCATGGAAAGATGTCACTGCTGCCTACACTGAGTCTGTGATCTTGGTCCGATGCCGTGAAGCAGGATGATATCCCAAGTCTCCTTTCTTTGTAATATTTTTGTTGCTCCATTTACCAGTCATATACATAGGAAGAAACATATTTACCACCATATGGAGCACCCAGCACGGGACACTGGAGGAGCCGCTGTACTTCGGAGCTTTCACTTTAAGCTCTGCCCACCGGGAGTTCCCAGGGCGGATCATGATAGCCTGGAAGCCCCTCAGGAGGCAGGTGGAACAAATGGACATACCTCTGGCTACTCTGTGAACATATAAAAGAACGTAACATTCATAAGGATTGGTGAAATGTTTCAACCCTAAAGCGGCCGTGGTCTCTGGGACTCCTCTAGAGACAATGACCAAGGAGATGGCCGTAGTCAGGCGCCTGAGAATCAGATCTGTGGATCTTGGCTTGCATCCCCTGAAGTAAAGGGACGTGTAATGATACAAGAGTGAGAAATTCCCCAGGATCCCAACGACTATCTGGAATAGCAAGATCATTCCTATATTCAAATCCACCGAGGCCTTTCTGTCATTTTCCAGAACTCAATATTCAAATTCACAGGCTCTGCACGAAAACATGAGTTTTGGGCTACATTTTCACAGGAAATAAAATCTCCACTTACCTTTCCTTCCTCCTGAGAATTAATATCTAAAATATATTCTCTTTTGCTGAGAGATTTCCTGTTTCGTGTGTTTCTTGTTATAGCACTTACGACGTGTGAGTAACTGTTATTAGTGCTCTACCAATTCTAACTTATTGAATATTCACGACCCTATGAGTAAGGAACTAATATAACTCTCATTTTATAGGCGAGGAGAATCTAATCATGGGCAGTGAAGTGACCCATCTAAATAGCAGAAGAATCAGGATTTGAACCTGGGTAGCCCAGCTGCAACGACATTAGTGTTTACTACTGTATTATACTATGCCAAGTACCTAGTGATGGGTGCACATACACACACACACACCTCTTCTCATATTTTAAATTTATTTTACTATATAAACTTGGTTTGCTAGTTTCCCATTTTTGTTTAAGGATTTCTTTTATAATCAATATAACTAAGGAGCGAGGATTCAAAGACCTTAATAAATTATAGACGTACTGAATAATTTTATGTGAGCCAATTTGATTTATTTAATGTAGACAAATGTTAGGATGGCAGCAGAAAAATTCATTTCATTTTTTTCCTTAACCAAAAATACAATGGCACCCATAACAGAAATTATTGCACAAAACTACAGCTAAAGGGGCGCCTGGGTGGCTCAGTCGTTAAGCGTCTGCCTTCGGCTCAGGTCATGATCCCGGGCTCCGTGCTCTGTGGGAAAGCCTGCTTCTCCCTCTCCCACTCCCCCTGCTTGTGTTCCCTCTCTCACTGTGTCTCTATCAAATAAATAAATAAAAATCTTTTAAAAAAACTACAGCTAAAATATGGGACATGAAACATAAATAGTGACAAGGCACATCAGGGCAGGAAATAAATTAATCCTGTAAAGATCACATCACTGTATGCTTATTATTTTAGAATAAACAAACTAAACCTTGAAGAGATATTTGATTTGGAAAATCTATTAAAATACAATACAAACATGCAAAATGGAATTTGAAGACTTGGAACTTTGAGCATTTAATAACTGAAAAGCAAGAGAGGCGAATAGTGAGCTGCTAATAATATTGAAATGATTTTTTAGAAGATTTACATACTTACATGAGAGAGGGAGAAACAGTGTAAGCAGGGGGAGGAGCAGAGGGAAAGGGAGACAAGCAGACAGAGCAGGGAGCCTGTCGCGGGGCTGGATCCCAGGACCCCGAGACCACAACCTGAGCCGAAATCAAGAGTTGGACGCTCAACTGACTGAGCCACCCAGGTGCCCCTGAAATGATTTCAAACCAGAGAAAAATGGTTTTTTTCTGATGAGCTCATATTTTTAAATTAATTTATTATTTTAACATTAAATTAAAATATAAAGTCCTTAATTTTTTGCTCTTGGAAACCCTCTATTATGATGTTAACGTTTTCTTAAGGGACCTTTCCTAATTTTAGTAAAGAAAATTGTCTCACAGATTACTAGACCACAGATATTTTCAGTAGAGACACATTTACTGTCTCCATTAAGCTCATCACACTCAATTTACAGATCAAATTTCAGCAATTCCCATTCAGTCACACTTCTCCTGCTGTGAATCAGGTAATTTAATTCTTTCCATCATATTCGTTATCACATGCACAGGCAAACTTTACAGAAATCACAATATTGCTCCTGAAAATGTCCCTGTGACTCTGGCACACTGTACTGAACAGCTAACTAATTCTGAAATTACAGTCTTGAAGCATCTTAAAATTCAGACTCTGAAAGCACTTGCATCAAACACCATGAACCCCCTTTAATGAGGATTTTGTTAAATTGCACTAGCAGCAGTCAGGCACTGATTTCGCGGGCTCTCTCTGTAAGCTGAGCCTGTATCTCGGGACTGTTTGCCCAGACACGCTCACCTACCCAGATTCCTGCTGCACCTCCTAACCTTCGAGACTCTGCTCTTGGACTAAACAAGGAGTAGGAGATACTCACAGACTCCTTCCTGCTGCTAGGACTCTGAGCCGGGCGTCAAGTAGCAGCCAAAGCATGTGTGGACGGCAGGAAGCCAGACCCTGAGATACGGGTTAGTGATTCTGTGACCTCACCTCCCCAAAGAAGTGCAACCAGCATGTCACCTGTAGTGACAGTGACAGTTCACACTTGGGGAACTGAGAGCAGTTCTGAAACACTTTAATTACCAGGATCTATTAGAAGTTTCTTCTGGGTATATCCAAAGGGACCTCTGGAGTGTTTGGGACAGACTCTTCCTTTTCCTTTACTCCTGGAAGCAGACAGGGTCTCACATGGAAGGAGGAAATGCTGAGCTCTGAGCCATGAATGCCCAGCAGAGAAGCACATGTGCCTCATTAGATTCTGTGCTTCCTTCAGAATTTCTTTTACCCCAATCTAATTCTTTGTTAATCCTCAGGCCCCTGAGTACCACCATCACTTAACTTACGGGCAGAGAGAGAAAGACTCATGCAAAGGACCCAAGAAGGATTTTCTATTTTTTAGGTTTTTAATAAGTACAACAAGTTTTTTAAATTTTCAATAAATCCAAAAGAACATGACGTCAATAACTGAGATTTTAAAACATTTGCCATTTCTCCAACTTAGAACTAATTAGCCAGAAAGCCTATATAAAATGGACACTTTCTAGGAAAATGTATCTTACCAAAATTGCCTTCGGTAACATAGGGAGTCTAAACAGGCCAATAGCCACAGAGAAAAGGAAGACATTTATAAGGAGTCCCTCACAAATCAAAGCACCAGAATCAGATTAGCAAGCAGATTCTTCCATTTTTTTTTTAAACTAGGCTCCATGCCCAGTGTGGAGCCCAACGTGGGGCTTGAAGTCATGACCCTAAGATCAAGACCTGAGCTGAGATCAAGAGTCAGACACTTAACTGACTGAGCCCCCCAGGTGTCCCCAGATTCTTCCATTCTTTTAAATAGCAGATAAGCCAATGCTACTTACTCAGTTCAAAAACATTACAGAAGAAGTAAAATGTCCAAATTATCTCTATATGTCAAATAAAATTCTGATACTAAAACATCCTAAAGTTTGTACCAGAAAGAATACCACAGAAAGATCTCACCTCTGGGCGCCTGGGTGGCTCAGCGGGTTAAGCCTCTGCCTTTGGCTCAGGTCATGATCTCAGGGTCCTGGGATCGAGGCCCGCATCGGGCTCCCTGCTCAGCAGGGAGCCTGCTTCCTCCTCTCTCTCTCTCTGCCTGCCTCTCTGCCTACTTGTGATTTGATCTCTCTGTGTGTCAAATAAATAAATAAATAAATCTTAAAAAAAAAAAAAAGAAAGATCTCACATCTGCCTACAGATGGTAGGCATCTAAAATAAATATTGCCAAAACCCCTGAAAAATAATATATAAATAACATATGACGACCAAGTAAAATTTATGCCTGGAATTCAAGAATGATTCACCATTAGAAAATTCATTAATATTGTTCATCATATTTATGAAGAGAAATCAAGAAATCTTACTTGTAGTTACAAAAACATTATTTGGGAGAATTCAACATGTAGGGATGTTAAATTAAAACACTCGAAATTGGGAATTGATGTATCTTTCCCAACTTGACAGAACAAAGCGTTCATCTTGCTCACAGGAAAACACTAGAGATATTTCACTAAGGCCAGAAACGACACTCAAAAAGCACATGATCACCTGTGCTATTCACTTATCATTGTGTTGTAGGTTTCACCAGGGCAATTTAAAATGGTATAGGAGTTAGAAACTAAGATGTAAAACAATGTTTGCAAACGATACAAGTGTGCATCTGTCAACACAAAGAACTGATAGAAAATCGATTACGAAAAATAATCCAGTAAGCTAGTAGGATATAATATTGTTATACAAAAACAACAGTCTTTTTGTAAACAGGCTATTTTATTTTTAAGTAATCTCTATACCCAACATGGGGCTCAAGTTCATGACCCCGAGATCAAGAGCTGCACCATCTACCAACTGAGCCACCCAGGCAACCCTGTACATAGGCTATTGTATAAAAATAAAACAATCATTTACGAGTTACAATGGGAGGGCCTGCAATTACAAAAGTGTAACATAAAATGAAATAGACTAATGAGGAATAAATCTAACAAAAATGTGTAAAGCCTATATGAGGAAAACTATAAAACATTCCTGAAATACATGAAAGTAGAACTAAATGAATCTAAATTTACAACATGTTCTGGGGTAGAAAAACTCAATATTGTAAAAAGGCTAATTTTCCTTAAGCTAATTTATAAATTTAGTTAGATCCTGATATAGATACCACCAGTTTTTCAAACTAGCAATGCTACTGCAAAAACCTTATAGAATAACAAACAAGTAAGAATAGCCACATATAAAGTCTAGAAAAGAAACAAAATTAGTGTGGCTATCCTTATGAGATATGTTTATTTATGAACAGACTATTAGATCAGGGAAGGTAAAAATTCAGAAGCATACCAAAACACAAAAGAAAAGTTAATAACCACCAAAAACTACAGCGGGAATAACATTATTAATGCTTGGCATTTGGGAAATGGGAATTCCTATTAAAATGACAATAAATGAGGGGTGCCTGGCTGGGTCCTGTCAGAAGAGCATGCAACTCTTAATCTCAGATCATTAGTTTGAGACCCATGCTGGGGTTGGAGATTACTTAAAAAAATAAAATCTTTTTTAAAAATGACAATAAATGGTCTTAGTCTTCACATCCTATAGTACAGTAAAGGTCAAACAAAAGTCAATATAGTAAAAAATAATTAAAACAGTTGAATTCCTTCTTAAGACCTGCTTCTCAAGCAACTGACTGTAGCCAATGTCTGGCTCGTTGTCCTTAAAGGAATCACTTGCTGACAGCTTTGGGGCTGAAAAATGTCCTTGTTGAGTTTTGGTACAAACTTGTTTTGTATGTTTAGAATGGCCAGTGGTGTATCCATTGGCCCCACCTGCTTCTTGAATGGGTTCCAGAGCATCACAATTGGCCCCAGGAACTCCAAGATAGTAGAGCTTAAATTCAAAGCTCCCTGGTGCCTAACAGCTCCTTGATCCTGAACATGCTGGTCCATGCCACTTTCCCTCATCTTGTGACTGACAGATGAACAGCGAAAATGTCACAAAGAAACACGACTGGGGATTCCGAATAAGATCACAGAATCGCCACTTACTGCACTTTTAATCTTCCCTCATCATGGGTTTGGGATTCATGATCTGGGCCAGCATCTCCAGAGTTTTCAACCTCTTAAGATACAAGCAGTGGGTCCAGCACATTCATAGGAACCACGTCTCCAGAATTTCCCGACACGAGAGCTACCCTAAGTATCCGTGTCTTGCTAAGCACCTTTTTATCTTCTTAGGCTCTCTTTCCCACTTTTTCATTTTATTTGGCTCTTTCTGAAAATCCCAGTCGGTGGCTGCTGACCCCCTCCACTATGATCCCTCCATGTTTTTCTTTTTTAAGATTTATTTATTTATTTATTTATTTATTTATTTGAGAGAGAGAGAGAGAGAGAGAGAGAGAGAGATCACAAATAGGAAGAGGGGCAGGCAGAGAGAGAGGAGGAAGCAGGCTCCCTGGTGAGGACAGAGCCAGGTGCAGGACTCAATCCCAGGGCCCTGAGATCATGACCTGAGCCTAAGGCAGAGGCCCAACCCACTGAGCCACCCAGCCGCCCCCCTCCATGTTTTTGAACAATCAGCCCTTTTGTTCTCTGGAGCCATGACCTTACTATGTCCAGGGTCTCCTCCGCATGCTGCAAAAGGAATACTCAACTCCCCGAAACATACAATTGCCAAAAACTATTATAAATTGTTTAAACTATGTGTCATTTGTGCATCCAGTCCTTGAAGACATTTAAGCAGTGAGTGAGCAGTCACCTAACGGAGAGGGTGTGAAAAGCAGATCCAGCTCACAGCCCCCTCCGAATTCCACAGGAAACGGAAGAGGAGCTAGTAACTTACATATTTCACATGCAATTATTAAGTGCATATGATGGTACTGAAAATGTGAAAAACCAGTTTTATTACTTGCTTGTATTGTTCACATAAAGAACAGACATCCTCATCACATGTCTCTGGAAACAAACTAATACTTCGTCAGTACGAGGAGAAGTTATATATCTCTGAAAGAGTACATCTTTCACAAGCCTCCTTATCTGCACTTGACAGAAAGCATTTAGAAACAGAAAAAAGATCGGTTAAAATACCTGCTCTTCAAGTTAAAAATGCTCTTCCAAAATAACTGAGAATAAACATTTTAGAAAGCTGAAATTGCAACGATATTTCGTAATTAATGCCGTAAACAAAACACAGGATGCCATCCGGCAGGTCCCAAAGGCGTCTGAATTTATAACTCATCCTGAGCGGTGTGGATTCCAATATCGAATTTAAAGAGAGAGAAATTAATCTGCATCCACACAGGCAGAAATTTGGGTTCTTCCAAAGGAACGTGGCAGCAGCGCTCCGCCCCCGCAGCGCAAGGTCGGTCGAAGCGGCAGGAGCGCAGCCCCAAGGGCGCAGAAGGGACAGTCCCGCGAAGCAGCAGCGCTCGGGGGGAGGTCAGTACAAGACGGCACGGGCCCCACGGAGCAGTTCTGCGTTGCTCGTCCTCGCTTCCATCACCCATACTCATCACTCCGGCTTTTGCTCAGTTCAGTTAGGAGCTGTTAGGTCCGCGGTGGCCGCACGAGGACCCCCGTCCCGCCCAGGTCCCCGCGCTGCTCGGCCTCGCTCGCAGGAGGCGCGTGTCCACCATTCGCCAAAGTTTGCACCGCTGCCCACATTCCCCTGATGTCCCCGGCCTGGCTCCGGAAGACACCAGCGAGGGGCGCCTGGGTGGCTCAGTGGGTTGAGCCTCTGCCTTCGGCTCAGGCCCTGATCTCAGGGTCCTGGGATCCAGTCCCGAGTCAGGCTCTCTGTTCGGCGGGGAGCCTGCTTCCCCCTCTCCCTCTGGCTGCCTCTACTTGTGATCTGTCTGTCAAATAAATAAAATATTTAAAAACAAACAAAAAACCCCAACAGACACCAGTTATTCGAAGGAGAAGGAATCGCAAAGCATAACCTGAAACCGCCAGGAGGAAGAAACAGGCAGACGCCAAAGCCGCGGGACTTAGCGCGCCCCCAGCCCCGCCCCCGGCCCCGCCCCTCAGCGCTGGCGCACGCGCGCTTCCCTGCGGACCCGGAAGCGGATCGCGCCGAGCCACGGGCACGTTCGGCTGAGGGAGTCTCCGCTTTTCTGGTTCTTGCTGCCGGCGCGCTCTTCAGGCCCCGCCCCCACACCCAGTTTCGGGGGGCGCCTGGTAAGGTAAAGTCCCTGAACCCCCCTTCGTTCCTCTCGCCTCTCGCGGCGTCGCCATAAGACGTTCCGAGCCCTGTCGCTCGGTGCGGCACCCGGGAGTGTGCGTTCGGTTCTGGTTAATATCGCTCTGAGGCGGTCCGGGCCCCAACCTTGCCGCCTTCCGCCCTCGTGACACCGATGGCCCTGCCGGTCGCTTTCCTGCCCAGAACCTTTCCCGGACTCCCGCCTCTGCCCCCCGCCCCCGCGTCGGGACAGTGGCCCCCCGGGGAGTGGATGCAGGCCCTGCGCTCCGTCCCGCGGAAGGCAGGGGGCAACAGAGACGGCGGGGAAGAGGCAGGGACCAGCGGAGTGAGGGGCCCTCAGAAAGTCCGGGGAGAAGAACGGCAGGGATGGAGGCAGGTTGCAGCAGAGCGGGGTCAAAGTTGGAATAGCGAGGGAGGGAGCAGAAGGATGCGGAACGGAGAGGGAAACCAGACGGACAAAAGGAGAGAAGAGAAGCAAGGACAGGGAACAAAACACGTAGTGGTCTCGGAGAAAGCGCAGGACCCGAACCCAGGTGAGTACTGGATTGCCTGGGTGAGGAATATTGGGCTGTGACGTACGGACTTGTGGCTCTGTAATTAAACCTTGAACTGCCTGAGTTACGGAGAAGAGGAGAGTTGTGCGCTGGAAGAGGATTCCACTTGCAGCCCCTATTCATCTAGAGTGCCGAGGCCTCGCTCAGTCAGTTCCACCATCCTCGCCCATTCCAAGAAATGGGCAAGATTTTCTGTAACCACATGGTGCTTTTCAAAATGGCCATTATTAACAGTACCGTTTCTCTTTCCCCTTTTTCTGTGGCTCATGTCATTCTTTTCTAAATTTGATATATCTTCACACTTGTTTTAACTTTAATCTCAGAGTCCACTGGATATCTTTTTAATTTCCGAATTGTGTTCCTTCTTAATTTTTCGTTCAGATTATGAGTTTTATATGCTCTCTACTGTGTAGTGGGATCATTTTTTGATGTCTGGTAAATAACTTTATACTGTTTTCATTATGCGTCCATTAAGGATGTTGATCATCTTTTAACACTCAAGTCTAGTTTAGCCAGTTAGTTTCACATTCAGCAGTTCCCTTCCCTTAAGTGATCTGATGAAACGACTGAGCTCTGAGCAGAAGTTTCCAACTAAGTGGATGTTCCCCTCAAGTCCCCTTTGTCTTTTCTGTGCAGCTGTTGGGAGGATGGGCTGGATTGATGTGGAACTTTATTCCAACAGAGCCCATCTGTTTATGATGCAGAGATTGCTCAGATCTCATCTCCACAGCTGACCCTTCTTCCTGTTTTTCAGGACTAGTAGCTATTTTCAATTTCATATATTTTTATTATATATTTTCTGGAAAAGAGAAAGTAAATTAACTTGGGTTTTATTAAACCCATTAAAGACAATCTTCCCTTGTTCAGGAACATGAAAGGTAACCTGGAATTAGGACAAGTTCTTTCTACTTAAACCTGTCTGGGCTACCATTTCAGAATTTACTTACACCCAGGTCTGCTCACTCAATTCAGACCTCTTAAGGGTAATTTGGTAAAAGTATTCCCCCTCTGAGACTCTGTGCACCTGCCTGTGAAATGGAAATGATAGGCCAGGAATGGTCTTGTAGCTCTGAATCTGAGCTAATAAGATCCCTGAAATGATTATCGAAATTGGGTGTGCGTTTGTCCTTGGAGGTTTCTGGGAGAGCGTGCCCAGTTATAATTAAGAGTTTAAAATGTGACCTAGTTCTCCAAAAATAATGAACACCGCTAAGAAAGAGGCAGGAGCATAGTCTCAGAGACAGAGGTATGCGCCTCTGAGCTCCTACCCCTCTTTCTGTATCGTAACTAAATCTTAAATTTGATTGTGCCATCTCTTGATATTAGACCCTCTTATGGCTTCCCATCACCATCAGGACAAAAATCTAAACTCTCGGTATCGCCACTAGGGAGGAGCTCTGGAGCTGGGGTGGCCCTTAAGAGTAAGAGTCGGTCCAAGTTGATGGAATGCACAGGCTTCTGTGCTCTGCATCAACCGTTGGTTGGATGTGGCTGCCTAGGGAGGAGCCAAGAACTAGAATGAGGCAGTTCCTTTGGCCAGGTGCCAAGGGGACAAAGGACAATGCAGCTGCAGTAGCATGTGTAGGTTTCAGCAGGAGGGGAGGGCTTTCAGATGAAAGGGGTGGAAAATGCACTTGTTGCTCTCCATATGGGAGTTCTTGTCCCTGCCTCCCTCAGGTTGCAGTGAGCAGCAAAGGACTGTCTTTCCACCACAGTAAGGTTCTCCCCCTATGTGTATTATGGCAGAGGAAGGGATGTGTTGATTCTGAGCATTAAACAACATACTTTTTGTCACACAGAATAACCTTATGTGAGAAAGAAGCCCAGAAGAAGAGGGAAAACAGGAGGAATGGCTCTTTCCCAGGTAAAAGTCATATTTTTCGTTGATTTTTCTCCTGCCTAAAATGTTTACGCACAGTTTCTCCCAATCTTCTCTTATCTCTGTGGAGATTCTATCTCACTGTGACCCGGTGACATGGACTTGGGAAGAGGCTCCTTCTAGGTGGTCAACCACTGAAGGATTTTCTGTGCAGGCATTGACTAGAGACAGGGAGTAGGCTCTGTGGTGTCAGTGAGGGTGGACATTCAGGATTCTTCAGAGACCCCTTCTGGGTGCCCTTTCAGCTCATGTAAATCAAGATTAAAGAGATTACATATGTAAGTGATGTATTAATATGCACAAATACCTGAGAAACTCTAGAAAAGAAGGCTGATGGGGGATATCTGCTCTTTCTGATTTTATAAATGTCATCGGGTGTTAAGCAAGGAAATCAGTAAATTTCTGACTCCAAAATATTAATACTTTGAAAGAGAATGGGAAGTTCAAAGCAGGAATAAGGAATAGAGAGGGTGTTTTGTTTTATTAATGTAATTAGTTTTAAAATGTAGAATCAACCTACTTGTCTAACAGTAAGTGTCCTTTAAATCATTCATTGCACACCCATCTCATAAAGAGCCTGACACATGAGGTCCTTATGGAACTCTCAAGGTCTTAGGTACTCTTTCACAGAAGATCTTTTAGATAAAAATGTCTATAATTTAGCCAATATAGGAGCAGAAATTTCTGTCATTAGAGAGGCTGGGGCTAAATTTTGATTTTACTAATTATTGTGAATTTTTTTTTGTTTGTTTTTTGTTTTTTTCTGTATTAAACCTCTCTGGTATTTATTTCTGTGGTTCAGTTCTACACAGTAATGGAGTTTAGAAACTATAAAAAGTAAAATATCCCCTTCCCATCATATCTTCCATCATCACTGATTGTCTTCATTAGGTACCAGTATTCTCTTTAGTAACTATTATAAAAATTTTATAAAAATGCATTTATATATTCTAGTGTGATTTGAGAAAATATTCTTCAGTAAATGTTTAATTATCATATTTTATTTTGCAAATTTAAATATTTACATGCCAAATGTCTTGGAGTTGTTTTCATGTTAGTAAACAGAGAGAGAACTGCTTTTTTAGATCCTCATTGGACCATTCTCTAAATGAAGATACATGGGTCCTTTATGATTTCTTACTGTTATGATGAATGCCTGCTTCTGAGCAGGCTGACTTCACTATGCATAACCTAAGGATATCTCCAGATTGTATATCTTAAGGTTAACCTGGTTATGATGGTGTTCCTGAGGAGGCCAGACATTCCACTTACTAAGTAAAGATTTTAAATCAACTGTCTTAAACATACTGAGCTCAAGGAAGCCATGGAAGAGAACTAAGAAGTAGGACAACAATGTTTCAACAAATAGAAATTAAAGGGATAGAACAGAAATTCTGGAGCTAAAAAGTACAATAACCAAAATTGAAAATTCACTAGAGGGTTCAGTAGCACATTGACAAGAAGAATAAAGAATCAGTAAACTTAAACATAGGTTAATTGAAATTATCCAGTGTGAACCGAAGAAAAGGGAAAAAGAAGAAAGGGGGGAAGAAAATGAACAGAGACTAAGAAACCTCTGGGACATTATAGATGCTATCGAGAATACTGGTATGGGGCACCTGGGTGGCTCAGTCAGTTGACTCTTGATTGTGGCTCAGGTCATGATCTTGCGGTCCTGGAAACGAGTCCTGTTCAGGCTCCACATTCAATGGGAGAATGACAATTCTCTCTCTCCCACACCCTCCCAGTGCACACACCCTCTATCTAAAATAAATAAATAAATAAATAAATAAAACTTAAAAAACAAAAATAATACTGATATACATATAGTAGGAGTCCTAGAAGGAAAGGACAAAGAAGAAAGAGCAGAAAAAATATTTGAACAAATAAGAGCTGAAAACCTCCTAAATTTATCGAAAACATTAACCTACACATCCAAGAAACGCAATGAACTTCAGCTATGATAAATGCATGGAGATCCCTGGCAAGCACATAATCAACTTTGGCAAGACAAAACGAATGTGGAAAGTAGCAAGACAGAAACAACTTCTCATGGATTCTCAGTAAGTTTTAACAGCCTGTTTCTCATCAGAAACTGGAGTTAAAGTTTGAAAGATTAAAAATAAAATCTACCAGGAATTCACTATCAGGCAAACTATGCTTCAAAATTGATAGTGAAATTAAGATACTCCTAGATAAACAAAAGCTGAGGAAGTTCACACTAATATTCTTAGCCTACATGAAATACCGGATGGAGTTCTTCAGACTGAAATGAATGGAAGCTAGTAGTACCTGGAAGCCAAGGAACAAATAAAGAACACTAGCAAAGATAACTATAACTATATACGTAAATATAAAAGCCAGTATTATTATTATTTTTGTTTTCTAATTTATTTTTTTCTACATGACCTAAAAGACAAATGTAGAAAGCAATAATAAAAGTCTGCTTTTTTTTTGTTTTTTTTTTTAAAGATTTTATTTATTTATTTGACAGAGAGAGAGATCACAAGTAGGCTGAGAGGCAGGCAGAGAGAGAGGAGGAGGCAGGCTCCCTGCTGAGCATGGAGCCCGATGCGGGCCTCGATCCCAGGACCCTGAGATCGTGACCTGAGCCGAAGGCAGAGGCTCTAACCCACTGAGCCCCCCAGGCGCCCTACAAGTCTGCTTTGAGTGCATTAAACACCTGTTCGTCTGTGTTGTAAAGAACTAGTTCTCGACAGTAAGAACATAAAGGGAGACTGGCTAGGAGCAGCTGTCATATGCTATTAAAGCTAAGTTAATATCCATGAAATTCAAATATTATTCTTTATGTAAATGTAATCCCCAGGGTAACCACTCAAAAAAATAACTTAAAAATATACAGAAAAATAACAAAGAAAACCAAAATGGTATGCATACGGGGCACCTGGGCTGTTCAGCTATTAGGCGTCTGCCTTTGGCTCAGGTCATGATCCCAGGGTCTTGGGATCGATCCCTGTGTCGGGCTCCCTGCTCAGTGGGAAGCCTGCTTCTCCCTCTTCCACTCCCCCTGTTTGTGTTCCCTCTCTCACTGTCTCTCTGTCAAATAAAATCTTAAAAAAATAGTATGCACACACAGACACAAAGAAGGGAGGAATTATGAAACAAAATATTAAACAAATGGGAAGCAGATAGCTAAATGGCAGAAGTAATTCTTAGCAGTAGTAACTTGAAATGTAAATTGATTAAACTCTTCAATAAAAGACAAAGGAATTAATTTATAAAAATAATTTCACTCTGTATCTACAAAAGGCTCACTTTAGATACACAAATAGATTGAAAGTGAAAGGATGGAAAAGATACTCCATGCAAATAGTAATGAAACCTAGCTGGGTAGCTATACAAATAACAGATCAAATAGACTGTTGTTAAATTGTTACCAGAGATGTTGAAGGACATTAACATTTTGAAAAAAGGGTCAATCTGTCAAGAAGCTAAAACAGCTATGAACAATATGTACGTAACAACAAAGCCCCCAGTTTTTGGAAGCAAAAATTGAGGAGACAGTTCTACTCTAATAGTTGGAGAGCTCAGTACTCCCCTCTTAATAATGCATAGAACAACCAGACATAGTACCAGTAAGGAAGTAAGGGACTGACCAACACTAAATCAACTAGACTTAGGAGACATATACAGAACACTCCCAACAAAAACAATACACTAGAAAATTAGGACTAGAAGGGAACTTCCTCAGTCTGAAAAAAAGGTATTACTAAAATTCCACAGCTAACATACTTATTGGTGAAAGACTGAAAACTTACACCCTAATAACCAAGAATAACCCCATTTTGTTACCACAGTTTACTGAACTGAAGTTCTAACCGGAGAAAATAGAGGGGAAAAATAAAATGTGTCAACATTGGAAAAGAAATCAAACTATGTCTATCCATAGAATATAAGATTTTATATTTAGAAATAAAGTATCCTCAAAAGGACTACCAGAGATAATAAATTCATTGAAGTTACAGAATACAATATCAACACTCAAAATTCAGTTGTATTTCTGTATACTAGCAATCAACATATTGAAAGTAAACAATTCCATTTACAAGAGCATCAAAACAAATGGGAATAAGTTTAACCAAAGAAATGGAAGATTTATACACACTGAAAACTACAAAGTGGTAGAGAAAAATTAAAACCTAAAAAAATGTCAAGATAGCCTGTGTTTATGGTTGGAAGACATTAAAATGGGAGTACTCCCCAAAGTGAGATAAAGAGTAATGGAATATCCAGCAAAATCTCAACAGCCTTTTTTGCACAAATGGGAAACCTGATTCTAAAACGCATTGATTTGGTAAGGACCCCAAATAACCAACTAACATGAGAAACTAACTAATAACCAATTAACATGAGAAAGAACAAAGTTGGAGGACCTTGAATTCTCAACATCAAACCTTACTACAAATCTTGAGTAATCAAAACTATAACTCCCATCAGAGGCTAGAAATATAGATCAAAGCGACAGAACTGAGCATCCACAATTAAACCCATACATCTATAGTCAATTCCTTTTTTATAAGGGTGCCAAAAACTGTCAGTGGAAAAAGAATACTCTATTAAATGGTGCTGGCACAACTGGATATCCATGTGAGAAAGGATAAAATTGAAACTATACCATATAAATCAGAATTAATCAATGACTAAATGTAAGAGCTAAAACTGTGAAACTCGGGCACCTGGGTGGCTCAGTGGGTTAAAGCCTCTGCCTTCAGCTCAGGTCATGATCTCAGGGTCCTGGGATCGAGGCTCACATCGGGCTCCCTGCTCAGCGGGAAGCCTGCTTCCTCCTCTCTCTCTGCCTGCCTCTCTGCCTATTTGTGATCTCTCTCTCTGTCAAATAAATAAATAAAATCTTAAAAAAAAATAAAACTATGAAACTCTTGGATGAGAACAGAGGTAAATCTTCATGACCTTGGGGTTGGCAGTGGATTTAATATATGATACCAAAAGCAAAAGAGAGGGAGAAAATAGATAATTTGGTCATCATCAAAATTAGTAATGTTTGTGCACTAAAGGATATTATCACATAAGTGAAACATAATCTACCAAATGGGAGGAAATAATTTGCAAATCACCTATCTGGTAAGGGTCTAGAACCTAGAATATATGAAGAACTAATACAACTCAACGACCAAGATAAAAACCCAATTTTAAAAAATGGTCAAAGGATTTTAACAGACATTTCTCCATAGACGATCAACATCTGAAACAGGCCATTGAAGAGAGCTTCAATGAAATTAGTCATTAGTGAAATGCAGAGTCAAAACCACAATGAGATACCATTTCACACCCACTAGGATGAGTACAGTAAAACAAAAAGTGTTGGTAAAGATGTGGAGAAATTAGAATCATGACACATTTGTTTCTTGAAAAATTAACCATGTGACCCAGTAATTCCACTCCTAGGTATATAACCAAAAGAACCAAAAACAGGTATCCAAACACCTACTTGTACTTGAAAGTTCATAGCAACATTATTAACATTTGCCAAAGGTGATAATCAAATGCCCATCAATAGATAGTGAATACAGTCTAGTCCTACAATGGAATACTATTCAGCCATGTACGGATACATACTACATTATGGATGAACCCCAAACATTATTCCAAGTGAAAGAAGCCAGATGCAAAAAAATCACATTTTATACCATTCCATTTACAAATATGAAAAATCCCAAACAGGTAAATCCATAGAGACAAAGTACTAGTGGTTGCCAGGGACTGGGGAAGAAAGGGCAAATAGGAAGCACCTGCTTAATGGGTAAAGGATTTCCATTGGGAATGACAAAAATATATATATTTTTTAAAGATTTTATTTATTTGACACAGAGAGAGATTACAAGTAGGTAGAGAGGCAGGCAGAGAGACAGGGAGAGGAGGAAGCAGGCTCCCCGCTGAGCAGAGAGCCCGATGTGGGCCTCGATCCCAGGACCCTGAGATCATGACCTGAGCCGAAAGCAGACGCTTTAACCCACTGAGCCACCCAGGCGCCCGACAAAAATATTTTTGATCTAGACTGAGGTGATGTTTGTTCAACACCGTGAATATACCAAATGCCACCGAATGGTACTTTACAATGGCTAATTTTATGTTATGTTCAGTTTCACTTAAGAAAATTAGAGAACTGTAACTTGCTCAGAATTATCTTACACAGATTAGTTGGAACACTCACCCTGGTCAAGTCCACCTTTACACATCTCTGCTGCTTTTATTTTATGTCAAAATCAGAACACCCTGCCCGTCCCCTTGGTGAAATGTGTTTTCATTTCAGGGACGGTTGACCTTCAGGGATGTGGCCATAGAATTCTCTCAGGAGGAGTGGGAGTGCCTGGACCCCGCCCAGAGGGCCCTGTACAGGGACGTGATGGTGGAGAACTTCCGGAACCTGGTCTCCCTGGGTGAGGATGGTTTCCCTCCAGAAGGTGGTAATGACTTTTGCATGTCTTTGGATTTTCTCTTGAGAGCCCCCGACTTGACTGTATGAGTTTCAAATCCCTGTTCTTAAGGGAGTGATTGAAGCTGTTTTGATTGAGAATGAAAAGGCTTCATAGTGTCCACTGGACTCTAATTTCCCTTTTCTTCAGAAGTTCTGCATTCAGGCTTCATTAGGTGGTTGCAGAACATTAGTAGGCAGAAAACCTTACAGTGAATTTTTAAAAAAATACCTGATTCTGTGGTCTTACCCTTGTGCTTTTGATTCAGTAGGTCTTGGAAGAGAACTAGATACCTGCATACATAAAATAACCCCTTAGCATTCAGAAGGAGGCAGTCAGTTGACTAATTTATGAAATACTTTTCTACATCCACATATAATGAATACCCTCTCTTCTTCACTGAACACAGAGCCAGGAGTATGTTCTGGAAGAGCAAAGCATATCATGTTCATGTTCTTTTTTTCTTTATAATTTGAAGTTTCTTGAGCTGAATATTCATTTTAAAGCAAGGGGAAGAGCCCGGGACTGTGGAAAGTGAAGTTAAAATGGGGGAAATGCAGACATATGGGAATGTATTGGGATGGGAACACAAGTAAGAGCTCAGATGGGCAGAGTAACCTGCTCCATTAAATATTGTTTGGGAAAGATCTATGGGAAAATAAATTTATTTCTTATAAACTCTCAAAGGAAATCCTCCACACACCCCATACACACTTCTCAGTCTGTTATTCAGATGTGTAAATCAAATGTGTAAAAGTTTAGACTCCTGTCGTCATGACCTGCAACACTTTTCCTGCCCCATCTGACCATATTGGTGCTATGGTTTGAGAGGGACCAAGACGGCTGTCTCTAAGGAGTCTTCCCCCTTGATTTCTCTTGGTTCTCATTCCATACAGATCAGAGCCGAGGCCTCTGTAGTGCTGACCTATTCAATTTCCATTAACATCTTATATCCAAACAAAATGGCTGCCCTTCCATCGTATCTGGGGCTCCATGAGACTCTGTGGAACTGTGTCAAGCACTCTCTGCGTGTTCAGGCCCCTCAACCATTTCTTCAGTTCTCATTTTGCCTTTCATGTCTAAAAGAAATGGGGTGGGTCTTCCTGAGACTGTGTCCCAGCAGTAATATAAAGACCAGATACTGAGATCCTCTCTGCTCCCCACTGCCATATGGGGGTACAGTGCATTCAAGCACTCACCCTACAGCCTGGGCAGAGCACACACCTTTCAAGAACCCCACAAAATTTGACCCTCTTATTGTACTCCCATACCTTGTATTTTTCTCCCTCTTTTGCTCTCTACTTAGTCCTGGAACATAGAAGACCCTGGTCTTCCTGGTTTCTTATTCTCCTCTAAGAGTTTGCCTCTGAAACTTGCTTTTGAAATATAATTCCAAAGGTCTAAAGTTTCATCCTCTTGCTGCTGTAATAGCCCACCTTTAGGTAACAGCTTCACAGTGGACTCTGCCATAGAGGAGGTAACAAAATTCTTGAAGAACATAGGTTAGTATGTTACAGTATCATCCTGCTGCATAAAGAAGTGCTTCCTGAAGCCACCACGTGGAGTGGTCAGCATGTCCCAGGATGCCAAGACAGAAGGTATCAGGAGTTCCTGAGAGATACGTGCCTCTAGTTTTCCTAGTTTTTGTGCAGTTTAACAGTGCTTCCCTAGGGCAGTGACAGTGTAGCTCAGACATAATATGATCATCTCCTTAGAGCTAGCAGTAAAAGAGTCGTCTCACCCTCCCCCCTAGCCCCTGCAAACTTGGATCTCTGTACTGTCTCCATAGTTTTGCCTTTCCCAGAATGTCATGTTGGAATCAAACAGGATATATATCCTTTTCATATTCTTATGCATTTAAATTTCCTCCATGTCTTTTCCTGGCTTCACAACTCATTTCTTTTTAGCCCTGAATATTATTTCCGTTGTCTGAATAGACCTCATGTTATTTCTCCATTCATCTACTGAAAAATTTCTACTGTGGCTTTCAGGTTTTGGCAATTACAGATAAAGCTGCTATAAACATTCACAAGCAGGGTTTTTTGGTGTGTTATTTGGCTTTCGTAGCACTATTTGGTTTTCGTAGTACTTCATTCCTTTTTATCGCCACGTAATATTCCATGCATGAATACCACATTTTGTTTATCCATTCATGCATTAGTGGGCATTTGGGTTGTTTCTGCCTTCCAGCTGTTATGCGTAATGCTGCTATAAACACTTTTGTACAAGTTTTTATGGGGACATAGACTTTTCATTTCTCTTTAGCATATAGCTAGGAGTAGAACTGCCGGGTCATACAGTAATTCTCTTAAATCTTTTGGGGAACCGCCAAACTACTTTCCAAAGCAACTGCCCCATTTTACATTCCCACCAAGGATGTATGAACATTCATTTCTCCACATCCTTACCAACACTTGTAATCTGTTTCCTTGATTATAGCCACTCTCCAGATGTGGAGTTGTATCTTACTCTGGTTTTGATTTGCATTTCCCTAATGACTAATGATGTTAGACATGTTTTTGTGTGCTTCTTGGCCATTTTACTCTGTTTTTTGAAATGTCTATTCAGATTCTTTGTCCATTTTAAAATTGGATTGTCTTTTTGTTGTTGAGTTTAAAGAGTTCTTTATGTATTCTAGATGCAAGTACCTTATCAGATATATGATTGGCAAATATTTTCTCCCAGTCTGGGGGTTGTCTTTTGACTTTCTTGAAGGCTGAGTTTCAAAGGCTGAAGGAGATCATCTTTATTGAGATTTTCTTTGTAAACTAGGTTCCTGTGGTATCTACAATAACAATCTGAAAATGGGTTTTCATGACTGGGAGGACTTGAGGTTAAATGCTAAAAATTTCTCAATCTTACCTTTCCAGAATGAAAGGCACTTTGGGAGCGTTTTTGTTTCAACTCAGATCTGTTCCATCTGTAGCTCTGAGAACTGTGTTCACACAAATAGTCACGTCGGTCACAACATCCACGATGCTCCCCTTGGACACCCTCCCCCCCACATAGAGTTGCTGCTCTTTACTGGCCACGTTCTTCCTCTTTCAACATTTCCTGTTTACAAAAGTAAATTTCCATATATAAGGTCATATTACCTGTTTTGACCAAGACAGAAATGTTTCACTACTGACAACACCGGCCTAGAGGACACAGAGTCACTTCATTTTACAAGGAAGCCACCTTCCATTAACCCTCTGAGAAGATGACAGTGTCTTAATTGATCCTTTTCCTAGTACTGTCTAATAAAGTAGAGCTAAAATCTATCTCTTTCCTGGGCCATCCTGGCTTCTTAGGGTTCGGCCCCTATGCATTCATTAGGAGGAAGTCATAATGTGGGTAACTCCAAAAAGTGAAAATCTAAAATTAGATGTAGTTTCTAAAATTAGATGTAGTTTCATCACAGCTTACTGAGATTTCTAGTTAGCTTTTCTGTAGGCAAAACCTGTATCATTCCACAAATATTTATTGCATTCCTAGTATATGGAAAGCACCATATTGATATCTTTTTGGTTTTTTGTTTAAAAACTCAAAAGGCAGCAGCAGTTTGTTTTTTGGTTCTTCTTGGTTGTTTGGATGGTTTTTTTTTTTTTGAGAGAGAGTGAGAGAGTGAGCATGTGTGTGTGAGCAGGGGTGGGGGGAGGGAGGGAAGGATAGAGAATCTTAAGCAGGCTCTACACCCAGCACAGAGCCTGACATGGGGCTTGATCTCACGACCCTGAGGTCATGATCTGAGCCAAAACCAAGAGTCAGACACAACATACTGAGCCACCCAGGTGCCCCAGCAGCAAGTCATTTTTAATTTTTGTTTTTAAATAATTGCTACACCCAACATGGGACTCAAACTCAACAACCCTAAGATAAAGAGTCAGATGCTCTGCCAACTGAGCCAGCCAGGCGGCCATCTTTTTTTTTTTTAAACCTTTTGATCCCCTTCACCCATTTCTTCTACCATCCGCTCAGCCTCCTGCCTCTGGCAACCATCAGTACATTCTCCATATCTAAGAGGGTTTTGTTGTTGTTGTTGAAGATTCCGCATAGAAGAGAGATCATACTATGTTGATCTTTTTGGCTGACTTATTCCACTTAGCATAATGTCCTCAGGGTCCACCCATGTTGTCACAAATGGCAAGATTCTAGTCTTCTTTTTGGGCTGGATAATACTGTATTGTATCTACAAATCTTTACCCATCCACCCATCAGTGGACACTCAGACTGTTTCCATATCATGGCTGTTGTACATAGTGCTGCAGTGAGCATCAGCATGCATTTATCTTTTTAAATTAGTGTTTTTGTTTTCTTCAGATAAATACTCAGAAGAAGAATTGGTGGATCATACTGTCGTTCTATTTTTTTGTTTTTTTTAGGGACAACCATACTGTTTTCCATACTGGCTGCACCAACTTAGACTCCCACCAGCAGTGCCCAGATTCTCCATCCCCTCACCGACACTTGTTATTTCTTGTCTTTTTGATAACTGCCATTCTGACGAGTGTGAAGTGGTATCTCCCTGTGGTTTTGATTTGCATTTCCCTGATGATTAGTGATGTTAAACTTCTTTTCTTGGTCCTCTTGGCCATCTGTATGCCTTTGTTGGAAAATGTCTATTCAGATCTTTTGCTCATTTTTAAAAATTTGATTATTTGGGGGCTTTTTGCTATTATTTGGGATTATTAGCCCCTAATCAGATACATGATTTGCTAATATTTTCTCCCATTCAGTAGGTTACCTTTTCATTTTGTTGATAGTTTCCTTTGCTGTGCAGAAATTTTTTAGTTTGATGTTAAGTCTCATTTTTAATTTTGTTGATTTTACTTTTAGTGTCAAGAGTGAAAAAAAAAAATCATTGCCCAGACCTGTGCCAAGGAGCTTATTACCCCCTATCTTTTCTTCTAGGAGTTTTATGGTTTCAGGTGTTAAGTTTAAGTCTTTAATCTCTTTCGGGTTAATTTTTGTGTATGGTAGCAGATAGTGATCCAGTTCCGTTCTTTTGCATGTGGCTGTCCATGTCCAGTTCTCCCAGTACTATTTGTTGAAGAGACTGTCCTTTCCCCATCGTATATTCATGTCTCCTTTGTCGCAAATTAATTGACCGTGTGTGGGTTTATTTCTGGGTTCTCATCTGTTGATCTCTGTGTCTGTTTTTATGCTAATACCATGTTGTTTTAATTACCACAGCTTTGTAATGAAGAAGTTTGAAATCAGAAAACGTGATACCTTTAACTTTGTTCTTCTTTCTCAAGATGCTTTGGCCATTTGGGGTCTTTGTGGTTCCATACAGATTGTAGGATTTTTCTATTTTGTGTCCAGGTTTATGGACATAAATTTTCACCTTATTTGTGTAAATACCAAGGAGTTTGATTGCTAGGTCATATTTAAGAGTATATTTAATTCTGTAAGAAACTGCAAGCTATCTTCCAAAGTGGTATGCCATTTTGTATTCGCACCAGCAGTGAATGAGAGATCTTATTACTCCACATCCTTAGTAGTATTTGGTGTAACAGTGTTCTGGATTTTGGCCATTCATAAATGTGTAGTGGTATCTCATTATTTTAACACACATTTTCCTTGGTTAAATATATGACATTCTTTAAACTGAGAATTTTTGATATCTTGAGAACATACCTCTAAGTTACTGCCTTAGTCACAGAAGTACCATTCCACTGATTTGCCTTAGCTTTTTGTATAAGATAATAACATTATTTTTTCCCTATATATATGTAGTTTTCTAAAAATAACTTCTAAATTTTATTTTCATTTTACTGACTTTCTTTTGCTATAAATAATTCTAATATTCTTGTTTAGGTTCATCATGTACATCTTGGTATATTAATAATATTTAATTATCTCATTTTATTTAAGGAAACAAAGGAAGTTTTTTTATACTCCATGGTTTCCTTATTACTACTGCTCCTAATACTTGTGTTTCCCAGAAAATTTCTTAAGCTCTTGAAATTACGTATTTCAGTTAACCCACGAGGACTGCTTTGTTCCTGTCCTCATTTTCAACCGGATTCCATAAAAAAGTCACCTGTCCTGTTTTTCTGTTATTGGCTACTTGTGTTGCTCACCACATCTGTGCACAGAGACCTCTGCTGTGGACCACAGTGACAGTGCCAAAAATTGTCTCTCTGTTTTAATGCTGCTGTTAACACTGTCCTTCCATATAAACATTCTGTGTTCTAGGTCATTTAGTAATGCTCCTTAGGGGCACCATTTTCTGATGATGTTTTTGAAGTCACATTATGTAACTATACACACACACAGACACATCTAGTAAGAGCATTTCTCACTTGATGTCTCTTATATGTCTGGGATTATAATGTTAAAAGAAAATAATGATTTCAGATAATTTAAAAATTCCAGCAAAGACATTCCTGTTATTTTTCTATAATAAGCAAGGACATTTGGATTAAAAATCTTATCTAAATTGAGTTTCTATTTTTAAAAATATATAATTTAGTTAATATATTACTTATTTACCAAATATAATAACATCCCAAAGAATTTGAGCCTTGCCAAAAGCTTCCTACTAACTTTTTATCCACCATATAACCTTTGTGCCGCTAGCCAGGAGATTCTCATCCAATACCCATGATCATCTTCCACTGCTGTACTTTTGAGAGTGTTTTATTGTATTTGCATGTGTTTATACAGTGAATTTATCCATTCTCCTCTTGATGGCCCTATCCAGGTTTTTGCTTTTTGGCTTTTTGGAGGTTCTGTTAAGAAATTCTTAAACGTGTCTGGAATATACATATATATCCTGTAGATAGATCGTGTGTGTATATATAATATGTGTAACTCTCTTGACTGTATGCCTAGAAATGGAATTTGTAGGATATTCAGTTTGATTTTTTTAGAGAGTGTGTGAGCTGGGGGTCGAGAGATGGGAGGGACACAGGAAGAGGGAGGGAATCCCAAGCGGACTCCGTGCTGAGTGTTAAGCCCAACATGGTGCTCGATCCCATGACCCTGAGATCATGACCTGAGCTGAAATCAAAAATCAGACCCTTAACTAACTGAGCCAGTCAGGCACCCCACAGTTTGATTGTTTTTAGAGCCAGTACTAAAATAAATGCAAGCCTACAATCTTCCTCTGCACCAGACCATCTCCCTGTGGAATGTCTTCCACTTTCACCTCATACCCTAAGTGTAAGTTCTTACAGAATGAGTCAGAATCCTGCCTGTTGCTAAATTGGCTCCTCTCTTTTTTCAAGGTCAGGCTTTGAACTGTTACAACACAGTCATATAACCACAGATGCACAAGCACAAGCCCTGCTCCCACTTCTCCTGTTGCTCCTTGTGCTTCACTCTTGCTTTTCTGAACCCAAATCCTGGCCTTTCCTCAGACTTTTCATTGATCTAAACAAACTGTACTGGTATCTGCTGGTATATTAATTGTGAGCACCAAAGCACCTCCGTTTCCACAGGACCTGCCCCTCCGCACACTGCATTACCTGCATAAGGCGAGAGCCCTATTCATACACAGGGCAGCCTGCCCAGTAGAGCAACATGATCTGGTGTTTAGTAATCATGTGTGGGGATATGATGAAAGAAAAAAGATATTTTAAGACATCGGTATCACAGTTAAACAACTGATGAATCTAGCAGGTTAAGTAGCCAATTACACAAAATAATAGCTTCTGGAATTCTAAAGAATTCTTTCCTGAGAACTAAAGAATTTACATTCCATAAGGAACACACAGTAGGAGAAATGAAAGACATGTGGAGAATCACTGAATTACGAAATACCCGGATTAGGTAGACACACATTTTTATAAAGATTAAGAATTAGGGAAGACAGAAATCTCAATTATGATCTCATGTACAGTTGTATAATAGCCAGTATATATAGATCAGCTCCCTAATCATGAAGTTTCAATTACCCAGGTATATGGCCAAGAAATATGTATAGTATATAATGTATGTTTAGAAAATTTATCTTAAGATCAGAGAAAATATTAATATAGAAAAATTTATAAAAAGAAAACTTAAAAACGTTATACATTACAGTAGTGTTTGTATATTACTATAGTGTTTGAAGACTATGCTTGAGAAGCTGCCTATGTTCCTTAAAAGTATTTTTTTGTATAATTATGTAATTCGGTATAAAGTATTTACCTTCTAACTCTACTTGATAGGAAGCCTTTCTGCTGGATTTGCAATCAAGGAATTATCACCAATAGAGGAGATTAATAAAGGAGGATTATACCACTTAGTGATACTGGAGAGAAATGAAAGCCATGGCATCAAGGATTTTGATCTTAAGGAAGTCTGGGAAAATACGCATGAGTTTGAGAGTCAGTGGAGATGTGATGCAAGAAATTACAAAGAAGTGCCTTTGACACATAACAGAAATCTCACTCATAGAAAAGATCAACAGCTTAACAAATCCTCAATTACTTTTCCTCAAAAACCGAGTATTTCTGTAAGAAATAATACATACCAATATTTCATGCATGACGAGCCATTTGTAAGGCATTTGTTAAAACTGGAAAATAACATAATTGGTGCTGGAAACTGGTACATAAACTGTTTGGAAAATAGAATTGGATTACGTTTGCAGGCACACCTGGCTGAACTGCACAGATTTCAGACTGAGGAAAAAATGTGTGAATGTAATGAAGTCCAGAAATCTGTCAACAATGGTTCCTCTGTTTCACCACTTCAAAGAATTCCTTCTACTATCAAGAACATTTGGAATAAATATAGGAAGATTTTAAAATATCCTTTGTTACCTGCACAATACAGAAGAGCATACACTAGAGGAAAATCTTACAAATGTAATGACTGTGGGAAGGCTTTTAGCAAAAGCTCAAACCTCATGAGTCATGAGAGAATTCATTCAGGACAGAGACCTTACAAGTGTAATGAGTGTGGCAAAGCCTTTACAGAGCGTTCACATCTTACTCAACATAAGAAAATCCACACTGGAGAGAAACCTTACAAATGTAATGAGTGTGGCAAAGCCTTTAACCAGTGTTCGAATCTCACTAGACATCAGAGAGTCCATACAGGAGAGAAACCATATAAATGTAACATATGTGGCAAGGTCTGTAGTCAAAATTCAAACCTTGCAAATCATCGGAGAATGCATACTGGAGAGAAACCTTACAAATGTAATGAATGTGGTAAGGCTTTTATCCAACGTTCACACCTTTGGAGTCATGAGAGAATTCATACTGGTGAGAAACCTTACAAATGTAATGAATGCAACAAAGCCTTTGCTGAACGTTCAAGCCTTACTCAACATAAGAAAATCCATACCGGAGAGAAACCTTACAAATGTAAAGAGTGTGGCAAAGCTTTTAAGCAGTGCTCACACCTCATTAGACATCAGAATACACATCCTGGAGAAAAACCACACAAATGTGATGTTTGTGGTAAGGCTTTTATCCAGAGCTCTAGCCTTATAGAACATCAGAGAATTCATACAGGAGAAAAACCTTATAAATGTAACAAATGTGATAAGGCTTTTATCAGACGGTCACACCTATGGGGTCACGAGAGAACTCATACTGGAGAGAAACCTTACAAATGTAGTGAGTGTGACAAAGCCTTTGCTGAACGTTCAAATCTTACTCAACATAGAAAAATCCATACTGGAGAGAAACCTTACAAATGTAATGTGTGTGGCAAAGCTTTTACCCAATTTGCAAACCTTACCAGGCATCAGAAAATACACACTGGAGAGAAACCACACAAATGTGATGTGTGTGACAAGGCTTTTATCCAAAGTTCAAGCCTTATGGAACATCAGAGAATTCATACAGGAGAAAAACCTTATAAATGTAATAAATGTGATAAGGCTTTTATTAAACGTTCTCACCTTTGGGGTCATGAGAGAACTCATACTGGAGAGAAACCTTATAAATGTAATGAGTGTGGCAAAGCCTTTACGGAGCGTTCACATCTTACTCAGCATAAGAAAATCCACACTGGAGAGAAACCTTATAAATGTAATGAGTGTGCCAAAGCTTTTACCCAGTTTGCAAAACTTACTAGGCATCAGAAAATACACAGTGAAAAGAAACATTATAAATCTAGTATGTGTGGCAGTGGTTTTATTCAAAGCTCAAGCTTTGGGGATCATCAAAGATCTCCTAGTAGAAAGAAACCTTACAAATGAAATGATTAAGCAAGTGTTCAAGCCTTATTCAACATCAGAGATTCCATGATGGAGAGGAACCATATGAAACTAATGTACGTGGCAAAGCTTGTAACCAGGGGCTTATACCTCACTTGATAACAGAATATAAATCTCTAAAAGAAAGCACACAAATGTAATGTGTGGCAAGGCTTATCCAAAGTTTATACCTTGTGGAACACAACAGTTCTTACTAGACAGAAACCTTACAAATGTAGTGAGCATGATCAGCTTTATAAAAAAATGTACATCTTGGGGGGGGCATGTGAAATAGGTGAATGGGATTAAGAGGTACAAATTTCCAGTGATTAAAAAAAAAGTACAGCATTGTGGTTCTGAAAGAATTCATATGAGATGGAAACCATACAAATGTATCAAGGTCTTTACCTCAGGAAACACCAAAGAATTCATATTGGACAGAAACATTACAAATGTAATGAAAGTGATCATTTGTTCAGCCAGTTCTCTCAATGGACTACAATAAGAAAATTCATAATAGGGGGGAGGTAGGTCTACTCTGAGGATTAACCAATCTTAGATGTTAAATTCCACAGAAAATTTAAATTATTTAAAAACTAAAGAGATGATATGTATCAATAGAACAAGGATATCTAGAAAGACCTACTAATTATCTTCAGCTTATAATTTAAAAAAAAATTTTAAGTAATCTCAACACCCAATGTGGAATTTAAACTCATGACCCCAAAGAGTCACATGCTCTTATGACTGAGCCAGCCAAAAGCCCCTATAATTTTTTTTTATTCAATTACTTGAGGTTTCTTGAGGCTGCGTTATTATTGATGACTTACAACCTAAAGTTTGGAATCCACTGATGTTATACTTTAATTACATGCATTTCATGTGCCATCATAATGGTCTCAAGGGATCGGTACGGAGAAAGGACCCAGTTCATTAGGTGGGGTTTATTAATACCTGTGTAACCTGGAAACATAAGGACACTAATTTTAAGATACAGTATGGTGTAGGTTTGTGAGCCTAGGGAGGGTCAGGAGATAGTATAAAACTGTTATCTAAATTGCCATGTTTTCTGTGATCACAGCCTCTTCTCTAGATTTGTTAGTATGATTGAGGGCCTTTGTTGATGGTCATGAGACAGAGTAGGCCAGGACATTAAGAGAAAGATTTTCATGTGAGTAGAAGGACAGGTTACTAGGGATGGCATATGTGGTAGAAAAAATGGAGGGGGAATGATGATCTCTTCCTCCTTTGAAACGTAATAATTGTATATCATAGATTAGTAAAAATTCATCTTATTTTTGGAAACTGAAGAGAAAGTTCTAGAGGACATTTTAATCAAAAGAACCAGAGTAGTATGCTTGTCAAGGATTCAAAATTGGCCACTGGAATTGCAATTTGACACCATTCTATTTAGGATATTGTAAATTCTGATATCTAAAAAAGTAAAATGGAAACCTTTTTTTGTAACATGTAATGAATCATGTGCCTTTTATTAGCCCAAGTGCATCCCACCTCATTGGGGCATTTCATAATGAACACTATTAATCCATCCTTGGGCTCCCTAGGTTGAAAGTCATTTGTAACAAATTTCTTCCATGTTAGAGTCACACAACTTACTGTCTTGGAAATAGATATTCGTGATTTGAATTTGAAAGTTATGCAATTTCAAACTCTTACCCTCTAAAACCTGCCTCCCTGTTCATGAGCATACACTGTATGATTATAGTTCTACATGCCTTTTGTGCTGAAATGAGACTCATGGGTTGAACCTTTACATGAAATGAAAATAGAAAAATAGTAAGCATATGAAAAGTATTAGGAAATAAAAGAAAATTTCAGAAATAAGGATAAAGATCATCTCTTTTGTACTGGAGTGCTCAGGGAAATAAGTTGAAAAGATCAGTGTTTGTAGCATTTACTCTCACGAACGAACATTGACACAATGGGAATCTTGATAACTAGCAATCTCATATTTACCCTCAAACATTTTTTGCTAATTTGCACTTGTGCTAATAACTCCACTGGAACAGGATGTTTGTATGTCATGAATGAGAACTCCATATAATAAAGTGTTATGAGAATGTTTATTACATAATGATGCTTTTTGGGGAGAGCAGGATAGACCTCAGGTTGTTCTGAAAATGGCTAGAGAACGCAGGGAATGGTGACTGGTTTGCTATGATGGATGCTCTGTGGGGCTGGCGTGATGGCACTCACAGTGTGAACTTTCAACTAATGCCAAGGGAAGGGGCTCTCAGCCTTTATTAGCTTGCCCTGCCCAGATGGGCAGCATGGTAAGAGGTTATAGTGAGGCTTAACATGTATCATTCATCAGACATCAAAAATGGAGTCAGGGCGCCTGGGTGGCTCAGTCGGTTAAGTGTCTGGCCTTTGATTTCGGCTCAGGTCGTGATCTGAGGGTCACGAGACTGAGTCCCACACTCACTGGGGAGTCTGCTCAAGATTCTCCCACTCTCTGCCCTTCCCCCTGCCCAAATAAATTTTTAAAAAAAATCCCTTCACTGATGAGTTAGAGCTGTTTGGCATATGTTGCCTAAAATTCACAACATAACAAAATATAGCATGAGAATTTATAACAAGATGTTCAGGACGCTAAGAAAGTTACAGGAATAAGGAATTTGGTCCCCCAAACATAACTACATGTTTACTTGACCATTTGAACTATTAATCTCTGAGCTTATGCACTCCAGTAACTTTCTACCTTGCCCTGATAAAATGCATCCACTCGTTCTATCAGTCAGGAACTATTCTGATCACTGTTATTAGCAGGAAACAAAACTCCTTGCCTTCAAGTAGTTTATATTCCATAAGGGTAAGTCTACAAGGATAAAATATGATAATGTTAAGTATCATAAGTACAGTGATAGACTTATAGCGTTTCCTAATTTAAACAATGTTTTCTGGCAATGCCCATATGAGGTGACATTGAGCAGAATCACTGAAAGTGTATCATGCAATTACAAACGAAGGGCAAGTGGGTAGAGGAAACAAGGAGATTGTCAGAATGGGAACATATTTACCACAGTTGGTATGTGGCTTGGGGAAATGTGATATTAAGTTCCTGCTGGAGACATTTAAAATTTGGGACTCCTTATGGTTACAATTTTTAAAATTTTAACAATTCCTCAGAGTACTTAAGATGATATGTAATAGATCCAAAATCATGATGACCTGTTTGGAGAATGCACAAGCATAGTTCTTTATGGCAGCCTTACCACTGCCAAGAGAACACAGGGATGGGTGGGGTAATGAATGAAGGGAAAGACAGTAAATACCACTTGTCAAAACTATCGGAGGTTTGATCCCAGGACTTGTTAAGATACACACTTTTCCTGTTGTCTACACTCCTGTAGCCAGCCAGGGGTATATTGCTATTTCCACTTACGAATGTGTATCAAGTAAAACTGGTGGGTCTTTTATACCTCAGTTATATCTTCAATGTCCATATCAAATTTTTTTAACCATATAATCACTTTCAAATTGAATAGTAACAAAATGCATATTTCATATGTTTTCCTCATGAATACAAGACCTACTGACTCCCATTGATTCCTAGTTTTACTCTTCCAATTGAGACCAATCTTGTGTCACCGGTGCCTAATATCTGACTACAAATTGACTTATCAGTTATGTTTTGTATCCCAAATCTTATACTAATTCAGATGTGATGAGAATGTGATTCTGTGTGCAAGGTTGGCAAACTTTTTATGTAAGGAACACACAGTAAAGATTTTATTCTTTGTAGGCCACACTGTTTCTGTTACAGCTATTCCAATATGTCCTTTTTGGATCAAAAGTACCTAAATATGGGTGTGGCTGCACTCCTATTACACTTCATCTGACAACAGAGGTAGGCTATATTTGGCTCATGTTCTGTAGGTGGCAGACTCCTGATCTACACAGAGGAATTAAGAGCACCAGAATAAGTATATGGGTAAATTAAAAATGTCTCCTATTTTTAAATCTCTTTAAAATACAGTGGGCTGTTTAAGAAACTAATAGTCTAGTACACCTGTTTATAGCATATGTAAAACTAAACCTATAATAATGATAGCAAAGGGCAGGAGTGGAGAAATGGAAGTACACGTTGGAAAAGAAGGGTCTGATGCTCTATATGAAGAAGTATCAAGTCACATG
The DNA here is from genome assembly GCA_002007465.1 of Ailurus styani. Taxonomy (NCBI): domain Eukaryota; kingdom Metazoa; phylum Chordata; class Mammalia; order Carnivora; family Ailuridae; genus Ailurus; species Ailurus styani. The sequence goes on from LNAC01000292.1 coordinate 181,889, forward strand.
AAGGTAGACTGGTAAGCTGTACAGTACAACCCCTAAAGCAAACACCTGAAAGACAGCTATAGCGAGTACCAGTAAACCGAAAGAGATTTAATACAAAAACATTTGTAAAAATTTAGTTATTTCAAAGAAGAGAGAAAAAAGGAACAAAGGAGACATGAAACCAGTAGCAAGATAATTTAAATCTATATAATATCTGTAAGATGAAATGGTCTAAAGGTCCCAATGAAAAGCAAAAATTGTCAACTGTACTTTTCAAAGACCAACAGTATGTTTCCCACAAGAAATTCACTTCAAAAATTAGAAGACACTGTAAAATCATGGAAAAAAGATAAACATATAAACACTATTAAAAACAGGGTAGCTAGATGAAGATCAAAGTTAATTAAAGAATAATATGACCAGGGGTGATTATGAAATCTATTTCATAATCATAAAGGGATAAATTCACCAGAATGGCAAGAGAATCCTAAACCACGCACCCAGCAGCAGAACTTCAAAAACCCTGAAGAAACAGACAGGACCGCCATAACAGACCAACCCACAGCCACGGTCAAGAAATTATCATGCCCATTATGCCCCTTCTCTCCAAAATAGAACAAGTAGACAGAAAATAAGGACCTAGACAATTGTAACATGAATGTTAAGGAAACTGACCTAATTAACATTTACAGAACCGTGAGATAATAGAAAATATGTATATTGGCCCTGCCTCTGGTTACTGCACAGAGCTCCTGAAACCCCTGTATTTTCCTAAGGGACAAGAGCACTAGGAGCATCTTTTGTTATAATGAGACGACTCTGGGTGGACTCCTGGGTGGGGCTTTTCACCAGGAAGACCAAGCCATGATTAGAAGCTTGGGATCTTCAGCCCCATGCCCTCATCTACAGAGAGAGGAGAGGGGCTGGAAATGGAGTTAATGACTGGTCATGCGTATGTGAGGAAACACCCTTAAAATCCCAATAGTTGACGGTGTGGAGAGCTTCTAGGCTGGTGAACACAGCCACTCCAGGAGGGTGACACACCCCAACTCCACGGGGACAGAAGTTTCTGTACTGAGGACCTTCTCAGACCTCATCCTATGTATCTTCATCTGACTTTTCATCCACATCCTTTATCGTATCCTTTAATAAACTGGTAAAGTGTTTCCCTGACTTCTATGAGCTGTTCTAGCAAATCAAAGCCAGTGGGGGGGGGTGTTATTGGAACCTCCGATCTACAGCCAGTTGTTAGAAGCACAGGTATCAACCGGGACTTGCAACTGATGTCTAAAGTGTCCTGTGGGGCCGGGGGGTATCCAGGTAGATAGTGTCAGAGTTGAGGTAAATTGTAGGACACCCAGCTGGTGTCAGAGACTGGGCTGTTGGTGTTGGAAAAACCTCCACGTGTCTGTGACCAGCAGTGTCAGAAGTGAAGAGTTCTGTGGGAATAGTAAGGAAGACACAGAGGAAAGAAGCACATGTAGAGAAGAACCAGATTTTCCCCACGCTGGAGGAGGAAAACTGACTTCTTCCTTTATGAGAACACTCCACTTAACAAGGGGATTATACACAGTCTTTAAAAGTGCACACAGTACTTTACCAAGAGAAACCACATTCTCGGCCATCAAACTAGTCTTGCTAAATTTTAAAAGAATTCACATCACAAAATGTCTGGGACCACAATGGAATTAGGATAGAAATCGGTAACAGAAAAATCTCTGGAAAATCCACAAATATTTGGAAAATAATGACCTCCTTGTGACTAACCCTGCGACCAAGAAGTTGGAAAAGAAATTAGAATGTATCCGGAACTGAATGAAAACGAAAGCAGGACATTTCATAATTTGCCACCACAGCAGGAGAAACTGAAAAACACCGCTGGAAAAGGGATAGCAATGACACACCTGTAAACCTAAGGCATCCTTCATTTTTGTGTTCACTTGGGGCGTTGGGCCGAGCAGTGTCGACCTTCTGCTTATAATGGGATGTAAACTGCTAAGTGAGCTCATCCGGTCTGAGGCTTGCTTAGTCAGCTAAAGGCAGCACAGTGAAAGAAGGCAAGTTTCTTGAGATTATTTATAAATGTCTGATTAAGATAAATCACTTGAGAATGTTATAACTGAGAACACAGTCCACTGGGGGTAGTTAGATGATGAAAGGCAATATGTTTATAGATGGATTAAAAATAAATGCATATTCTAATAGAAGGAGAGAATAGAAAATGGAAGCAATGAGGGTGATAATACAGGACGGGAATTACTGAAAACATGATTTCAAAGGTGGTACAATTACTGGAGATAATGACTTTGGAAGGTTAAGATGGGTAAGGACAAAAGAAAAGGTCACTGAAAAAGTACCAGTCAGCTTTCTAAAAGCTTTTCTATGGTTAAAAAAAAAATCCCTGCATTCTCATGGTCATTCAACAAACATTTATTTCTTCCTCATGTCACATCTATCACCTCTTGCTTGGTTCTGTCATTTAAGTCTGGGATTCAGGGTAAAACTTCAGTGTATGTGGAATATACCATTCCAGCACCAGAGAGAAAAGAGGGTTAGAAGAAGCAAAACAAAGCTTTTAAAGCTTACATTTACAATTAAAATACACCATTCTACTCAAACCAAATTGGCCAAGCTGGCTATAAATTGGGCCAGAAGTGTAATCCCCTCAAAGAGAAGGGTCACCTCAGTCAAGAGGAGACATGCCTATTCTCACAAGGGGGTGATAAGTAATTGGAAATGATATGATAGTATAGCTTCTACCAGAAATAGTTCTCCCTTCTTTGTTTACACAAAATATACCTACCTTTGTCCCCAAACAAAATTAACTCTACACAAACATGGCTTCAGTCACACATGAGGGTGTCATAATAGTCCTGTGAGATGCTTCTTGGTTGAGAGCTTCAACCAAGTGGACTCCTCACTCATAACACATTACAGTGGGACAGAGAAAAACCTCAATAAACCCATTCAGAAAAGAAGAAGAAAGGGGGGACCCAGTAGTCTCTGGTCCACAGCAAACAGGGGTAGGAATGAGGAATGATCCTTTCCTCTGCTCTTGCTTTCTTCCTGAGAACAGCTGTCCAGTCCTTTGTCCTTTGTGTTTCACTGTTCTTGACTTCAGCTAATTACACCAGCTACAGTATTAGAATACATTTCCCCAGCTACTTCCTTCCCATCAAATTGTACAGTCCCAAAGATTACTGGATATCAACGAGATCACAGTTTCCTTATAATGCAAACTCAGTGCCCCATCAACAGCGGGATATTTTCAAATAGTACTTTACGTGATGCCAAACAGCTACATCTTCCATTAGCTACAACCATGTTTTGCAAGACATGCTGAACTCTTCAGATTTCTCTCAGGGTCTTGGAGCTCCTCAGGGTCCTCCAGCGGAGCCGAGCCTGTGCTTTCTATTCACTAAGCCACCTTGTCCAGAAGGAGCAACTGCACGGGAGACATTTTAACCAACTGCAGGTTACTTCAAAGGACAGTAGGCCAAGTCCTTCGTTTAGACTTTGCCACGATTTTGCATTTTAACTTGCCCTGGACCCCCAAAAGTATTTGTTTAAAGATGTATTTGTTTGTGACAGAGACAATGAGTAGGAGGGGAAGAGGGAGAGGGAAAGATACTCTCAAGCGGACTCCTTGCTGGGCACAGCCCAACGTGGGGCTCAATCTCACAACGCTGAGATCATGACCTGAGCCGAAACCAAGAGTCAGATGCCTAACCGACTGTGCCACCCAGGCACCTGGAGCCTCAAAGTATTTCTTAATGGTAAGTTTTACCAACTGGAGATGAATCACAGTTACATCCTTAAATCCTGCCTGCAAGTCAGCTTGTTCATTTCTGATGTCAGGTCTTTATTGTAATACTATCAGTATTACTGTATTATAATACTGTGTGTAAATACTGTGTTAAATACAGCTGAGAACAGGGCGCCTGGGTGGCTCAGCGGTTTAAAGCCTCTGCCTTCGGCTCAGGTCATGATCTCAGGGTCCTGGGATCGAGGCCCACATCGGGCTCTCTGCTCGGCAGGGAGCCTGCTTCCTCCTCTCTCTCTGCCTGCCTCTCTGCCTACTTGTGATCTCTCTCTCTCTGTCAAATAAATAAATAAAATCTTTAAAAAAAAAAAAATACAGCTGAGAACAAAGCAGCATGTTCCTATCTTTTGCTTTCCTGATCTCTGTACTGGTGGAGGTGATATACAGGTGTTATAACATTTGCAAAGGAAACATTTGCCAAGATCTGGAGACATTTTTTTAATGTCATCATTGTGGTGGTTCTACTGGTATCTACTGGGTGCCGCCAGCGGTGCTGCTAAATATCTTCCAGTGCACAGTATAGCTTCACACATCAGAGAATTATCTGACCCACAATGTCAACTGAATAGTACAACTTATCCCATGTAAACATCAATCAAAAGAAAGCAGGAATGCTATATTAATACCAGACAGATTTCAGAGAAAATAAAACTACTGAGTAAAAAGGGGGGAAGTACACAGTGATAAAAGGGTCACTCAAAAATGTGACTTAGCAGTTTTGAAATATATGCACCAAAGAACAGCGGCAAAATATGTGAAGCAACAACTGATAGAAACTGACGAGAGAAACAGACAAATTCCCAGTTACAGGCCGAGACTTCAGGACATGTCTCTCAATAATTAACAGAATGATGACGGAAAATCATCAGGACACAGATGAATTTGACACCACCACCAAGTCACAGGATCTAATCAGCATTTTTGCGACACCACCCAAACACAGGAGATTACACATATTTTGAAGAACATATGCCAGGACAGGTCTTATTCTGGGTCATAAAACTCCCCCAATTTAAAAGAATGGAATCATAGACTGTGTTCACTGCCCAAAATGGAATCCAACTACAAATCAAAAACAGAAAGCTAACCGGAAAATCGCCAAACACTTGGACACTATAAACAACTTACCTTTAAATAATCCACAGGTCAAAGAGGAAGACTCAAGGGAAATACACAGGCTGAAAGAAAATGAAAATATAACATGTCATAATCTGTGAGGTGTAACTAAAGCAGCACTGAGAGGGAAACTGATAGCACTCAATGTTTACAGTAGAAAAGGGGGGAAATATCCAAGAATAATCTAAATTGCGGTTAAGAAATCAGAGCGGAAAAAAAATAAACACAGAGAAGGAAGGAAATAATAAAGGCAAGAAAAAAATAGGTAAAACTGAAAACAGGAAAACAGAAATAAAACAAAGAGCTGGTTCCCTGAAAAGATCAATAAAATTCACAATTCACTAGCAAAGCTACCAAAGAAAATAAAACACAAATTACTCAAAACAAATTAAACAGGGAATATTGCTCCAGAACCTGCAGACATCAAAAGGATAGTAAGGGACGAATACAAAACTCTACACACATATCCTTGAAAACTTAGGTGAAATGGATGAATTCCTCCACACGGACACCCTACCAGAAATCACCCATGTGAAATAGATAATAGGGATACTTTGAATTGCAAAGTAAACTTGTAATCTTAAAATACCCTCCCAAAAAAGAAACCTGCAGGCACAGTGAGTGGTGAGAGTGTAGCTAATATTGGTGCCTCATCATCCATTTTGTGTGGCCAGGTGGCCCGCAGGGTCCTTGAACTGACACTAGCTCCTCCCTTGAGCACATGCCCTAGATAAGAGCCCACAGAGTCACAGGCAAATGTTGGTTCCCGATACAACTCTCCCCACTGTCCGTATAATAAGCATTCTCCCCCACCTCCCAGGACCTTCCCTTTGGCCCCTTTAGATAAAACCCCTCGCCACCCCCCAAAACTTACCAAAACCCTGCTACATTTGGTTTGAATTGACCAAAGTGGCCTTAGCCCAGAACCCCAAAGCATTCCATTGAAGGACACTAATAAAGGCATGTGCCCCAGGTCCTGCCTGCACGTTGCTCACGTGACCCCTATAGGTATGCAGAATAGCACCCCCAGATCTGTAAGTAATAAACTTCTTCATTTCACTCTCCCTTATAATCTTTTTTTTAAGATTTTATTTATTTATTTATTTGACAGAGAGACACAGTGAGAGAGGGAACACAAGCAGGCGGAGTGGGAGAAGGAAAAGCAGGCTCCCTGAGCAGGGAGCCCAATGCGGGGCTTGATCCCAGGACCCTGGGATCTGACCTGAGCCGAAGGCAGACGCTTAATGACTGAGCAACCCAGGCACCCCTCCCTTATAACCTTTTACTGAACCATGGCTCACCATCTGACATCTAGGGCTCTACTTAACAAATGTTTATACAGCCAAGTCACAACAGCAACACTAGACAATTCTATTACACTTACAAAGAATTAACAGAAATTCTACACAATTTCTTCCAGAAAATAGAAGGGAAGGCAATACTTTCCCAACTGAATTTATGAGGCCAGTATTAGCATAATACCAAAACTACACAAAAACTTTAAGGGGGAAAAAAGATAACTACCAACTAAATCCCAAATGAAGATGCAGGAATTCTTAGCAAAATATTAGAAATCAACAATACACAGAATTGTACACCATCACCAAATGAGGGACAGAGGGCAGTTTCAAATTCCAGTTAGTGTAATCCACCTTAACAGGCTGGAGAAGAAAAATCACAGGATCCTGTCAATTGATACAGAAAAAGCATTTGACAAAATTCAATACCCATTTACAATATAAACTTTCAGAAAACTAGGAACAGATGAACATTTCCTCAACTCAGTAAAGAACTCCTACAAAAAACTTAAGAGCACACATCATACTTCATGGTGAGACTGGAGGCTTTGCCCCCCGAGACGGGGAACAAGGCAAGATGTCCACTCTCACTATTGATGTTTGACGTGTTATTAGAAGTTCAAGCCAGTGAAGCAAGGGAGAAGGAATAAACAAAAGTGATAAAGAGAGAAAAGGATAAAGTAGTGTACCCATGATGATGGCTTGTAGAAGCCATCATGGTTGTGGTAGGCTGAGTAACACCCCCACCCCAAAGGATGGCATGTCCTCATGGGAGTGTAACTGTCAATGTCATGAGGGAGATTGCAGATGTGCTCTGGGGAAGATCGTGAGATGGGAGATTATCCTGGATGATCTGGTAAACGCAATATGGTCCTGAGGGTCTGTATAAGGAGGATGCAGGCAGAGTTAGCCAAGTAGAAGCCAGTGAAGTGATGGAAGCCAAGGGGCAGAGCTAAACAAGCTCTAAGATGCTAGCTTGCTGGCCTTTGAAGATGGAGGAAGGGGACCAAGAGGCAGAGGATGTAAGCAGCCTCCTAAGAGGATGTGGAAGGGTAAGGAAACAAATTCTGACCTGGAATATCCAGAAGGAGCACAGTGCTGTGGATCCATGTTGTACATCTGGCTTCCAGAACTGTAAGAGAATGAACTTGTTAGTTCATTTATTGCTCAGCGGGGAAGCTTCTTTTCCCTCTCCCTCTGCCTGCTGTTCCCCCTGCTTGTGCTGCCAAATAAATAAAATCTTAAAAAAGATTTTTTTGCTACTATTGAAAATGGATCATGTAACATATTTCTTAAGACCCTAATTCAAAACTGACCTTTTAAAATCACTTGGAAAATTGCTTCTAGTAATATTTTTATTTCTAATAAACATTTCCAAACAACTTGCATTAGACCTATGTAAAAATATCCTAGGGCAATTTATCTAAATCGTATTTTATAAGCATTTTCAACAACCACATCATATAATGGAACCTATGTGTAGAGAAGCAAAGGGAATGTAATAAATTATTAGCATGAAAAAAAATCTTGTCTTTCCCAACCAAGAAATCAGGAATTTCGAGAGTAAATATTCAGTGTTTTACTAAAGAGTATCCATTTTTTGATGGCTGACTGACACTTTTTAAAAAAGATTTTATTCATTTATTTGAGAGAGAGAGAGCACACGAGAGGGGGGAGGGTCAGAGGGAGAAGCAGACTCCCCGCTAAGCAGGGAGCCAGACACGGTACTTGATCCTGATCCTGGGACTGATCCACACAGGCACCCCGACCCCTGACACTTGTAAAGCTCACTACAACCTCTAGTCTTCCCATCTGGGCAAGGTGATAAAAAAGCCTGGGTGCTCCCTCCTTTGATGCTGGCTGGAAGTTCAAACCACAGCAGGTACCTTCCCCCCACCCCGCCCTACCTAGTAACCACCGTTAACACACCAAACCCGTCACCATTTCCTGTTCTCTCGGGTCATTTTTGGATCAGCTTGGCAGTACTGTGCCGACGCTAGAAATCTTCATTAGTTAACACATGTTCTCATAATGCTTTTAGTGCATAGCATCACCAATTTCAATATCCAAAGCCAATTTTGGTTAGGGTTCCACCTGTTCCAGTGGGTGGCCACAAGTGCAAATCAACAAAAAATGTATTGGAGGGTGCATATATGAAATTTCTAGTTTATCAAACAATTGTTCCCATTATATACTGTTCGTACTAAATTTTTTCATGAGTGCTCCAAGCTCAAAATAGATTACTTTTAGCCTTATTTCTGAACTTAATTTTTTAAAGATTTTATTTATTTGACAGAGAAAGGGCATAAGGAGCCAGAGCTACAGGAAGAGGGAGAGGGCTCTCCGCTGAGCTAGGAGCCCGATGGGGGGCTCGATCCCAGGAACCTGGGATCATGACCCAAGCCAAAGGCAGCCGCTTAGCCAACTGAGCCACCCAGGTGCCCCTGAAATTATTTCTGAATTTTTCATATCGTTTTTACTTTATTTAAATTAAGGTGTGTAGCATGGGTTTTATTTGGGCACATAACACATGAAGAAATATAATCATATGGTGCATATTCATGAATGGGAGGGCAGGTTTCAGGGGAACAGAGTCTTGAACTTGCACTGCTATGGCATTTTCATTATTGCCATGTAAATATCCTGGGGCAGAGTATGCAGAGAATAACTCCAGTGTAACATGTAAGTATATAATCCCCAAATTGTTCTTTGATTCATGGAGAGAAATGGTTATAGATTCCTTCAACCTTGAAAGCCTAATGGTGCATTATTAGTGTGTATTATGAAGTCCATACGAAGTATTATTATGAAGAGGTAGAATAAACATTTGGAAAAAGAACATGACTCCTTCAGGGTTATGGGGAAAAATTATTTAAACTTTATTAATTACAGCATGAGAGCTATGATACATTTTGAAGAAAACAGGAATAAAATGTAATGGCAGAAGTTAACTATAAATCATGCATGTAACGGTTCTTTTTTAAAAAAAGATTTTATTTGTCAGAGAGAGCACAAGCTGGAGGGAGGTGGCGGGGGGTGCAGAGGCAGAAGTGGGCTCCCTGCTGAGCAAGGAGCCCAATGCAGAACTTGATCCCAGAACCCTGGGATCGTGACATGAGGCAAAGGCAGACACTTAACCGAATGAGCCACCCAGGCGCCCCTACTGTTCTGATTCTTTCCATTCCACTGCCCTCTCAGGTAACTGGTCTCTCCAGTTTCCAAGAGGGAAATCTGTCGTTCATAATCTATCAATTTGTCATTGACAGTATAGAATAACTATTACCATCCTCCCCTGCATCGTTTCTACCACATAATCAGTCCCTAGTAAACAAACTATCACTGTCCTCCCATGAAACGGCCAGTCCCTGTAATTCCCCTAGAGAAGAGGGCCCTGAACATAAAAAGCATGACGACTTACATGGAGGTTTTGCATTATTCTCTGCCCCTCCCCAACACGAATTCGCATAGTACTGAAACTGACAACTCAGTGTCCTTGTTGTCCCAGGGAACAGGGTTATGAATGAAGCAGGCCCCTTCACCTTATGATTCCTCCTCAGAGACCATCAGGAAAGGCCTATAAGGAAGGCTTCAGATCAACGGATTTCAAACTTCACGTTGAAACTCATAAATAGCAGTGGAGTCAACAAATAAATAGCTTATACACAGAAAATAATGAGCTACTTCCACACATGTGCTTGTTCCCGTGACATAGGAATTTTAACATTTTTGGCATAATTGTTCTGCAGTAACATCTCAGGTTAATCACAGAGAACTAAAGACTTAATTATTCCAGCTATTCCTAGATTCTCTGATGTGTGGTCTGTGAACTGGCGGAAAAACTTCGTGAATTTGTAAGAATTCTCCCCAGCATGAATTCATCGGTGAACCCCGAGGACTCACTGTTCCGTAAAGGCATTTCCACATTCGGCATATTTGGTGTAGTTTCCCCTGCATAAATTCTCATTACTCCAAAGGCATGAACATTTGATGAAAGCCTTATGGCATTCTTCATATTTATAAGTTGGCTCTCCAGTACAAATTGATGTTCCACAGTTTTGACATTGGGACAAAAGCCTTAGCATACACAGTACTTTTGTGCGGTTTCTCTGAAAGATGTATATTCTGATGTCATTGTGAGGCCCAAATAATAGCTCTGCCACATTTACACGGCTGCTCTTCAACACGGACTCTGCTCCAAAATACCTGGCACTCAAGGTAAGGGCTTTGCCACACTCGTTGCAATCATAAGGTATTGCCCTAGTATATTCTCCAATTTTTGATCTTCGGGTAAAATCCTTGCCACAAAGATTACCTTTGTGTGGTTTCTCTACCGGGTATTTACTCATATCTAGTGAAGAGTACTAATTTAAAACTTTTGCCGCATTTGTTACACTTGTAAATATGAACTATTTGCTGAACCCTGAGTTTAAGGCAACGCCTAACAGCTTTGCCATGTTCAGTACATTTGTAAGGTTCCCTCCAGTATGGATTATCTGATGACTGGTGAGGTGTGACCCTCGGGTAAAAGCTTTGCCACACTCGTGGCATTGGTAAGGTTTCTCTCCAGAATGAATTCTGTGGTGAATCCTGAGGTCAGACTTTTGTCTGAAAGCCTTGCCACATTCAGTACATTTGTATGGCTTTTCTCCAGTATGAATTCTCTCATGAAGCCTAAGGTGTGAACCCCTCCTAAAAGCCTTGCCACACTCATTACATTTGTAAGGTCTCTCGCCTGTATGGGTTACCTGATGTTTATTTAGGCTTGTATGGACACTGAAAGATTTGCCACACTCATTACACTTGTAAGGTCTCTCGCCTGTGTGGATTCTCTGGTGATTTATAAGGTGTGAATTCTGACTGAAGACTTTGCCACACTCATTACACTTGTAAGGTTTCTCTCCAGTATGGGTTCTCTGATGACTTGCTAGGTGTGAATTTTGACTGAAAACTTTGCCACATACATCACATTTATATGGCTTCTCTCCCGTATGGATTATCTGATGTGTACTGAGGTGTGAGCCCTGAGTAAAGGCTTTGCCACACTCATTACATTTGAAAGGTTTCTCTCCAGCATGAATTCGTTGGTGAATCCTGATGTCAGACCACTGTCCAAAGGTCTTGCCACATTCAACACATGCATATGGTTTCTCTCCAGTATGATTTCTCCCATGATGCCTAAGGTGTGAGCGCTTGGTAAAGGCCTTGCCGCATTCATTACATCGGTAAGGTTTCTCTCCAGTATGGACTACCTGATGGTAAGTTAGGCTTGACCGCACCCTAAAGGCTCTACCACATTCACTACACTTGTATGGTTTCTCCCCAGTATGGATTCTCCGATGACTTGCTAGGTGTGAATTTTGACTGAAGACCTTCCCACATACATCACATTTATATGGTTTCTCTCCTGTATGGATTATCTGATGTTTAGTGAGGTGTGAGGCCTGAGTAAAGGCTTTCCCACACTCATGGCATTTGAAAGGTTTCTCTCCAGCATGAATTCGTTGGTGAATCCTGATGTCAGACCATTGTCTAAAGGCCTTACCACATTCGATACATTTGTACGGTTTCTCTCCACTATGAATTCTCTCATGATGCCTAAGGTGTGAACGCTTGACAAAAGCCTTGTCACATTCATTACATTTATATGGTTTGTCTCCAGTATGGATTACCTGATGGCTTGTGAGGCTTGAACGCACAATAAAAGCTTTGCTGCACACATTACATTTGTACGGTTTCTCTCCAGTATGACTTTTCTGATGGTCAACGAGGCTTGAACTCTGGCTAAAAGCTTTACCGCACTCATTACATTTGTGTGGCTTCTCCCCACTATGAATTCTGTGATGTTTTACAAGCTTCGAACTTTGGCAAAAAGCCTTGCCACATTCATTACATTGGTAAGGTTTCTCCCCAGTATGGATTACCTGATGGTGCGTCAGGCTTGAGCGCACACTAAAGGCTTTGCCACACTCATTACATTTGTAAGGTTTCTCTCCAGTGTGTATTCTCCAGTGATTTGAAAGGTGTGATTTTTGACTAAAGGCTTTGCCACATTCATTACATTTGTAAGGTTTTTCTCCGGTATGGATTCTCTGATGACTTGCAAGGTTTGAATTTTGACTGAAGACTTTCCCACATACATTACATTTATATGGTTTCTCTCCTGTATGGATTATCTGATGTCTAGTGAGGTGTGAGCCCTGACTAAAGGTTTTGCCACAGTCATGACATTTGTAAGGTTTTTCCCTATGTGCTTTCTGCTCTTGTGTCAGTGTCGAAGGGTAAATAAAATCACTCCCACATGTATTAACAATGCTGGTTTGGACGGTAGGAGGAATTCTCTGAGGTGGTGAAACTGAGGAACCACTGCTGACGGACTTCTCAACTTGATTACATTCATAAGTTTTTCCTTCAGTATGAAATATGTGTAGTTCATCCCCAAAACTTAATCCAAGCCTATTTACAACACACTTGTTTCCTACATCACTTTTACCATGCTGATCTCTTCTATCAGTGAGACTGTGTTTCTGGGTTACAGACATTTCTTTGTAATTTATTTCATCATCTCTCCACTGCCACTCAAAGTCAAAGTCATGAATATTTTCCTGGATTTCCCTGAAGTAAAAATCTTTGATTTCATGACCTTCATGCCTTTCCAACATCACTGTTTGGAATACTTCTCCTGTATTATTGTTCTCCTTTAGCTGTAATTTCTTGATCACATGTGTAGGAGAGACATCTATAAGATATAAAGAGCCATAGGTATCCTATTAATTACAGCTCACAAATAAACGTAATGTGTTGAAAACACAGTATTACAACAAAAGTAATACTTATACTGAACACAATTATAAAACTTCCCATGATCTTCAAAATTCTAGGAACACTAAAGGAATAGGATTTTTTTTTTTCCTAAAGAAAGAGTGCTCATCTGTAATATAAATTTTAGGACAGCCTGTTTTCAAACACCCAATGACAAAAACACTTGTGCTGTAAAAAATGATGTTAGCTCTCAAAGAAAGGGTATTTTTCTTTCTTTTTTAATTCCAGTATAGTTAACATAACAGTGTTACACTAGTTTCAGATGTACAATATAGTGACTCAACAATTCCATACATCACCCCGTGCTCATCACAAGTGCCCTCCTTAATCCTCATCACCTATTTAACCCAGCTCCCCCCTCAACTCCCCTCTGGTAACCATCAGTTTGTTCTCTATAAGTTAAGAGTCTGTTTCTTGTTTGTCTCTCTTTCCCTCTCCCCCCCCTTGCTTGTTTGCCTTGTTTCTTACATTCCACATATGAGTGAGAGCACATGGTATGTGTCTTTCTATGGCAGACTTATTTCACTTAGCATCACATTCTCCAGCTCCATCCATGTTGTTGCGAATAGCAAGATTGCATTCTTTTTATGGCTGAATAGTATTCCACTGTATATACCATATCTTCTTTACCCATTCATCTATCGATGGACACATGGGCCACTCCCATAATTTGGTTATTGTAAATAATGCTGCTATCAACATAGGGGTGCAGGTATCCCTCTGAATTAGTGTTTTGTAATTTTGGGTTAAATATCCAGTGTTGCAACTGCTGGATCTTAGTAGATCTATTTTTAACTTTTTGAGGAACCTCCATGCTCTTTTCCACAGTGGGTGCACCAGACTGCATTCCCACCAACAGTGCTAGAGGGTTCCTTTTTCTCCACATCCTCACCAACACTTGCTGTAAGATTGGGTATTTTTCCACCATGATCCCAAAGCACATACCAATTGGCATTAAATATATGTCTCATAACTGAGAAAAAATATTATATATAATTTTCCATATACTTGTATATAAATAAATGCTGAAGAACATAATAAATTACAATCGTAAGTAATCCAAAACAAGCTTATCTGATGAAGAATCTAAATAAATGGCAACCTGGAATTGCAAAACAAATACGGCATTGAGAAAATGAAGAATTTTTTTTGAGATTTATTTATTTGAGAATGAACACAGAGGGAGAGTGAACGGGAGAAGGAGACTCCCCACTGAGCAGAGAGTCTAATGACAGGCTTGATCCCAGGACCCTGAGATCATGACCTGACCTGAAGGCAGACACTTAACCTACTGAGCCACCCAGGTGCCCCAGAAAATGAAAACTGTAATAAAATGATGTTTACAAAGTAAAATTTTATAAATACTTGTTATAAAATTATCTGTACCCATGAAATATACACATTTTACAACATTAACAAGTGGTGCGTGTCAGTTACAGTGCATAAAACATCTGTAAATCAGAATAAAAATTAATAGTCTACTAACCCTTGATAAAACCAGCAATAAATAATAAGTAACCATATTATAGAAAATTACACTCTATGGAGCTTTAAACATTTCCCCTCAAGAATTGAAAAAAAAAAAAAAAAAGGCGCCTGGGTGGCTCAGTTGGTTAAGCATCCGACTCAGGTCATGATCTCAGGTTGTGGGATCGAGCCCTGTATCAGGCTCCATGCACAGTTCAGTCTGCTTGCAAATCTCTCCCTCTCCCTCTGCCCCTCCCCCACTCACATGTTCTCTAAAATAAATAAATAAAATAATAAAAAAAAGAAAGATTTTTATTCTAGAAAGACCCGCAATATGAAAACTGGAAAATATGTTGAGGTCATTGACTTCTAAAATAGGTGAGAAAAATACATTATAAAGGGATTGGAGACAGAAGTCAGAAGTCACAATTACAATTTCCTGCCTACAGTTATGTAATAGTCAAGCAGTAGAGCAATTCCCTATCTATGCAGTGCCCTCTAGTTATCCAGTTCATTGGCCCCAAATATATGTAGCTCAGAGTGTACTCTTTGAAAATTTACTGAGATCAGAGACAAAATTGTTGAGAACAAACTGCAAAATGAAAACATATAGAATATAATGCAAAGGGGTATCTCATGATAAACATAACAAAGCTGATATCTCTTATAAAATAAAAGTAACTTTCGAGTGTACTATAAAACATGCAATATTCCATACCATCTAACAGCACTAATTTATATTTTTAAAAAGATTTTGAGAGCGTGCACCAGAGGGAGCTGGGGGCAAGACAATGGGAGAGGGAGAATCTCAAGCAGACTCCCCGCTGAGCATGGAGCCCAGCGTGGGGTTTGTAAGATCATGACCAGAGCTAAAAGCAAGAGTCAGAGGCTTAACCAACTGCACCACCATAGACTGAGTGATATATGTACAAGGAGAGCTTACTAGGGCTTCTTCCAAGAGCTTACAAAAAGAAGCCTTTGTCTTCCCACAGAACTTGCCTACTGTGGAGAGCTTCTCAAATACTATTAATGGTGCGCCCTCCTCTCTGCCCTTCTGAGCTCCTCCCTGTGTTCCCACTTGTCACACATTCCCACCTGTTTGGTCTTACACTATTTGCTCTTTGCCCTCCAGTCCAGGACTCTTTCCCTTGCTCCAAAAAGGACATAATATTCAGGTCAGAAACAGAAATTCCTGCTTATGAGAAGAAAAGAACATGAACGTGATGTGCTATGGCTCTTCCAGAATCCCAGCTCTTTGTTCAGTTGAGGAGAGAGGATATCACAGATGGATCTAGAACAAGTAGTTCACAAATTCCTCCACTGCTTGCCTCCTAAGTGCATAGGAAACAGTCTAATATGCAGATTTATAGCTATCTTCCAAAACTGCTGAATCAAAAGCACAGGGGAAGAAAACAGGAGACTGGATACTTTAAAAGTTTGCTATCTGGTTTTATGCATTCTTAAATTCTAGAACAAACCCTGAAGAAAGAGAAAAGTAGAAGTCCAGATGCCACGTTATGAGGCTTTTCATTTCTGAGTCAACAGGGCTTCAATCTTAGTCAAGCAGGGATGGGCTTCCCAGAAGACAAACAAGGGAAAATGCAAAGATACCCAAAGGTAGACCCCCACTTCTGGAGGGACATTTCCTCACCCAGGGAGACCAGGTTCCGGTAGTTCTCCACCATCACATCCCTGTACAAGGCCCTCTGCGCAGAGTCCAGGCACTCCCACTCCTCCTGAGAGAATTCTATGGCCACATCCCTGAAGGTCAACTGTCCCTGAAATGAAAACACATTTCACCAAAAGGCCATGGGAAAGTTCTTCACACAAAATGAGAAGAGAGAAGTCTAAGTAACAATTTGGTAAAGTGAATGTTCAACAGATCCGTATTAAGGCATTCTGAGCAACTTATGTGTCTCTCATTTTAATTTCTTATGCATTCCCATAAGAGGTTATGACGCCCTCCAAATAAGTGTGGATTTCTCATTTCTGTGGACAATACACGACATGAAGCACACACAAGAAAGTCAATACTGTGATGTCTTTACAAAGTATTACATATTATGCTCTACATGCTGAGTGATATCTAGATGAGCTAGAACATGAGTGCTATCTTCAGATGACAAAATTCACAGTGGCTTTAAAGAGGAGTCAGAATCTAAAAACCGTGTTGAGGATAAAACAATGGTAAAAACTTGGAAATTTTTTTTAAAGATTTTATTTATTTATTTGACAGAGAGAGTGATCACCAGCAGGCAGAGGGAAAGGGAGAAGGAGACTCCCCCACTAAGCAGGGAGTCCGATCGGGGCTCAATCCCAGGACCCTGGGATCATGACCTGAGCCAAAGGCAGACGCTCAACTGACTGAATTGCCCAGGTGCCCCTAAATGTTACTATTCTATTATTCTACTATTTAAATCATGAATCTGACAATGTAGGAAGAACTGAAGGCCATGGAATATATTTAAGATATAACTTCTATTGCTAAAAAATACGAAACTTATTTACGAAATGATGTCTTTTGGGGCACCTGGGTGGCTCAGTGGGTTAAAGCCTCTGCCTTCGGATCAGGTCATGATCTCAGGGTACTGGGATCGAGTCCCTCATCGGACTCTCTGCTCAGTGGGGAGCCTGCTTCTCTCTGCCTGCCTCTCTGCCTACTTGTGATCTCTCTCTCTCTCTCTGTCAAATAAATAAATAAATCTTTAAAAAAAAAAAAAAAAGAAGTGATGTCTTTTATAAAAACCATGGACTTTCACATCCACGCATGTGTACGCACACATACAAACAACACAAATTAACCGAAATGAGAAGAGTTCCTTCTCAACATAATTTTGAATGATTTTTTAAATTTTCATTCACATTTCAACATCTTTGGGAAAATGCAAATGTATAAACTACTTAATTCAGTTTGTCGATATGACTGTATAGTAGGCTAGTAAAGAGATGGTACAAACATGAAAAAAATATAGAATACTTTAAACTCCAGTCTCTATAAAATACCTGAATTCAAAAATATAAAGCAACAGTTCAAGATTGGAAGAGTTACCAGTGTTATACACTAACTGAACAGATTAAGATTAAAAACATATAGCACAGTAAAAGACACTTGAAAAAAATGACAAAAAGGAAACTGGGGAAAAAACTACTATTAAGCAAGAACATTTCGCTAAATGTTATGACCCAGGCAAAAACACTGTATGCATTTCCTCTGAAATTACAGTGGAGGAAAGAGGCTGGCTGGGCCTCCTGCCATTCTCCATCCGACAGCACGTCTGAGCAGCGACCAGAGGAAGAGGCTAAAGGAGGAAAGAACAGTGAGAGAGAGAGTCAAAGAGCTGCAACTGTTGAAATTCACAGATCTAAGGACAGAAATAGTCTGAAAATGAAAGAGTGATAAAGATGTTCCACACAAATGGGATCCTAAAGAGGGCAGGGGTGGCTGTGTCAGACACAACCGACAGAGACAACAACTGTCACAAGAGACGAAGGACATTCTTATAATGGTAAGCAGCTCAATTCACCAGGAAGATGCAACAGTTAGAAACACATAGGCATGTAACCTCCGAGCCCTCCAATATATGAAGTAAATAATGACAGTAGACTTCAATACCCCGTTTCAGAAGATCTAGAAGGTAACAGAGGACCCGAACAGCACTGTTACCAAATGCACCTACCAGACAGACAGAACGCTCCACCCAACAGCAGCAGAACACGGTCTTCTAAGCACACATGAAACATTCTCCATGACAGACCACATGTCACACCACAAAACAAACCTTAACAACTTTACGAAGACTGAAACCATAGAAAGTATCTTCTCTAACCACAGTGAGTTGAAACTAGAAACAAATAGGAAAAAGGAAATGGAAAAATCCACCAAATGTGGAAATTAATTTATTCTAAATTAATGATCAAGGAAGAAACCACATGGAGTTTTTAAAGCGTCAGATGAAAATGAAAATATAACTTACCCAAATGTAGGGATGTGGCGAAAGCAGCACTGAGAGAGTGTCTACATGATGAATATTTACATTAACAAGAAAAGATCTGAAATCGGAAATCTAATTTTACACCTCAAGCAAGTAAAAAAGAAAAACAATCTGAGTCCAGTTTAGCAGAATACAGCAGAGGTAAACGAAAGAGGATAAAAAATATAAAAATTGACAAACCAAGAGTTGGCTTTTTTGAAAAGATTAACAAATTGACAAACCTTAGCTAGACCAATTTAAAACAACAACAACAGAGGCATCTGGATGGCACAGTTATGCCTCTGATTCTTGGTTTCGGCTCACGTCCCGATCTCCGGGTGGTGAGACTGAGGCCCACGTGGGGCTCCACGCTCAGTGTGGAGTCTGCTTAAGAATCTCTCCCCCCTCATCACCACCTTCCACCCCTCCATTCCCATGCTCTCTTTCTCCCTCTCCCAAATAAATAAATCTTAAAAAAAAAAAAAACGAAAGAGGGGACATTACAACTAATGACACAAAGGTTTAGAAAGGACTCTAAGAGGGTACTATGAACAATCCCATGCCAACAATGCATAACCTAGAAGACAAGGGTAAATTCATGGAGACATACAACCTACCAAGACCTAATCGTGAGGAAGTAACAAATGTGAACAGAATTCTACTACAGAGGACATGCAGGGAGGAATCAAAAATCTCCAACACAGAA
Organism: Ailurus styani; assembly: GCA_002007465.1. NCBI lineage: Eukaryota > Metazoa > Chordata > Mammalia > Carnivora > Ailuridae > Ailurus > Ailurus styani. Next base: position 201,068 of record LNAC01000292.1, read on the forward strand.
GAGCCCAGGAACAGATGGCCTCACTGAAGAAAGTCTACCAAACATGTACAGAAAAATTAACACATATTTTGCCGAAAATCACCCAAAGAATTGAAGATGGAACACTCGCAAAATCATTCTGTAAAGTCTGCATGATTCTGATATGAACTCCAGATAAAGATACAAGAACAAAAGAAAACTGCAGACCAATATTCCTGATGAATAATCAAAAATCGTTAACAAAATATTAGCAATCCAAGTTCAATAGTACATTAAAATGGGTATCCATCATAACCAAGTGGAATTTATTCTTCCAAGATAAGGATGATTCAACATACAAAAACCAATCAAGGTAACACACTAATAGAATGTACTAACAGAAGAAAAAAAAAAAAACAATAAACAAACCCTGAACATCTCAATTAAGCCAGGAAGAGCCTTTGACAAAATTCAACAACCTTTCAGGATAAAAACACTCAACAAACCAGGAAGAGTAAATTACCCCAACATAATCAAAGCCATGCATGAAAAGCACACTGCTAACAGACTCAATGGTGAGAGGTGGAAAGCTTTTCCTTTAAGATAAAGAAAAATGCAAGGATTCACACTCTCAGTATTACTATTCAAGAGAGTACCAGAAATCCTAGCCACAGAAATTACCAAGGAAAAGAAAGAAAAGCCATCCAAATTCAAAAAGGTTGATTTCCTATTTTAAAACTGACGATGAATAAAACTTTCAATTCCATTCCCAATCATTAAAACTTTGAGTTTTGGTTCTTTGTTTAACTTAAGTAATCTCTACACCCAATGTGAGCTCGAACTCATGACCCCGAGATCAAGAGTCACACACTAGCCAGACACTGACTGAGCCAGCCAGACACCCCTAATCATTAAAATTTTGAAGGCAGTGACTCACTTGTTCAGCTTCAAATAGTACAGTAGTATAATAACAGGCAGAACAGATTTCTCTGTACTGGTCTCTTTTTCTAGAAGTTACCAGGTAATTGTGGACATTAATATATGACTTCTATGTGCAGTTTATTTTACCCTAGTTTACAAAGAGCAATAGCGCATCCAGATGTGGCCCCTAAACAGTCCCAACAGTGTTGCCCGGCGGCACTGACACCACGGGGCCCACACCTGTGTCTCTAATACGCGCCCGGTGTGAAGCCCATCAGGATGGGCCCAATGGAGTCTCCTCACAGGCTCCACGTCACTGGGTCACGAGATGAAATCTAAGTGGAGATGGGACTGAGGGAAGGCCTGAGTGTGAACGAGCATGCGTCAAGGGTACGTTAGCGGTCAGCAAGCCCGATAGGAAGGAGAAATGGAACATCAACTGAGAATGAGCTTACCTGAGAATAAGCCATTCTGGACTCCCCTTTCTTTTCTCTTCCTCCTTTTTTGAGTTTCTTCCTCCAGCAACATGAGTCTTTCTTAGAAGTCAACCTTGAAAGTTGAAAATATGCCATTTAATTTTTAGAATGATCATATCCCGCCCAATGCCACAAGTGCACACACAGCCTCCTGCTGCCCACCTGCACAGGAGGGGCTCGCGGACAGCACACTGCAACACAAACACCGAATAGTGTGAGTTATGCCACCCCTTGCTTCAGATCACATTCCCTTCCCTCACAAACACGCCAGCAGTGGGGACCTCGGCTGCACTGACTCTCCCCTTCCAATCACAGACCTGCCGTGATCAAACCCCACGCAGAGCAGAAACCCACTCACCCCAGCCCAGATCTCAGCCCTCGGACATGAAGGACCCAGAGCCTTGGCGCTTAATGCTGAATAAATAAATAAATCAGAAACACCTGCGGCACTTTAGCTATTATGGAGGCTGCTCTCCCCAACCCCCGACTATCTGAAGGGGAATCTTGGGGGGCGCACAAAAGATGTTTCTGCAAAATGCCTGAGCGATCTCATATGAAGTTGGGATTGAGCACCACCCTGGAGAGGCAAGATCAATATACCTCCCTGCTGGGCGGGGAGCCTGCTTCTCCCTCTCCCACTCCCCCTGCTTGTGCTCCCTCTCTCACTGTGTCTCCCTCTGTCAACTAAATAAATTAAATCTATTTAAAAAAAATGCAGGCCTTTAAAAAAAAAAGAAAAAGGAACTGTATTCTATGTGTCATTTTAAGTAAATATTTGACTTTTTCTTAGCTTATAACACTTGCAAACAATGTAATTTCTTACATATTTTACCTTCATGCCGAGATGCGTATCTAAGTCCTAGGAAATACAAGATGGCCCTTAACCAAGAAGTACAGGACTCTTAGAAAAGGTCAAGATCACTTTTGGACAAATGAAGGTGGAGGCGCCTGTTAGACATTCTAGCAGAGATGTAGAGACACGCGGACACAGGCAATGCAGAGCTCAGGGCACAAGCTGGGTAGAGACGGGAAAGGAAATCAGTCTTTTAAGGAAGAGGGAGCAATCGATTGTGCCACATGCAGGTGACGAGAACAGGAGACCAATCACTGGACTGACCAAAGGGAGGTCCCTGGAGAGTCTCAGCAGCACGGGGCCTATGAAAGCTTGACCGGATGGGGTCCGAGGGGTGACTATAAGCAAGGTGTGAAGATAGAGTGTTTGGTGTACTGTGCTCTGAAATGGAGCATAAAAAAGGATACTTAATAAGGGGGCCACAGTTAAGTGAGAATGTTCTGTTCTACAGATGGAAGAAGAGTGAATAAAAAGGCTCTGTGGTATGTGTGTCTGCTTCAGATACCACCACCTGTGCCCGCTGACCAAGTAACTTCCAAAGAGTCAAAACATATGATGAGGTGCAGGAAGGATGCCCAAAAGACCCCACAGAGGTCACGGTGTGGAGCGATGCCGGGGATGCCTCCGGATCCAGCCCCTCAGTACCAGGCACCCTCGTGCTGCAGCCAGCCCTCCCTGTGGACGCCGCACAGGCCTTGGTTCTACCAACAGCAGGGGGTGACGTGCCTCCTCAGGCGTCAGCAGGAGTTTCCCAATAAGCCCCAGCAGGCAAATCTCAGCCTCAGTCTCTGTGTCCCTGAAACCCGAGCTATGACAGTGGCACCCCAAGCGGACCCATGCAGCCCCACAACTACCCATGACCCCACTTCCAGGCGCTCCTGCTAGAACTGGGATGCCCCTGTCCAACAGCTCCACACACCCCTCGGCCCCACAACCATGCCTGGGACACGGGCACACGCCGTCACTGGGCCATCTAGAGGCCCCCACTTGCTCCCACGTCGCTCCCACACACCCCTCGAGGCTCACTTCCACTTCCCGTCTCCCGGCCCCTCCCGCAGGCGCGAGCAGACTGGGCTAAGGCACAGGGACCGCTGGGCACAGGCGCCACAGCAGTGATGGACACAAGGGCCAACTGAAGGCCGCTGGGCCCTCACTGGAGGCCAGGAAGTCGGCTCTGCTGGGAACACTTGTGAGCAACCGGGCACAACACGGAGTCTAGTTTAAAAACAGTCTGAGATTGGTGCAGGGAGTCGGGAGGACGTCAGAGACGGAGAAGCCCCCAGATGTCTCCTCCTCGCCCCACTCACAGCACATCACAAGATCCCCTAGCTCTTCAGCCTGTCTATTCCATGTCCCCTTAAGCCCCTGACCTTGTCCCCACCCTTCCTGAAGGGAAAGGAGGGCCCTTGAGCCTGAGCAGATCGCCTGCTGGAAGGCACAGCCCCTGCCCGAGATGCAGCTGCTCCCTGGGGATGCGCACAGTGCGGACGACCCGGGGGCCGGCAGAGGGGCAGTGACGCCGCAGGGGACACGTGTGAGGACCCCGGTCTGCAGGGCTTTCTAGGCTGCAGGACATCCTCTTGCTCTTATTTTGAGTAAAATGAGCAGCCACGGGAGGTTTAGATCAACTGGTGTCGAAATTTCCAGAATAACGGGCACCATCCTCATCACTTGCCCTCGCTCCTCGGTCTTCCTGAGGACTACTCAGTGCAGCCCACAGCCCTAACGTCTAAACACCAGCGCGAAGGAAGGGGCAGCAGCCAGCCTGGGGGCCCTCCAGTGGACGGAAAACAGGAAAGCCTCCCAACAGTGCCCGGAGAAGACCTTTCCTCATCTGGGTGACTGACGTGCACCCAAGTCAACCTGCACGACGTGGCAGACTGAGTGGGGAAGGGCACTGCAGGGGACGGGTGTGCGGGAGAGGCTGGAGAGACGTCTCTGAGCCGAGACGATTTAGAGACAGGAGGTAAGAGGAAGGACCAGGTGCAGTGACAGAAACGGTTGGTGTCTGGGAACAGAGACACGGTGGACGTGACTGGGGCAGAGTGAGCTGTGTGAACTGTGTGCACTCCCAGGATGGGGCTGGAGGTCCTGGCAGGGGCCCTGATGACACAGGCTGTGTCGCCACGGTAAGGGGTCTACTTTTTGTCCCGATGACAGTGGGAGGCCAGCAGGGGGTTCAAGGCCGGGGAGCGGTATCACCTGCGTACAGACGAACCCCTGCTGCAGAGAAGCCTGGGGATGGTCTAGGACTCGGAGCCTGTGTCTGCCTCCATCCTAGTGTTTCTGTGGTTCAGCTTTAGAGGACTGGGACCCACTTAAAATTCTAATGACAACTGGGCACTCCCTCCACAAAGAACTGCCACACACAGACCCCAATGTGGCCAATCGTTTCAGGAGTCAGGGTCGCTCAGACTCAGTTGCTGGTCTAATGTCCCATCTCCATGTTACAAGTAGGCTCACTGAGGCCCAGAGCGGGCGATCATGCTGACACGGTCTGAGTGTTCAGAACCAGGTGTAGTGAATTCTGAAATGGAGTCTCGTGGACCAGAAGCAATGTGTGCTTACCACACTGCCACCTGAGACACCAGGACCTTCTTTCAGGTGCCCCAGCAAAAGATAAGTTTCTTTGAAAGTCTGATCACACTGATACCAAGCATTTAATTCCTCTTTTCCAGGAAATCACAGTAAAACGTTTAAAAATCAGAACTGCAAAAGCATAACCGTTGGTGCTGAACACGCTGAAGGAGGGTCAGCTATAAAACCCTGAGCAAAATTTTAAAAAAATTTTTGGTTGAGTTGGCGATTCTTTTGTTTAGTTTGAAAAAACGTTTCAAATCAAGCCGGTCATCCTTCTGTTTGCAGAGAAGCAGACAAAAGGGACTCTGGAGGGGAACATCAACTCAGCTCACAGTTCACTGTTTTAAGGGATCGCACGGGGAAGAAGACGGAGCTTTAGGCAGCTGGTGAAACTAAGTCTCAAATGCTGAAAGACCACTGACAATCTTACCAAGTACTCACTGAAACAACCTAAGAATAAGGAGTAATTACCAAAAAACTTTTCTAATATGTAAGATAAAGACGGGCGCCNCCCAGTCATCCTTCTGTTTGCAGAGAAGCAGACAGAAGGGACTGGAGGGGAACATCAACCTAGCTCACAGTTCACTGTTTTAAGGGATCGCACGGGGAAGAAGACGGAGCTTTAGGCAGCTGGTGAAACTAAGTGTCAAATGCTGAAAGACCACTGACAATCTTACCAAGTACTCACTGAAACAACCTAAGAATAAGGAGTAATTACCAAAAAACTTTTCTAATATGTAAGATAAAGACGGGCGCCTGGGGGGCTCAGCTGACTCTTGATTCCGGCGCAGCTCATGATCTCAGGGTCATGGGATAGAGCCCCCGGTCAGGCTCTGTGCTCAGGGCTCACTCTCTCTACCCACCCACCTTGCTGTAAAATAAATATTTTAAAAAGAGAGAGAGAGGAGAAAGCACGCAGGCTCAAACTAATCCAGAAACAAATTTAAAAGGCAAGCAATCTGTAATTTTTAAAAATCTAAATGATTCTGGTGTCAAAATAAAAAAAAATTAAGAATATATCATACTGACTGGGTGATTAAAATAAAAACTTAGAAATATGTATCATTCTGAGAAAAGAATAACATGACCTGAGCATAGGAGGCCACCAAAGCTTATTTCAGAAGTTAATAATTATTTATAGAAAAGTGGCAACTGAAATATAAAACAAGACAAAATCAGAGAGGGAGACAAACCATAAGACTCTTGATCACAGGACACCAACTGAGGGGTGCTGGCGGGGAGGGGAGTGGGGGGATGGGGTAACTGGCGATGGCATTAAGGAGGGCATGATGTAAAGCGCAGTGTGTGTCATATAAGACTGATAAATCACTGCACTCTACCTCTGAAACTATGTTAATTAATGGAATTTAAATTATAGTAAGTAAAAAATGAATTGACAGAAAAAAAAGAGTGGCAACTGATTTATCTCAAGCTAGAACAAGAATACTGACTCAAATATAAGAGATGTGGGGTGGGGGGAGTAAATCCATTACCAAAAAAACCCACAAAAACACACAGTAAGTGTGACGTCCCTTTACAAAGGCAGTGTGTAGGCACAGTCACTGCTTGCCCCACTTCTCCCCTCGCCCACCCAGACCCAGCCCAAGGGAAGAGGGTGACCCGCAACTGAGTCAAGTCACTGTCCCCTGGCTGAACAGGGTTTGCAAATGGAAATGATCTTCTGAAGCAAATAAATATAAAACTAACAAGACTTTTAGGCAGGAGTTTAGAAATTCTCATCCTCATCCATATAATTTAAACAAACCAATGTATGAGATTGAAAAGCCACAAGTCAGCATTCCACAACTTAATAATCTATATATCCAGTCAACTCAGAATCATCTGGATTGAGGTCCACCCTCTTTTTTCACTACTACATGTTTTCCTCTCTCATTCTATCCACCTCTGCATTTTTTTTCTTTCCTGTAGTCCCCTTTGGTTTCTGCACATTCCGTTCCCCTCTCCTGTCCTGCTGTCTGTCCTCCTTTGGATTCCTTCTCTCACACTTGTTCTTTTTTTTTTTTTTTTAAGATTTTATTTATTTATTTGAGAGAGTGTGAGAGAGGGGAATCATGAGCCATGGGGGTGGGGGAGGCAGAGGGAGAAGCAGACTCCCCGCTGAGCAGGGAGCCCGATGTGCCTGGATCCCAGGACCCGGAGATCATGACCTGAGCCGAAGGCAGCAGCTTAACCGACTGAGCCCCACGCGTCCCCCTTCTCTCACAGCCGTTCTGCCCACTCTGCAACTTGTTTCCCCTCTAGTGTCTCCTTCCCCCCCAGTCTAATTATCCCCAGTCTCCATGCAGTTCTGCCTCTTTCTTCGCCCATCTGGGCTCCTTTTCTGCTGTTACATTCCTCTCTTCTTCCCCTTATAACCCCCGGCGCCCCCACTCTCTGGCACCCCCCAGTCAGCGACACTTCCATTCTGGTCTCTTTCTTCCCCCACCTTCCCTGCCACCTGTTTGCTCTGTCTCAGCTACACATCGCTCGGACGGGCAAGACTTGAACTCTCTGTCCTCTCCGCCCCCGTCTGAACGGACTCACCAAGGGGGCCTCGGCTCCTCCCCCCGAACAAGGACCCTTCCCCTACGTTCTCCTTCACCTCCCTGGAGACCGCGCTTTCCTCTATTTTTCCACCTGTTTCTCAGCGTATTCTCTCCCTGCAAGTCCCTCACGCATCCTCTACGTCATCCTTCAGTCGCAGTCTCTTTCTCCCGAGTCCCCTCGACCACGCATTCAGTAGGTGGGGGAGGGGAAAGACGCCCGCCTCCTACACGAGCGCACTATGGGGGGAGGGGGACAGAACACCGGGCGTCACTAACCGAGCCCAGGTCACCCACCGCGCCGCGGGGTCAGGGGGAGAGGGTCCAGGGAGGGGGCCCCGAGGAGCTGCTCAGAGGGGCGCGGGTGCAGACGCGGGGTGAGCTCTCCACCATCCCAGGCCCGCAGAAACGCGGCCTCTTTCTCCCCTCAGGGGCTGCCCCCGGGCCGAGAAAGGGAGGCGGCGCGGCGCCAAGAGCCTAAACCCACCTCGCGGAAGGGGGTGGGCGCGAGGCGGGCGGCGCGGGGTCCGAAGGCCGCTCGAGCAGGACACGGCCCGAGAGGCCGGCATCTGCGCGGACCCAACACGTAAATGCGCAGAGCACCTGGCGCCGATTTTACAGCGAAGGGCCGCGCGCCCGGCTTCCCACCGCGACGCCTGCATTCCCTTGGGGTGCAGGGGCGGGGGTTTGAAGGCGCGTAGCGACCCCCACACCCCGACTATGACGGGGAGGGGACTGCGAAGGGCAGGTTGATACGAGAAAGAGGGAAACTCACGGCCGCAGCAGGACCACCGCTCCGCGTTACCCACTTCCGGGTCTACGTGAACCTGCAGGCGCGCACTTAAGAAGGGGGCAGCGTGGGGGCGGGGCCGGAGGGAGGCGGGGGCATGCGCAAGAAATGCGGGGGCGGGGCCTGGGCAGGACGCACCCGTCAAGGGGCGGGGCGCGGAGAGGCGAGGCCAACGCAGGGCGTGCGCAGGTACCTCGAGAGGTCTAGGCGACATGGGGGCGGGGCATCGTGGGGGCGGGGCCTCGGGGCGGGGCCTCGGGGCGAGACCGTCAGAAGGCGGGGCCTGGGCGCGGAGGCAGGAGGTTTGCGGGCGTTCCGCGGCAGGGCCGGTGTCCCTCAGGCAGCTTCCACGGTGTCTGCTCCTCTGAAGGAAAAACAGGTTCCTTCCTGTCTTCAGGAAGAGCCTTGCTTCCTGCTTATTCCACTATCTCGAACAATGTGAAGATAAATTCTGGTGACGCTGAAGTAACTCGGGGGTCAAGGAACTGGGACCTCGGTGGTGATGGGGACGAGGTGGGGCCGGGCACATTTTCCTACAGCTCGAATCCGTTTAAGAGCCGCATTACGCAGCCGGAGCGGCCCGCGTCGGGGTACAAACGAGGACGTGAGAGGGCAGTGCTGTGCCGACGACAACACAGCGTTTCCTTTTGTATCCCCCCCATTCACCCGGGAGGCCAGACTCCACCCTGAGCTCAGTTCTGGTCTTCCACCGGGACGAGACGGGGGCTCCGCGGCATGGGGGGCTAAGGCACACGGTGGTTTGGGTTACCCACCGCTGCTTTGAAACCAGCAGCGAGCTCGGGGGCCCGGGACTCGGGTCATGATCCCGGGGTCCTGGGATCGAGTCCCACATCGGGCTCCCTGCTCAGTGCGGCGTTTGCTTCTCCCTCGCCCTCTGACCCTCTTCCTTATTTGTGCAATCCTTAAAAAGTAATAAAAAAACAACAGTAAGTTTTTTCAAAAAAAGTGTGCGGTGTGTGTGTGTGCGTGTGAGAAAGAAAGCGCGAGTGGAGTTTGGGGCAGAGGGAGAGACGCTCAAGCAGGCTCATGCCCAGGGCAGAGCCCCAGAGGTGGGTCTAGATCTCAGGACCCCGGATCATGACCCGATCGGAAATCCAGAGTCAGATGCTCAACCGACTGGCCCTCCCAGGCGCCCCAACAACAGTAACTTTTAAAAAAACTGTTATCGATTGCCTCATAATATAATTTCTAATGTTTGTTAAAATTATTGTTAAAAAAAATTATTGTTACACACTCGAGATGAATTACCTTCAAATACCTGAGGTTAACTTGTTTACATCATAATATACTTAAATCAATATCCAAATATAATTTCAAAATCACTATACATCCTTTCTGAAAGTATTTGTTGTTTACAAATTTTAATATATTTTAGCTTTCCTTTCTGAATACTTACAAAGCCTGTAAAATATGTGGTCCTTGAAAGACATTGGGACTTATTTTCACTTAAAGAATAATCAATTTTACAATATTTCTAAGGGCATTCAGTAGAGAAGTGTATGCTCTTAAACATGAACCCTAAGGAAAGTAAAAGTAGATTATCAAATATCCAATAAATTTATTTCTACCCTGAATTATTTTTCTTTCAGTATCTCTTAGTTAACATCTACTACAAGTATGTTTTCTCTCATCCCTACAAATGGAAGGTTTTGTCTATAGAGAACTGGCAGTCAATCAAAATATAATGTTTGATAGGGAAATTAGTAGATTTAAAATATTTTCAGGTAAAATTGAACAAAGTGTCCTGACATAGCACACATATGAATGAAAGAAGATATGTCATCCCATTTTTAAAAGATGCAGTGACTGTGCCACCTCCCCTCCCCATTAAGAGGGGATGAAGCAGGAGTCATGTGACCTGCGGGCTCACTGTTACATGATCCCAGAGGCTGTCCCATTAGTTTGAGGACCTAGCTGGAGAGGGCTTTTACTTGCCAAAACTGGTCTATAAAGTCTGAAAGATGTGACTGCTTCTTCAAATGCACTGATTTACAAAGAAATCAATCGAGGGAGGGTGGCTGGCTCAATCTGAAGAGCATACAACCCTTGATCTCCAGGGTCATGAGTTCGAGCCCCAGGTTGGATGTAGAGACTACTAAAAAAAATAACTTTAAAAAAATAGGTTAATTTTATCAAACATAGAAACACTAGAAAATCCCAGGCCTGGGGTTTTGGGGAAACATGGAGAGGTTGGTAAAAGTGTACAAGCTTTCAGTTCTAAGACGAATATGGACTAAGGAGCTAATGCAGGACATGGCAACTATATTTTATTGTATAATTGAAATCTATGAGAGAACTTAAATGTTCTCACACAAACACAAAAAATACGTCAAGTGATAACAGTGTCAACTACATGGGGAAAATCCTTCTACAACGTATATGTACATCAAATCATCACAATGTACACTTTAAATATCATACAATTTTGACAACCATACTTAAGTAAAGGTGGGGGGGAAAGTAGCAAAAGTTATACCAGCAGTTAAATGTGAATCATATACATGAGTAAACTATACTGGTTCTTTTGATTAACTCTCCTGATAACTGTTCTCTTCAACTGTCAAAGACTAATTTTCATTAATCTTTGAAATAAACCAGCTATGACCATCCAAAGAATGTAGCCACGTCTCCTGTATTATATCTACCACATAGTCCGTAACCTATTTCTACCCTCCCATATAAATCCCAACCTCTTAATGTCTTGGCTTGATTTCATGGTCATTTGATAGAATGTTCCCTTGCTACAAACCACTGTGAGCCTATCTGGAGAAGGGCACCCCTGAATACAGTAAGCACGATGACTTATAGCATCATTTTACAGTATTCTCCCACATCCTAATTCAAATAATATTGAATTTCAAAAGGAAGGGTCCTTTTTTTTTTTCTTCAAGTGTCCTTGCTCTAACAGGGAACATAAATAAGAATGAATCTTAGCTAATGAGGTAGCATCTTCCATCTTTGTGATTCCTTCCCAGAGACCATGATGAAAGGCCAGTAAGGAAAGCCTATCAACAGATTCCAAATGTCAGGCTGAGACTCACAGATAATGAAGCGGCCTTCTAAAGAAACCTCAAATAATTGTATAAATTACCTTGTAAAATTAAGAGAACTGGGCATTTCCACATATTTGTTCTTTTGATACACACCATGTCATGAATTTTAACATAGTTTGACTTGTGTTTATTCGGCAGTATGTAGTGTCTCAGATTAATCTTAAAAGAATTAGAGACTTAAGTTCTTTGTATAAATATTTTGATGTGGAGACTGTTGTGAAAATTAAGAAAATTAACATGTTCATTATATTCATAAGATTTCTTTCTAGTATGAATTCTTTGGTCAATCCTCAGCACCTACCTTTGCTGCAAGGCCTTTCCAGTTGAGTACAGTTGTATGGTTCCTCTCTGGTATGATTCTCTGATACCAAAGGCATGCATGTTTGAAACAAAGGCTTACCACAAACTACCCTTGCAAGACTGCTCTCCATTATAAATCCTAATGTTTTAGTTTTGATCTTTGGGTAAAGACTTGGCATGCACGTTACATTCATGTAGTTTTGTCAAAGATGTACATTCTAATGTCTAGGGAGTCGTGAGGACCAGGTAAGGCCTCTGGTACATTAGTGGATTCTGACTGAAGACATTGGTACATTCATTTCATTTATGTTTCTCTTGTATTAATCATCTGATGTCTAGTGAGCTAGGATTTCCCAATAAAGGCTTTGCCACATTTATTGCATTTGTAAGGTTTCTCTCCAAAATGAATCATCTGATGTCTACTGAAATGTGATCCCCAAGTAAAGGCTTTGCCGCATTCATTACATTTATTAGGTTTTTCTCAGTATGAATTATCTGTCCAGTAAGTGCTGAGAACCAAGTAAAGGTTTTGCCACACTTACTACATTTATAGCATTTCTCTCCAATGTGTATCACTTGATGGTTAGTGAGTTCTGAGCAGTAAGAAAAGGCTTTGCCACAGTCATTACACTTGTAAAGTTTCTTAACATTATGAAATCTCTCATGACATGCAAGGCTTAACTGTTGACTGAAGACTTTATTACACTTACTACATTTGTGAAGTTTCCCTTCAGTATGAATTCTGTGATCATGTGCATGGTATGAACTATGACTGAAGACCTTACCACATTCATTACATTTGGAAGATTTCTCTCCAGTATGTACTGTATGGTGGTTAATAAGGCTTGAACGCACTGTAAAGGTTTTGCCACACTCATTACACTGATAAGTTTTCTCAACAGAATGAATTCTCCGATGCCTTGCCAGACGTTAAGTTTTCACTGAAGACCTTACCACAGTCATTACATTTGGAAGGTCTCTCGCCAGTGCGAATCATCTGACATCTACTGAGGTGAGAGGCTTGATAATAGGCTTTGCCACACTCATTACATTTGTTAGGTTTTCCCCTTTTTGCTTCCTGGTCTGTATTGATGGATGCATAAAAATCACTCCCATCTTTATTAGAAATATTGGTTTGGACACTAGGAGGAATTCTTTGAAATGGCAAGACTAAGGAATCATTGTTGACAGACTTCTCAACTTGATTACATTCATAAATTTTCCCTTCGGTTTGACATATGTGCAGTTCCTCCTGCAAGCTTAATCCAAGCCTACTTCCTACATCCCTTCTCCCAGGTTGACCTCTTCTACCGCTGAGGTTATTTTTATGGCTCACAGGAAATCCTTTGTAATTTCTTTCACCTCTCCACTGGCACTCAAAATCATGCATGTTTCCCTGGATTACCCTGATGCAAAAATCTTTAATGCCATGGCTGGCATGCCTTTTCCACATCACTGTTGGGAAGATTTCACCTGTATTATTGTTCTCTTGTGGTAATTTCTTGATGACAAGTGTAGGAGAGACAGCTGTAAGATATAGAGAACCATCAATTTCCTATTAATTGTAGCTGCTAAATATAAATATTTCCTATTAAAAACCAGTATCTCACCAAGAGTAATACTTATATTGAACAGACTTAAGCAAACTTCTCAACCATGATCTTCAATTTCTAGAAATACAAATGAAATAGGGTTTTTTTTAATAAAGGGTGGTTACATATAATTCAAGTTAATTTGGGAGAAGCCTGGTTTCAAAAAAATCTATGACCAAAACACTTTGTGGAAACCTACGTTAGCCCTAAAAAAGGTACATGTTTCCACCATAATTCCACAGCACTGACAACTGTCAGTAAACACATAGCTGTTTATTATTGATGGAGGAAGTGGGCCATGAGGTGAAGCATATAAGCAGTCTCCAGAATTTGGAAAGTGCAAGGAAACATATTCCTACCTGGAATATCAAGAAGGTTAACAGTGCTGTGGATCCACTTTAGATGTCTTACATTGAGTACGATAAGACAATATATTTTATTGTTTTAATCCATTTAGTTTGTGGTAATTTCTTACAGATGCATTAGGAAACTAATGAAATAGTATACATAGAAAAGCCCCAGGAATCTACAAATCTCTAAGTAAGTGAGATTAGTAAATTATTTTTTTAAGTTTTTTTTTTTTAGTAATCTCTACAGCCAATATGGGACTTGAACTCATGACCTATAGATCAAGCACTGCATATTCTTTTTTTATTTTTTAAAGATTTTTATTTATTTATTTGACACAGAGAGAAAGATCACAAGTAGGCAGAGAGGCAGGCAGAGAGAGAGGAGGAAGCAGGCTCCCTGCTGAGCAGAGAGCCCAATGCGGGGCTGGATCCCAGGACCCTGAGATCATGACCTGAGCCGAAGGCAGAGGCTTAACCCACTGAGCCACCCATGCGCCCCAGCACTGCATATTCTTCCAACTAAGCCACCCACGCGCCCTGTGAGATGAGTAAATTCCGAGCACACAAGATCAACATTTTACAAAATCTATCTTGGAGTTCCTGGGTAGTTCAGTTGGTTAAGTGTCTGACTCTTGATTTTGGCTCAGGTCATAATCTCAGGGTCATGAGATTGAGCCCCGTGCTCAGCGCAGTCTGCTTGAGATTCTCTCTCTTCCCCTCCTGTAACCCTCCCGCACTCATGCTCTCTCTAAATAAATATATTTTTAAAAAATCTATCTTACTTCAATGCAGTAGCAATTAACACATGGAAACTGTAATCAAAAGTACAATACATATGATTGCTCAAAAAGGAAAAAGTACAAACATACATTAATTTAACAAAACACTGATGGGATTTTGATACTAAAAATCTAGAAAAGATCACATAAACAGACATACCACAGCCATTTATTGGAAAATACAATAGAGAAACGATGTCAAATGACTGCGAGTTGATACACAGGTTTAAAGCAATTTCTATCAAGATATTTTGCAGACAAAAACAAGATTATTCTAAAAGTTCTAAGGAAAGGCAAAGGAACTAGAATAGTTAAAATATCTGAAGAGGAAGACTAAAGTGGTTGGAATCGCTCATTCTAGATTTATAATACAGTGAAACATAATCAAGACTACGTTATATTTGTGGAGTAAGAGATCAATGGAAAAGAACAGCAGACGCGAAAATTGCCCCACACAAGTACTTTCAACTGAGCTTTGACAAAGGTACCAAGGACACTGAGTAAAGAGTTTAAAAAAAATAAAAAAGGGAAAAAAGATGCTGGACCAGTTGATTTCCCATACCAAAAAACAAAACAAAAAAAAACCCAAAAAAAACCCCACAAAAAACTCTGCAAAAACTTCACACCTGCACAAATATTAGCTCAAAAATGATCATAACTTTAAATGTGAAGTATAAAACAATACTTTAAACCAGAAACGATTTAGAAAAGAAACTAAAGAATAATATCTTCAGGCTCTATATATCTTTGCTATATCTCTATGTATCTATCTTTTCTTCCATCTAGAGTTTTAACACATTTTGGCTTTAAATTATTCTGTGGTATGCTTTAAGAATTTAAAAAAATTATTCTGCAGTATGTACTATCTCATGTTAAATTTAGAGAACTTGAGACTTATTTTATTCCTCATAAGAATTCTCTGATGTGGGGGCACCTGGGTGGCTCAGTGGGTTAAAGCTTCTGCCTTCAGCTCAGATCGTGATCTCAGGGTCCTGGGATGGAGCCCAGCAACTGGCTGTCTGCTCAGCAGGGAGCCTGCTTCCTCCTCTCTCTCTGCCTGGCTCTCTGCCTGCTTGTGATCTCTCTCTGTCAAAAAAAAAAAAATTCTCTGATGTGGATTCTGTTGATTCTGTTGTGAAAGTCATGGAAAAAATATAAAAATATTCATTACATTTGTAAGACTTCTTCCTATTAGGAATTATTTTGTTCTATGGCGAATTGGTGAACCCCAAGGACACACTGTTGCTTTAAAGGCCTTTAGATGTTCAGTAAATCTGCAGGTTTTTCTCTAGTATAAATACTCTCATGACATCAAAGGCATGGCTATTTGACAGAAAGACTTCAGACTCATTGCACTTGCAAGGCTGCTCTCCACAATGAGGCCTGTGACGGTCTGCAGTTTCGATCCACGGGCAAAAGCCTTAGCATGCACGTTACATTGATGTGGTTTCATCAGAGGTGGATGTCTTGAGGTCTAGGGAGCTGTGAAGCCTGTGGTTAAGTCCTCTGTCACACGTGTTAGATTTATGTGACGTCTCTTTAGTGTGGACTCTCTATGGCCAATTCGTGCTTGGACAATAAGGGCTCCGTCACCCTCACTACCGTTACTCCCCAGTATGGATTCTCTGATGACTCGCAAGGCTCGAATTTTGACTGAAGACCTTCCCACACACGTTACATTTATATGGTTTCTCTCCAGTATGAATCATCTGATGTCTAGTGAGGTTTGAGCGCTGAATAAAAGATCGGCCACACTGACTACATTTGTATGGTTTCTCGCCAGTATGAATTCTCCGATGACTAGGAAGGCTTGAACTCTGACTGAAGACCTTGCCGCATTCATTACATTTGTAAGGTTTCTCTCTAGTATGGATTACCTGATGGTAAGTTAGGCTTGAATACATACTAAAGGCTCTGCCACACTCTTTACACTGGTAAGGCTTCTCTCCGGAATGAATCCTGCGATGACGTGCGAGGTGTGAATCGTAACTGAAGACCTTCCCACATTCGTCACACTTGTAATGTTTCTCTCCTGTGTGGATTATTTGATGTCTAGTGAGGTGTGAGCTCTGATTAAAGGCTTTGCCACACTCGGTACATTTGTAAGGCTTCACACCAGTATGGATTACCTGGTGGTTAGTGAGTTGTGAGCTATATGTAAAGGCTTTGCCGCACTCATTACATTTGTAAGGTTTCTCGCCAGTATGAATTCTTCGATGGCTTGCAAGGCCTGAACTCTGACTGAAGACCTTGCAACATTCATTGCACTTGTAAGGTTTCTCTCCAGTATGGATTACCTGATGGTTCGTAAGGCTTGAACACTCACTAAAGGCTTTGCCACACTCATTGCAATGGTAAGGTTTCTCTCCAGTGTGAATTCTGTGATGACGTACAAGGTGTGAATTGCGACTGAAGACCTTGCCACACTCAATGCATTTGTAAGGTTTCTCTCCGGTGTGAATTCTTCGATGACATGCAAGGTGTGAGTTGTGACTGAAGACCTTCCCGCATACATCACATTTGTATGGTTTCTCTCCTGGATGGATTATCTGAGGTCTAGTGAGGTGTAAACTGGGATTAACTGCTTTGTCACACTCATCACGTCTGTAAGGTTCTTCCCTAATGTGTGTTTTCTGGTCTTGTGTGAGTAACGAAGAATGCAAGAAATCATTCCCATGTTCATTAGAAATATTGGTGTGGATACTAGGAAGGATTCTGGGAAGTAGTGAACCTGAAGAACCATTGTTGACAGACTTCTCAACTTGGTGACATTCAAAAATTTTCCCTTTGGTTTGAAGTATCTGCACTCCAGCCAGATGTGACTGAAAGCTTAGTCCAAATCTGTTTTCAGTTGGCTTATTTCTGGCATCTCTTCTACCACATTGATCCTTTCCACCAGTGAGATTTTTGTTAAGGGTCACATGCACTGCTTTGTAATTTCTTTCGCTGTCTCTCCACTGACACTCAAAGTCATGAGTATTTTTCTGGATTGCTCCAAAGGCATAATCTTCGGTGTCACAGCTTTTATGTCTTTCCAATATAACTGTCTGCAATACCTCCCCTGTATTACTGTTCTCTTTGGGTAGTAATTCCTTGATCATACATTTGGGAGAGATGGCTACAAGAGACAAAGAACCATAGGTTTCCCATTAATTCTAGAAAAATTTCATATTGAAAAACATATTATACCAAAAACACTACATATTTTGATCAGTTATGAAAAGGAAACATGATCTTCAACTTTTTAGGAACACAAAAGGAACAGGATTCTTTAAGATAAAAGGTAATTACATGTAATTCAAATTAATTTTAGAGAAGCCTACTTTAAATAATTGATGGCAAAAAAAAAAGAAAAGAAAAGAAAAGAAAAAGAAAAATCAGTGTGCAAACTTATGCTAGCCCTTAGAGAAGGGGTACTTTCCCATCCTGGCCCCAAATCACATACCACTTCCCGGAAAATATATGGCTGTTTCATAGCTGAAGAGATAAAAATACCATACATATTTACTGCATACTTATTGTGTACTAATGCTAAAGTATAGCAGGATATACTCTAATGCTAAATAATCCAAAACAAACTTATCTAATAAGTAATCTAGTAAATGGCAATTTGGAGTTGGAAAACCATAGCAGCACTGGGGAGATGAGGAAGAATTTAATTAAAGCTACAGAATATTTTTCTGAATGCTGGTTATAAAGCTATATTCATACGGAATGGCCATTTTGCAATACTGACCAGTGCAGTCAGTCAGTTATGTTCCATTATACATTCAGAAAAATAAATCATGACAACTGACAATTAATAACATATTCTAGTAACCTATAGTGAAACCAGGATAGAAATAATAAATAACCACAATTATATAAAATTACAGTTTGTGGAATTCTTAACAAATCTCAAGAAAAAAAGCAAAGGCTTCTATTCTAGAACTAGCACACAATATGAGAACTGGAATTTGGGTTAAGACCATTTACTTTTGAAGTATCAAGTCAGGTAAATATTTAACATTAAAAAGAATAATAATTGGAGCGCCTGGGTGGCTCAGTTGTTAAGTGTCTGCCTTTGGGTCAGGTCATGATCCCAGGGTCCTGGGATCGAGCCCTACATGCGGCTCTCTGCTTCTCCCTCTGCCGCTACCCCTGCTTGTGTTCCCTCTCTCGCTATCTCTCTCTCTGTCAAATAAATAAATACAATCTTGAAAAAGAAAAGAATAACAATTGGGGAAAGACGTCAGAGATCACAATTATGACTTTTTTAAAGTAACCTGTATAGCCAATGTGGGTCTCATGACCCAGAGATCAAGAGTCACAGGCTCCACCCACTGAGCCAGCCAGGTGTCCCATAAATCAAAATTGTGATTTTATGTAACAGCCAAGCAACAGAGCAATTCCCTATCTACACAATGTTCTTTAATTCTCTAGATCATTGGCCACAAAGTAAGTATATGTAATAAAGGACTTGTATGTGAAAACCTTATTAACTAAGGCCAGATCAAACACTGGACAAAATTGCAGAATAAAAACCTACAAAACATAATTCGGGCTGCATAGTCTGAAAGTCTGTGTTCACCTCAACAGGATGGTGTTGGAGGTGGGGTCTTTGGCAGGTCATGAGCGTGGAGTACCAGGAATGAGAGTAGAGCTGTTAGAGGAAGAGATGAGTGCTTGCTACCTCTCTCTCTTTCCCTCACGCAAAGACACAGCAAGAAGACAGTGTTCTAAACCAGAAAGAGAATGCTCATTAGGAACTTAACTAATTAGCACTGAGGTTTCGGACTTGCCAGCCTCCAGCACTGTGAGAAATACATTTCTATCAGTTAAGCCGCCTGGTTTATGGTATTCAGGATGGCAGGCTGAGCCGAGACACTGGCAAAAGGCCAACTGATTAAAATCATGATAGAAGGTTGCTGTATCTTCCTAAGCAAAAGAATTTCTGAGACTTTACTATAAAACATGTTAATATTCTAAACCTTCTAATGGTGCTAACATGGTTAAAAGCCTTGAAATAAGGGGCACCTGGGTGCCTCAGTTAAGTGTCTGTCTGCGGCTCAGGTCATGATCCTGGGGTCCTGGGATCGAGCCCTGCGTCTTTGTGAGGCTCCCTGCAGGGAGTCTGCTTCTCCCTCTTCCTTTGCCCCTCCCTCCACTCGTGTGCTGCGTGCTCTCTCTCTCAAATAAATAAATAAATAAATAAATAAATAAATAAATAAAGTCTTCAAGTAAACTATCACTTTTTTTTTTTAAAGCAGGCTCTATGCCCAGCATGGAGCCCAATGCAGGGCTTGAACTCATGACCCTGAGATCAATGCCTGAGACAAAATCAAGAGTTGGATGCTTAACTGACTGAGCCACCCAAGAGCCCCCAAATTATCAGTTTTTTAAATAGGGTCAGTAGGCACATGGGTTTGTGTTTCTAACCTCTATTTATAGAGAAAGTAAGTTAGAGAAACATGATTGATCTGGGCCTACAGGTTCAAACAATGGGCTCTTATGCACAACTGCCTACACATCACAGTCAAGATCAGGAGCTCCACAATAATACTTCGATGAAGACATCAGAGCTGGGTTGTGTTGCCAACAGTACTACTCAGCCATGCTGAGTACCGTCACCCCCTGCACTTATGGATTTCCGTAGTGTCCCGAACCAGCGACATGGTGGATAAACTGGGCTCTTTCTTACACAGTAAGAGCAGTGTAGCTGGTGAGGGGGTCCTGTGGGGATGAGTTTGTCCAAGAGTACAAAATTAATATGCTAGTAAGCAACAGTGTAGTCTATCCCGATCCAGGTACCGTGTAAGGAAAGGCCAGAAGGAAGGACAGCAGTGGAGGGCAGGAAATAAAGAGCACGTGGACAAGTGACTGAACTTGCCAATCTATGGGAAAATAAATGTAGTAGGGCAGTTAGAATTCCGACCTTGGAANTGGGAAAATAAATGTAGTAGGGCAGTTAGAATTCCGACCTTGGAAAAAAGAAGGAACTGATGTGGCAAATACCATCACACTATCCCATTCTTTTTTTTTTTTTTTTTAAGATTTTATCTATTTATTTGGCAGAGAAATAGAGAGCACAAGTAGGCAGAGCAGCAGGCAGAGGGAGAGGGGGAAGTAGGCTCTCCGTGGACAAGGGAGCCCGATGCGGGGCTCGATGCCAGGACCTTGGGATCATGACCTAAGCTGAAGGCAGACACTTAACTGACTAAGCCACCCAGGCACCCTGTCCCATTCTTTTTTTTTTTTTTTTAAAGATTTTATTTATTTGACAGAGAGGGAGAGATCACAAGTAGGCAGAGAGGCAGGCAGAGAGAGAGGGGGAAGCAGGCTCCCTGCTGAGCAGAGAGCCTGATGCGGGACTCGATCCCAGGACCCTGAGATCATGACCTGAGCGGAAGGCAGAGGCTTTAACCCTCTGAGCCACCCAGGCACCCACCCTGTCCCATTCTTAACTACAGGAATTATAGTATGGATATGGGGCAAAAACAGAAAACATTTAATAAGGAGGGAGCGTGCTGACGAGGGAAGAAACCATGTTTAGAGACAAGGGAAGACGGGTGGCTGCTGAAGGTGAGGCAGAGGGGAAATGGCGAAATGCTGGTAAAAAGGGACAAAATTTCATGGTGAAAAAGGTCTGAGGAGCTAATGTACAATATGGCGACAATAGCTGATAATACTGTATAATTGAAATTTGCTGAGAATAGAGCTTAAGTATTCTCACGAAGGGAGGGAGGGAGGAAGGAAGGACAGAAGGAAACAAGTAAGGTAATGTGTCTTAATTAACTTGATTATAGAAATCCTTTCACAATATATGTATATTTCAAATCATCGTGGGGTACACTTTTATTATAATTTTCTTTGTCAACTATACCTAAGTAAAGCTGAAAAATGGTTTCAAAAATTCATCCACCTACTGCCTCCTGTGAAGACTGAGCACAGTTTATATGAATATCTCACTTTTTTCTAAGAACTAGGGAATCAAGAGCACAGGGACAGAACAAATGGAATTGGATATTTTGTTTTTTAATTTTTGTTCCTAAGGCTTTATGCATACTTGAGCTCCAGCATCACGCCTGATTAAGAGGGCAGATCATCGGAAGAAAGAGTAAATGAAAAGTCCAGAGGCCACATTCATTTCTGAGTCAACAGGGCTTTGATCTACTCAAGCAGGGTAGGGGCTCCTGGGGGCAAACAAGGGAAAATACAAAGACGCCCAAGGGCAGACCCCTGCTGCTGGAAGGACGTTTCCTCACCCAGGGAGACCAGGTTCCGGTAGTTCTCCACCATCACGTCCCTGTACAGGGCCCTCTGGGTGGGGTCCAGGCACTCCCACTCCTCCGGAGAGAATTCTATGGCCACATCCCTGAAGGTCAACCATCCCTGAAACGAGAACACATTTCACCAAGGAGCTATGGGGAGAATTCTTATCTTCACATAAAACGAGGAGAGGAGAAACGTGTAAGGATAGATTCAGATGAAGTGGGTGTTCTTACAGATCCATGTAAGCTATTTCTGAACAAGTTCTGTGTCCCTTATTTTGGCCTATTACACTTTTCTGTAAGAAGTTAGGATGGCCTCGCAAACAGTATGGCTTTTTTCATTTTTGTGGACAATGTAAGAAACACAAAAATAGGAAATCAGGGGCGCCTGGCTGGTTCAGCCGGAGGAGCATGTGAGTCTTCACCTTGGGGTTGTGAGTTTGAGCCCCACACTGGGTGTAGAGATTACTAAGAAAAAAATAAACTTTAAAAAAAAATAGGTCACCAATACAGGGCTACCTATAAGAAGTGTTATTTATCATGTTTTATACACCGAGTGATACTCAGTATCTAGAGGAGCTAAGGCACGAGTGGTATCTTCAGAGGTGACAATGTCCACAATGACTTTAGAGAAAGGCTAGAATCTCAAAATTGCGATCTCAATGGCAGCAGCCATGAATTAAAGCTCTTGACTACTTCCTGGGTGGTACGCATTACGCTAAATGCTTTACACACACTAATTATAACAACATCACTCATTAAAGACAGATCTGTTCCTGTCTTTCTGAGGAGACACCTGTGTCACATTCCCCGAAACCCGCCCAAGGTCAAATGCTAAGAAAGGGCAGAATAAGCTCCTGAATCCAGATGTTTAGGCTTTGGAATTGAACCTCAACAATTAAACATCTATACCAGGCAGCATCAAGAGCAGACTGACAGAGGGCTCTTGGAGACAATCTGAAACAAGTTCAAGGCCAACTATGTGGGGATGTGTAAAAGGTCATTTTATACCTGCACATGCATGCACATAAGTGTCACTCTTCTTACACTGTTTAGCTCCTATGAGTGTATGAAAAATGTAAAGCTGTGGAAAATGCTTAAGATTCAACTTCAACAATTAATAACTTACTTATGAAAAAATGATAATGTCCTTTTAAAAGCGAGGGGCTTGCACGTGCACATGTGCAAACACACACATATGGTCACACTTAAATGTACTGAAATAAGGAATCAACTCTCCATGACGCAAAGGGGCCTCCTCACAGGCCCCACGTCACTGGGTCACGAGGAGACGGAATCTAAGTGGCAGGAGAGGGACTGAGGGAAGGCCTGCGGGAGTGTGGACAGACACGACTCAGGCGGGACACTTCACAGTCAGAGAAGATGAGCGAGTCCAACNCGTAAAAGGTCACTTTATACCTGCACATGCATGCACATAAGTGTCACTCTTCTTACACTGTTTAGCTCCTGTGAGTGTAGGAAAAATGTAAAGCTGTGGAAAATGCTTAAGATTCAACTTCAACAATTAATAACTTACTTATGAAAAAATGATAATGTCCTTTTAAAAGCGAGGGGCTTGCACGTGCACATGTGCAAACACACACATATGGTCACACTTAAATGTACTGAAATAAGGAATCAACTCTCCATGACGCAAAGGGGCCTCCTCACAGGCCCCACGTCACTGGGTCACGAGGAGACGGAATCTAAGTGGCAGGAGAGGGACTGAGGGAAGGCCTGCGGGAGTGTGGACAGACACGACTCAGGCGGGACACTTCACAGTCAGAGAAGATGAGCGAGTCCAACAAGGGCAAAGCAGGAACGAGAGACAGAAAATCAGGCAAGAATACGACTGTACCTGACAGACAGCCATTCCTGACTCCTTCCTTCCCTCTTCCTCCTCTTCCACGCTGCTTCTTCCTCAGACAGGATCAGCCTTGAGAATTCAATCCTAAGGGTGGAGAATCTGCAGTTGAATGCTCAGAATCAACCTACGTCCCTCCTGTACCACGACGTCACACAGGAAGGCCACTCCTCGTGGGAACGACAGTCCCCTGCTGCCACTGGCTCAGGGACAGTGACCTCCTCCAGACACCAACAGGTGAGTGTCCCCACCCCTTTCTCCAGAAGAGCCTCCCGCCCTGGTGAAGGCCCCCCCACCTCCCACCACACACACGGCCGGAGTGGGGACCTGGGCTGGACCCGACACTCCC
>LNAC01000292.1:224786-367903 GCA_002007465.1 Ailurus styani
AGATTTTATTTATTTATTTCACAGCGGGAGAGAGATCACAAGGAGGCAGAGAGGCAGGCAGAGAGAGAGAGAGAGGGGGAAGCAGGCTCCCTGCCAAGCAGAGAGCCCGATGCGGGCCTCGATCCCAGGACCCTGAGATCATGACCTGGGCCGAAAGCAGAGGCTTTAACCCACTGAGCCACCCAGGCGCCCTGCCTCCCACATCTTGAAAGAACTTTAGAAACCATGTACTCCTCCCCTCATTTTAAGCAAACATCGAATCTTCTTCAATTTCCTTCACCTTATACATTAAAACATTTATAAATAATGTAACATCTTATATTTAGAATCATGCCAAGATGTGCATTTTGGCCTCGGGAAGTACAGGATCGCCAAGTACAGGGTGACCAAGACGTGGAGGATGCAGGGGGAGGCCCACGGCGGAGGCTGAGGCAGCTCCGCACGAGTCACGACGCCCACGCCCCAGCAGACACGGGTCACGGGATAGAGCTCAGGGCAGGAGGCTGGCAGAGACGGGAAACGGGGACACATGGGTGGTGCTGAGCCAGGAGATGAGGCGACGAGGCCAGGCAGGGGTAGACGGAGAAGAGGTACGAGGACTCGGCCGTGTGGCGCCCCACATCCGGGGACCAGGCAGCTCGGCAGACACCGGCAGGAAAGCTGCGAGGTGTGGCCAGTGACCAGGAAAACCAGCAGGTGGACGGAGTGGTAAAGCTCAGCGAGACGTCCTCACACTGAGAACAGACGTGTCAAGGAAGAGGGAGCGGTCCCATGGGCCACCCGCCTCCGACAGGAAAAGCGAGATGAAGGCAGGGAATTCAGTCCTGGACTGAGAAATGGGGTCACTGGCGACCCTGAACGAGAAAGTCTCAGGGGCGCGGTGGCTGTTGGAGGCTGGACCAAATGGGGCTCGGGGACAGATGGAGACGGGACTTGAAGGCGGCGGAGGCAAGCTTTTAGTGGCTGGAGTTCCGAGAGAGAGCGTGGAAGAGAGGCTTACTAGAGGGGAAGTGAGTTAACAGAGAATGTTTCGTTTTAAAGAGGCAAGAAGACCGTGAGTGTGAGAGTGTGTGATGGGCAAAACCACCCTCTGGGTTGCTGATCCAAGTAGCTCCTGACACGCAGAAGCTGAAGACGCGGTGGAGGAAGGACGGCACACAGCCCTGAGACGGTGAGCGGGGCTGCCGACCGGGGAACAGTCTCGGGCACAGGAAGTGACACTGGTACGTGAAGGCCACACTGGCATGGCCTTCATTTTGGTGGACTGAAATGGGCAGGGCTCTTGTCTGTCCTTGGAACAGTCTTCAGCATGAGGGATGGGAGCTGACCAGGAGCAGAGGCAGAGCGGGAAGCCAAGAGTCTGGGGCGCCCGGCCGGCTCAGTCAGGAGGACGCGTTGACTCTTGATCAGGGTTAAGCTCGAGCCCCACACTGGGCATAGAGCTTAAAGAAAAAAAAAGAAAAGAAAGCCAATAGTCCTTTACTCAGACCGCTCTCCTCCCTCTCAACAGATGTCTAGAAGGATGCACGTGCCCCAGCGAGACCCCAATATCCTCTAAAACACTGCAGTCTCTCACTTAGATCTTCCAAAATGCATCTGATCCGTTCTTGACTTGCAACCCAGAATAATCCAAAATAGCAAACTCATCCCCCAGAAGGTTCTCTGAGATCTTTCCTCCACATCTTCTGTATTGGACGATGAGTCTTGCATTTCCACACCGAAGTCAATGAGTGATTCTTGCCAAACCCCACAGAGGTCATGGTGTGGAGCGATGCCAGGGATGCCTCCGGATCCAGCCCCTCGGGACCGGGCACCCTCGTGCTGCAGCCAGCCCTCCCTGTGGACGCCGCGCAGGCCTTGGTTCTACCAACAGCAGGGGGTGACGTGCCTCCGCCTAATCCCACTCCCTTCGTGCCTCCACAGGCGTCAGCAGGAGTTTCCCAATAAACCGCGGCAGGCAAATCTCAGCCTCAGCCTCTGTGTCCCTGGAACCCGAGCTATGACAGTGGCACCCCAAGTGGACCCATGCAGCCCCACAACTACCCATAACCCCACTTCCAGGCGCTCCTGCTAGAACTGGGACGCCCCTGTCCAACAGCTCCACCCTCGGCCCTACAACCACGCCTAGGACACGGGCACACGCCGTCACTGGGCCATCTAGAGGCCCCCACTTGCTCCCACGTCGCTCCCACACACCCCTCGAGGCTCACTTCCACTTCCCGTCTCCCGGCCCCTCCCGCAGGCGCGAGCAGACTGGGCTAAGGCACAGGGACCACTGGGCACAGGCGCCACAGCAGTGATGGACACAAGGGCCAACTGAAGGCCGCTGGGCCCTCACTGGAGGCCAGGAAGTCGGCTCTGCTGGGAACACTTGTGAGCAACCGGGCACAACACGGAGTCCAGTTTAAAAACAGTCTGAGATTGGTGCAGGGAGTCGGGAGGACGTCAGAGACGGAGAAGCCCCCAGATGTCTCCTCCTCGCCCCACTCACAGCACATCACAAGATCCCCTAGCTCTTCAGCCTGTCTATTCCATGTCCCCTTAAGTCCCTGACCTTGTCCCCACCCTTCCTGAAGGGAAAGGAGGGCCCTTGAGCCTGAGCAGATCGCCTGCTGGAAGGCACAGCCCCTGCCCGAGATGCAGCTGCTCCCTGGGGATGCGCACAGTGCGGACGACCCGGGGGCTGGCAGAGGGGCAGTGACGCCGCAGGGGACACTTGTGAGTACCCCGGTCTGCAGGGCTTTCTAGGCTGCAGGACATCCTCTTGCTCTTATTTTGAGTAAAATGAGCAGCCACGGGAGGTTTAGATCAACTGGTGTCGAAATTTCCAGAATAATGGGCACCATCCTCATCACTTGCCCTCGCTCCTCGGTCTTCCTGAGGACTACTCAGTGCAGCCCACAGCCCTAACGTCTAAACACCAGCGCGAAGGAAGGGGCAGCAGCCAGCCTGGGGGCCCTCCAGTGGACGGAAAACAGGAAAGCCTCCCAACAGTGCCCGGAGAAGACCTTTCCTCATCTGGGTGACTGACGTGCACCCAAGTCAACCTGCACGACGTGGCAGACTGAGTGGGGAAGGGCACTGCAGGGGACGGGTGTGCGGGAGAGGCTGGAGAGACGTCTCTGAGCCGAGACGATTTAGAGACAGGAGGTAAGAGGAGGGACCAGGTGCAGTGACAGAAACGGTTGGTGTCTGGGAACAGAGACACGGTGGACGTGACTGGGGCAGAGTGAGCTGTGTGAACTGTGTGCGCTCCCAGGATGGGGCTGGAGGTCCTGGCAGGGGCCCTGATGACACAGGCTGTGTCGCCACGGTAAGGGGTCTACTTTTTGTCCCGATGACAGTGGGAGGCCAGCAGGGGGTTCAAGGCCGGGGAGCGGTATCACCTGCGTACAGACGAACCCCTGCTGCAGAGAAGCCTGGGGATGGTCTAGGACTCGGAGCCTGTGTCTGCCTCCATCCTAGTGTTTCTGTGGTTCGGCTGTGGAGAACTGGGACCCATTTTAAAAAAATTTTCTGAAGGATTTTTCTATTTTATAGAGAGCAAGAGCTAGAGAGAGCGAGCACAGGAAGGGACAGAGAGAAAGCAAGAATCTCAAGGAGACTCAAGCAGACCCCGTTGCGGGGGCTCCACCTCAGGACCCTGAGTCAAAATCAAGTCAGGAGCCTCACCGACTGTGCCACTCAGGTGCCCCCCCCATTTAAAATTCTAACGACGACTGGGCACTCTGTCCAAAAACTGCCACAGAAAGATATGCACTGAATTTTGCCAATCAATTCAGTGTTCAGTGTTGCTCCAAATCAATTTCTGTTTAGTCCATCATCTTCGTGTGGGGGTGGGCTCGCTGAGGCCTACAAGGGAGCCATTTCACCAAGTTATCCTGAGAAGGTCTGCGTTGGGTAAGCAGAACTTGTGTAACTGTATTCTCATACGGTGGCCTGAAGAGGCCCGTGGGCAGAAATGAACCACATCACTCTTCTCGCTTAAAAATTCCAGGACTTTCCATCTTTCACATGTCTAAGCAATAGAACTTCTATTTCTTTTCTTTTCTTTAAGTAATCTCTAAGTCCAACATGGAGCTCAAACTCATGACCCTGAGATCAAGACTTACGCTCCACTCAGTGAGCCAGCCAGGCATCCCTAGGAAACTTTTATTTCAAGATATGATCACCATGATCTCAGGCACTAAATGCCCCTTTTCCAGAACATCACAGTAGAAGATTTACAAAATACAGAACTTGAACACGTAAGAGTTGCTGCTGTGAACACGGCAAGAGCGTCACCTATACAAACAAGAGAGTCACAAATTTCCTCAGTAGGAATAGATGGGCTCTGTTAGGTGACGTTTCCAAGTAAATCAGCCCACTCTTCAACATCTGCAAAGGACAAGAGGAACTTGAGGGGATTGTCTATTTGGTCACTTGTAGCCCACTGTTTGAATAGATCACATAAAAGATAAGAAAACTGAATATCATAGTAACAGATTAAACCAGGTCTCAACTTGGATGAAAGATTACTGACATATTTACCAAGTACACATGGAACAATGTAAAATTACTTACTACCAAAGAATGTTCTCGATATACATGACAAAGAGAAGAGAGCCTGCAGACCTCAGTCTGAACTGGACACGATTAACTTAAATATTAAAAAATTTTTAAATCGAAGTATGAAATCAAAATTCTTAGAAATGGCAAGGTAATATTTATTTATTAAATGCATTTACCTGACAGAGAGAGCACACGCAAGCAAAGGGAGGGGCAGGAGAGGGAGAAGCGGGCTCCCTGCTGAACATGGAGCCCGATGACCTGGACTCAGTCCCAGGACTCCAGGATCACAACCAAGCCAAAAGCACTCAACCGACTCAGCTACCCAGCTGCCCTTAAAAATAGGAAGGTCATATTTAGAAAAGAATGCCATAAACTGTTTATAGGATAGCTCCAAACCTCACTTCAGAAGTTAGTCATTATTTATAGAAAAGTATAACTTAAATGACCAAGATTTATTTGAAGCTTCAAAAAGAAAAATGTTGTAAATATAAATGAAGAAGAATGAAGTAAATCTATTACAAAAAAGCAACACTTTTAATGATCCTTAAAAAGCGCGGTGTAGTGACAGTTAATTTCTTGCCCCTCTGAGCCCAGGCAAAGGCATGAAGGTGTCCCAAGTCTCTGCCCTCTTGACTAAACAAGGGTTACAAATAGAAGTTATTTTCTGATATAAATAATCATAAAATCCACAAGCCTTTTAGACAGGAGTTTGGCAATGCTCATCCTTATCTGCATAATTTAATTTTAAGCGTATTATAAAGCCACACATCAACATAACATACTTACTCATCCATCACCAATCAATTCACCACTCATCCGGATTCCTTTTGTTCACTATTGTCTGTCTGTCCCTCTCTTGATATTCACCCCCCCCCTTTTTTTTCTTTTCTGTCTTCCCCTTGGCTTTCTGCTCATTCTGTTCCCCTCTCCGTCTTGCTGTTTCTCCACTTCTCTGGATTCCTTCTCCTGTTCTGCGCCGTTCTGCAACTTGTTCCCCTTCCTGCTGCTCTTTCTCCCCAACCTTTCTGATTGTCCTCCACCTCCACACATTTCGGCCTCTTTCCGCCCCCCACCTCTACTCCCCATCTACTCTCCCACTTTGGTTTGCTCTGGCCCTGCCACTCCCGCTTTGTCCCCACTCTCTGGCACCCCCAACTTGCTCAGCTTCCTCCCTGCTGTTTCTCCCTCTGTTCCTGTCTCCTACTGCCCCCTTCTTTCCTCCACCACCACATTGCTCTATCTGCCATGACTTCAACTCTTTTTTTTTTTTTAAGATTTTATTTATTTTAGAGAGAGAGATCATAGGGTGGGGAGTGCAGAAGAGAGGGAGAGAGAGAATCCTGAGCGACTCCCCACTGAGCCCGGAGCCTGACTTGGGGCCCTATCCCACCACCCTGAGATCATGACCTGAGATATCAAGAGAGTCTGATGTTTAACCCACTGGGCATCCAGTCGCCCCTGCCACGACTCCAATTCTCTTAAGCTCTCCCTTCACTGCCTGTGAAGTGGTTCCCCCTTTGTTATCTCTGCTCCAGTTGCCCATCAAGGGCTCCTCTCCAAAAAAAGGAAAGGAAGGAAGGAAGGAAGGAAGGAAAGAAAGAAAGAAAGAAAGAAAGAAAGAAAGAAAGAAAGAAAGAAAGAAAGAAAGAAAGAAAAGAAAAGAAAGAAAAGAAAGAAAAAAAAGAAAAGAAAAGGTTCCTCTCCACATTTTGTTTCCCATCATCTCCCTGGAGATTTCCTTCTTACCCTAAATCTCTCAATCTTCTTTTCTCCCACTGCCGCTACTTTGCCATCTGTTGTGGTCCTCCCTCATTTTTCTTTGTTCATTTTTCTATAAATTCTCTCAGTGGGTCTCCTGAAAATAAATAAGGAAACCTCGTTTAAAACGGAGGAGGGATATCCCGAAGTGGGAGCGCTCATTCAAGTACCACTCCCTGCAGCCTGCTTTACCAGCAGGAAAAGGGAAGAGAAGAGTTATTTTTAACAAGGGAGGGAATTTTTTTTACGAGCATTTCATCTCCTGCTTGCAAGAAAAAAAAGGAAGATCCCTTCCTGCCCCAGCAACAAACGCACTAACCACCACGTGCAGCCACTGAAAAACCGCCACCACCTCCAACTCTTGTTCTTCTCCAAAGAACTTTTGCTTAAGCAAGCCTCCCCAATTCCCTCCTAAAAAGAAAAGCTGACCTGCCTTTTCTCTCCCGACTTGCCCATGCACGCCATGCATGTCCCAAAACGCAATTCCTCTGCTTCTCCCAGAACAAACTCATTTTGGTAGTAAAACGACGGACTTGTATTTTTAAGGTGGACAGCCGCGCTCCTTCCCCGGGCTCCTCTCACCCCGGAGGGGGTTGTAATAAGATGCCCGCCTCCCACAAGAGCACAGTATCCGGGCGGGGTGCACTGTCTCAGGACAGGCCCTTCTCAGTCGCCTCCCCTGCCCAGGGTGAGGAGAGGCGGGGACTGTCGGGGGGAGGCCTGGGAGCAGAGGAGCCGGCCGGGGGTGGGGGGGACGCGAGGTGAGGGGAAGCGCGTGCGTCCCCGGGGAGGGCTGAGCTCTCCACAATCTCCCCGCCCAGGTGAGGACCAGCCTCTCCTGAGGGGCGGCCGGCGCTGCCCCCTAGGGGCCGAGGAGGGCGCGGACCCACCTCGTGGATTTCAAACCCAAAAGGAAGCCCCCGGCCTCCCAGGGAAGCGTCTGAATTTTGGGGGGGTGAGGGTGATGTAGGGATTTTAGCGCCCCCACACCCCAGGGGTAGAGGAGGGGGGACTGCGAGGCTCAGGTTTAAACGAGAAAGACGACACTCACACTCCACAGACTGGCCTCGGCTCCACGAAACCCACTTCCGGGTCTGCAGACAACTGCGCGCGCGCAGAGGGAAGAGGCGGGGCCTGGGCGGGGCGCAGAACAAAGCCAGGCCTGCGTAGGGACCGCGGGAGGGGCAGGCGGTAACCATAGAGACGAGGGGCTGGTCGGGGGAGGCCAGGACCGGCGGGGCCGGCGCGGGGGCAGGACCTGGGATTCGCTCCCGGGTTTTTAGGGTTAGGCACGCTTGAGTCCCGTTTCTTCTGCTGGACAGCAGCACTGCTTTCTGTTTCAAGTTGATGGGTCAGTTTTAAGGTAAAAGCTGAGAGTTTTGTGGACGCCACTTACGTTGGAGAGTAAGATGTTATCCTGTTCACAGTTGAAAACGGTTCGAGCCAACATCTGCAAGTCCCGCCAGAGAAGCTGAAACAACTCCGCGATCTGGGAGCGGGGACCTCGGTGCGAGGAGGATGTGGGCGGTGGCTGGATCCTGGAACACTGTTGCGACTGAATGAAACAAAAACTGGAATACGCGTAGGCGATGCGTACTAGAACGTGAAATGCAAATTCTGCCTGGGCGGAATGTGCAGTCTCATCTGTGCACCCAGAACGTCGTTTCCGTTTCTACTCCCCATTCACCTCTGAGTCAGTGACTCAACCCTGTGGTATTCCAGAGACTTGCCCAGGGACACGACCTGAGGTGTGGGACTTGGAAGGCTAAGGCGTGTGGTAACTTATTGCTTTTTAAAAAGCAGTAACTTTAAAAAAAAGATTAAATTGCATCGCTGTTCTTATATTGTTCCACACTGGAACTATGCATTTGAGATAAACGCTGTTGGCATCACAGTATGGTTAAGGCGTAATTTCTAAATATGACATAATTTCAAGTTCACTTTACAATCACACTGAAGCTAATTAGAAAGCACGTTTTCTATTTAAAATGTTTACTGAGGAGCCTGGCTGTACTAGCCCGCCATCAGGCTCCCTGCTCAGCGGGGAGCCTGCTTCTAGGGAGAAGCTCCCCCATGCTTGTGTTCCCTCTCTTGCTATCTCCCTAAAAGAGAAATAAAATAAAATTTGATAAGTGAAAATTTGCTCTTTTGGTTATAACCTGTGGGTAGGGAATTCGGCCAAGCACGATGTCTCCAACTCCTGGGGGCCTGCTGGTCACTCCACAGGTTAAAAACAAAATACATGAGCACAAATGAGCAAACCATCAGAAAATCCCTCTCACTAATCCCACCACTCCTTTGCTTTCTTTTCTTCTGGGTATATTGAGCTACCCTCACATGAAGACTATTTTAATGAACAGTCACAGGGAAACAGAAGAGACGCAGGGAATCACTACCCCCAGAAACGGAAAGCTCTGCACCTAAATCCTCCTGAAGAAAATGGATATATAAAACCCAGCTCCCAGGGTATTACAAGAATTAACTCACATATGTTATGTGAGGTTCCCAGCGCGGTTCCAGAGATGTAGTGCACAGTACCATTCTTTTTTTTTTTTAAAGATTTTATTTATTCATTTGACACAGAGAGAGAGATTACAAGTAGGCAGAGAGGCAGGCAGAGAGAGAGAGAGGAGAGAGGAGGAAGCAGGCTCCCTGCTGAGCAGAGAGCCCGATGTGGGCCTCGATCCCAGGACCCTGAGATCATGACCTGAGCCGAAGGCAGCGGCTTTAACCCACTGAGCCACCCAGGCGCCCTCACAGTACCATTCTTGTGAGCACATCGCGGATGTTAAAAACAACACAGCTTTAGTGAAATGATTGCATGCTGTTTCTGTAAGGAAAAAATATAAACTAAAAATCTGAGAGAGAAAACAGGTCTGTCTCTTGGGGTGGGGGAAGCGAAGAGACTTCTCTTCCTCTCTTCCTAGATCATTTCCCTTAGAAAACTTGTTCTTTGTCTTCCTGTTTGAAATGTATGTACATCTTTGAAAAGCTAAATCAGGCTCTTGCCAACACTGTATCTCAGGAGTGTTTGCTCAAAGTTCTGGGAGCCATCTCTTCGAAACGTAAACATAAAAGGGGTATCTCTTTATTTCCCAATCCCTGTGGAAGGCCAGGTGCATAATCAGCAGATGCGTTGCTCCGAGTAGTAAAGCTACCTCCTGTCATCAAGATAAGTTTGTTGTACTCCGGTTAAAGCCAATTAGCTAACACAAATGGCCGCCCAGATTACCTGGGGATGGTCGGAAGAACTATGTATGACACACGGTGCTGCCACGTCTTCTTGAGGACTAGTTATGGTCTTTCTTAAGAACATGAACGCAATCGGTCCTTACTCCGTGTCTTCTACGACAGGATGAGATTCATTTTGCAGTCTCTCAAGATTGCCTCTGATGCACATCCCATTCTGGTTTAAGGCTTATTCACGATTGAAACTGTTTTCTTTCCGTACGACTTCTGTGGAGCGGACTGCTGGGTTGTGACACGGTTTTTTTAAAAATTACATTCCCCAACACCGCCCGCTGAGCTTTTACTAAAACCGTCTTCAATTTAACAAGAAAACACCTCAGCTTTCTAATAGAATACACCATTCTAACCTCACTTTAAATTGTCTGAAACATTAATTTAAAATAGCCAGGAGGCTCTTCGGTCCGCGAGACACCAAAGAGATTC
Organism: Ailurus styani; assembly: GCA_002007465.1. Classification (NCBI taxonomy): domain Eukaryota; kingdom Metazoa; phylum Chordata; class Mammalia; order Carnivora; family Ailuridae; genus Ailurus; species Ailurus styani. Next base: position 234,768 of record LNAC01000292.1, read on the forward strand.
AAAGAAACTGAAAAGCAGAGATTAAGGCGTTGCTAGGCGTGAAAAGGCAGGGAACGTCCAGGGGCGGGGCGGAGGCCCAGGCCCCGCCCCCACGCCGGCCACGCCCTTTGTGTCCAGTCCAGGCCACGGTCCGCGGCGCGTCCCTGGCCCGGCCCCGCCACGCGCCGCGCACGCGCAGTGCCCCGGAGACGCGGAAGCGGAGCGGAAGGCGTAGTCAGGTGAGTCAGCGTCAGGTTTTGTGGTTCAGCACTGGTCTTTGCCGGACCGTCCGCCCGCCCCGGGCTCCGGCCCGCAGCGCCAGGAGTTCCGGGATCGCCATGTACGATCAAACCCCTTCGCCCACTGGTCCCGCGCCCGACGGTTCCCGGCAGCACCGTCAGACGCTCCAGGCCTGGGAGCTCCGCTGCGGGTCCAGGGTTTCACGTGGGTCTGCAGTTAAAGTCGGAGAGACGGATCCCTGCCCCCCGTCCAGGTAGACAGCGCCGGCCACATCTTTTTCCTGCTAAAAACCCCTTCCAGGACTCCCGCCACGCTCCGGCCCCTTCCCCTCTCAGCCGCGCTGTCTGAAGGCTTCCCTCGCCTGCCCCGGGGTGGCGGCGCTCGTGCGGACGCGGACGCCGCGTCTCCGTGGCCGTGGGGTTCCCTCTCCCGAGGCCCCCTCCACCCACGCGACCTCCGGAGCCGGCCGTCCTCGCGTTTGCACTCACCGCCTCAGGGGTTTCTTCCGCGCAAAGCGCGTGCCACTGGCTGTGCCTGTCAGGGGTGTGTCCGTCCCCGGAGCCCTCCCGGAAGGTGTTCTTCCCAGGCAGAGAACCCCTTTCGTGCATACTTGTGTGAGGGTGGGGGCGAAGCAGATGGCCTGAGAGGGAGGGAGGGAGACTACGTGAGAGAGAAAGGAAGAGAGGGTGGAACAGGGGAGGGCCGGGGCTGTGGAGACACGGAGTGGACTGAACCAGACAAAAGAAGAGGGAGAAGAAAAGAGAGAAATCTAGATTAAAAGGTATCTGCAGAGAGGTGAAGGGTAGCACACTGGACGAGACAGACCCCAACCGGTGACAGGAGTGGGGCAGGAAGGAGCAGACACATCCGACGGAGACCGGGAGGGCAGGAACGGAAGGATCGGAGCCCCGGCAGACAGAGTGGGGCTGGGACAGGAAAAAAGAGCGATGGGTGACAGCAGAGGGACAACCAGAGCCGGGAAGGGATCCGTTGGTTTCAGTCCCTTCACTGGCTTCCTGTTGCCCTCCGGACAAAAATCCAGACCCACCGGATGCCTACAGCAGAGAGCTCTGGACGTGGGGCGACTTTCCAGAGCCCGCCCAATTTGAGGGAAGGAACAGGCTTCTTCCTCCTGCATTGACCAGACACTGGACACTGGCCGCCCAGCCAGGTGCCGTGTTGAAGAGACCACTGCTCCCTTTAGCGGAGTCAGTTACAAGGAGGGCGTGAGCTGTCCAGTGACCAGCAGCCAGGCTGACAGCTGTGGGGCAGTTTGTGCCTGAATCCTCACAGGTGGATCCAGGAAGCCCCATCTGGTGTTGAGGTGGTTGACTTCTGTGGGGTCTCTTAGGTGCCATAAGGGGTTGAAGGCAAAAGGTCACCATTTGGGGGATAATCTGTGGTGGTTTTGGTCGGGGTTCTCATTATTACAGGCAGAGCATTACTGAAGGTATCACATGTGTTTTGTGGGATACAAATGACATTTTGGGGTGTTCCATTAGAAGATACCCGAGTCTTGCTGGAGTAGCAGATCATTAGAATGTAGACAGCACTCTTGTATTTTATGACATTATGGAGGTGTCTGAGTTTAGATAGTCTCCGAGAAGGAACATACCGCATCTTGGGGTGCTGGGTGTCTTCCTGCCAAAAGAGAAGGTTGATGTTAGGAACACAGTGTGGGATTCTTTGGCAGTGTGTAGGTGGTTAGGAGGTTCTGTCCTGTAATAATGTGCAGTGTCCACTGGGATTGTAGAACAAACACCATGTCTGAGTCAAGAAGGGAGACAGTGGGGGACTGGGGCCCAGGTGGTGGGAGTTTTCACTGGGGGAGGCTTGCTGGAGGTGGGTGTCTGGGAGCAGCAGCAGAGCGGCCATAAGGTCCGACAGTACAACAGTCTCAGGATCCTGTGGACACTGCTACTGCTCAGCAATTCTTCGCCTTACCTCTAGGCAGTTACTCTGTTCACCACATACATATGGTAATGTTGTCCCATCTTAAAAAAATCCGCAGAAAAAGGGGTGCCTGGGTGGCTCAGTTGTTAACCATCTGCCTTCAGCTCAGGTCATAATCCCAGGGTCCTGGGATTGAGCCCCATGTCAGGCTCTCTGCTCAGCGGGAAGCCTGCTTCTCCCTCTTCCACTCCCCCTGCTTGTGTTCCCTCTCTCGATGTCTGTCAAATAATAAATAAATAAAAATCTTAAAAAAAATTTAAAAATCCACAAAAAAGAGCCTTTTACTACATTCTCCCCTCTTTAAAATAAAGCATCCTTTATTAGCTACATTTCCCACTCTGGTAAATGCCCTTTCTTATGCTCCATTTCAGAGCAGAATACACTAAACACATGCTTATACTCTNTGAAAGCAGAGGCTTTAACCCACTGAGCCACCCAGGCGCCCGTAAATGCCCTTTCTTATGCTCCATTTCAGAGCAGAATACACTAAACACATGCTTATACTCTGCTTTAGATCTTGCTTCCAATTATTTTTTAAAGACTTTATTTGAGAGAGAAGAGCAAATGAGCAGGGGGAGAGGGCAGAAGGTGAGGGTGAAGCAGACTCCCCGCTGAGCAGGGAGCCCTATGTGGGGCTCGATCCCAGGACCCTGAGATCATGACCTGAGCCAAAAAGCAAACACTTAACCAACTGAGCCATCCAGGCGCCCCCAGTTCTCGCTTTCATATCCACCATGCCGCTGAGACTTTCCATGTTTGAGTCACTGGAACCCTCCCCACTTCTCAGTTGAGGAATTGGTTTTCTCTTATCATGCTGGTCCTTGCTACGTGCTGGGCTCCCTCTTCCTGAAGCACTTTCTCTTGGCTTCCACATCACACTTTTTTTTTTTTAAGCAAATCTATCTTCCAGTTACCTATTTTAATTTTCTTCTCCATGTTCGCATGTCTGTTCCCTGTGCTGTTTCCACTAACTCCCTGGTCTCCGCAGGAGCACCCCTAGGCTTAGTCCCTGAACCCCTTATCTTCTGTCTCCACCTCCTGCCTTTCCATGTCACCCCATCTCATGACTTGGAACACCGATGTCTCTTTTTAAGCAAATCTATCTTCCAGTTACCTATTTTAATTTTCTTCTCCATGTTCGCATGTCTGTTCCCTGTGCTGTTTCCACTAACTCCCTGGTCTCCGCAGGAGCACCCCTAGGCTTAGTCCCTGAACCCCTTATCTTCTGTCTCCACCTCCTGCCTTTCCATGTCACCCCATCTCATGACTTGGAACACCGATGTCTCTTTTCACCGCTCCACCCAGACCACCAGACCTCTCCCCTGAAACTAGGGTCCTGTATCCAACTGTCTCTGTGACGTCTCTGCTGGGATGACAGCCTGGCATCTTCACCTTAATATGTCCAGCAGTGGCCCCACAAACTCCTCCAAAAGTGTCCCCTGCAGTCTGCCTCTGCATATAGGGCCACCGTGTATTTCCTGCAGTGTAGGTGGGCATCCTGGCATGCAAAGTATACAAGCCATTACTTGTTAGTATTTTAACTTAGGACAAAAGAAATAAAACTTAGATGTTTACTCAAAATGGATAAGGGAATAGATGGTTTCCAAAATTCTTCTGAGGTATGGGAGAAAAGTCTGAAGAATTCTGATCTGCTTGCTTTAATACTCTCTGATCTTACCTGCTCCTTGTCCCCTCCACTCACCCTGCTCCAGCTGTACAGGCCTCCCTGCCCTTTCTGGAGCCCAGAATGCCACTACCCCAGGGTCTTCACATGGATGTCCTTATGCCTAGAAGTCTCTGGGCCCTCACATGCAGGTGGCAAAACCTCTTCTTTCCGTGGGTCTTTGGTCTGATATCATCTCTCGGTGGCACCTTCTCTGGCTTCTGTCCCTTCATCCCCACTCCCTTTAACATTCCGTGTGCTCCCTAACCCTCAGTGCTCGGCCCTTTTGCCTGCTCTGCACATTTCTCTCTGCTCCTTCCCCTTCCACTGGCTGGATACTCATGACAGCGGGGGCCCCAGGGGCGAGCAGCGCCAGGAGGTGGGAGGTGTGCTGGGCTGTGAGTGTGCAGCACCTAGCTGCACGCTGGATGGCTGAGCCATTCTGTAGATGCAGCTCCTGTGCCCTCCCAGACATTCCCCTTTCAGTGGTTGGGGCGGAGGAGCAGGGGGGATGGGGCCCAGCCTTAGTACCAGTTAAAGTGCCCCAGGTGCCGGCTCAGGTCATGATCCCAGAGTCCTGGGATTGAGCCCGCATCAGGCTCCTTGCTCAGCGGGCAGCCTGCTTCTCTCTCTGCCTCTGCCTGCCACTCTGCCTGCTTGTGCGCTCTCTCTCTCTGACAAATTAAATAAATAAATAAATAAATAAAATCTTTAAGGGGCACCTGGGTGGCTCAGTGTGTTAAAGCCTCTGCCTTCATCTCAGGTCATGATCTCAGGGTCCTGGGATCGAGCCCCGCATAGGGCTCTCTGCTCAGCGGGCAGGGAGCCTGCTTCCTCCTCTCTCTCTGCCTGCCTCTCTGCCTACTTGTGATCTCACTCTCTCTGTCAAATAAATAAATAAAATCTTAAAAAAAAAAAGTGCCCCAGGTGCTTCTGATGTGGATCCAGCCCTGAACACCAAGGCTCTGGGTCCTCCATTCTCGGGGGCTGACAGCAGCCCTGACCCAGGGAGGGGTAAGGGGGTCCTGCTGTGCGTGCAGTGTGATCAGGGCGGGTCTGTGACGTGGACGGGAGTGTCGGGTCCAGCCCAGGTCCCCACTCCCGCCGTGTGTGTGGGGGGAGGAGGGGGGCCTTCACCAGGGCGGGAGGCACTTCTGAAGAAAGGGGTGGGGACACCCACCTGTTGTGTCTGGAGGAGGTCACTGTCCCTGAGCCAGTGGCAGCAGGGGACTGTCGTTCCCATGAGGAGTGGCCTTCCTGTGTGACGTCGTGGTACAGGAGGGACGTAGGTTGATTCTGAGCATTCAACTGCAGATTCTCCACCCTTAGGATTGAATTCTCAAGGCTGATCCTGTCTGAGGAAGAAGCAGCGTGGAAGAGGAGGAAGAGGGAAGGAAGGAGTCAGGAATGGCTGTCTGTCAGGTACAGTCGTATTCTTGCCTGATTTTCTGTCTCTCGTTCCTGCTTTGCCCTTGTTGGACTCGCTCATCTTCTCTGACTGTGAAGTGTCCCGCCTGAGTCGTGTCTGTCCACACTCCCGCAGGCCTTCCCTCAGTCCCTCTCCTGCCACTTAGATTCCGTCTCCTCGTGACCCAGTGACGTGGGGCCTGTGAGGAGGCCCCCAGGTGCATCCTGCATCCCGATGGGCTTCACACCAGGTGTGTGCTGTCAGCTCTCTGTAGACCAGGAGCAAAGAAGCTATGTTTGGAACTCATGTATTAACATGTACGGATAGTTGGAAAATTCTGGAAAACAAGCACGATAAGAGGAAATCAGCTCTGCCTGACTTTATAATGCATTCAAAGCTAAACAAGTGAACCACGGTGCTTCCGGTTCTAAATACTACTGATTTAGAATAAAGTTCAGAAATAGATTATCAGGAGGATGTTTTACTCCATAATTGGCTTTAAAAATGGAATCAACGTGAATAACCAACAGTAAGAGGTTTTTAAAACTCATTCTCAGCACATCTATCCCAGAGACCATGGCGTTCCTGTGGCAACTCTTGTGCAGCAGATGTTTTAGGTAAAAATGGTGGTAATGTAGCCAAGGTGCAGAGCTTAGTACTTTCTTTGCCGTCAAAGAGGCTGTAGCCAAATTCTGGTTCCACCATTATTTTTAAGTATTATATCTCTTTTATTTTCAGTATCACATGAGTGAGTGACTCGTGTATGTATGGATGTACTGATGGGCTGATTACTCCTAACAAAGCAGCAGCTTAGGCAGTAGATGCAGTGGCAAGGGGACGCCCCTCCCGGCCGTGCCCTCCACCGTTCACGTCTCAGTGGGGGACCACGGTTGTCCGTTCTGCAGCAAGAATCAGTTCAAACCTTACAAAAATGCATTTACACGTTGTTATAAAATTTTAGAAAAAACTCCTCAATGAAGTTTGTTGTAACATTTTATTCTACAAATTTAAAAAATGTACACAGCACATCTAGACGTTGTTTTGTTAATAAACATAGACACAGCCTGCTCTTCGATCCTCACTGGAGCATTCTCTTAATGAAGATGCGTGAGACCTTTACCATTTTTCACTGGTATGAAGAATGCCACAGTGGCTGTGTGTGAGCAGACCCATCTCTCTCTGCAGACATCAGAGGATTTCTCTGGGTTGGGCAGCTTGACCTGTGATTACCGGGTCGAGGACGGTGCATTACACGAGGACAGATTCTGTCCAGTGCAGTCTCCTAAAGCTGCAAGGTACCCCATCCCGCAACATGTGAGACTCCTCACCCCCGCAATGTAAGCAAAACTGGGTACTGTCATCTCTCTGTGTTTTGAAAATGGCGGGGGGGGGGGAAGGACAACCCCTTGTACCGTTTTTCTACCTACTTGTAACTTTATTTTTGTGGAATAAAATGTGGTTTTTCATACTTTGCTGTTTTCCTTTGATATATTTTTAGGAGCTATCTTATATTTTGCAGTTTAATTCTTTACACGCAAGCTTGTCTTTCTTATTTTAGCAGTGTTTTGCAGTGAGACGTCCATCTTTCCTTCTTGCCCTCTGCTTTCTGATCTTGCTTTGGAAGACCTCACTTAGCGTAATCTCAAAGTACTGTGTTCCACTTAGGACTCTTTTTTTGTTTAAAATTGTGTCTTTAATTTGGCTTTTTAATGTGCATCTTGTAGCTCTTTCATAGATTAAAAAGTTTCATGTAACACACACATTAACAGGTTCATGTGTCCTTTGGCAAGGCTCTCCATTTTTTTTCAAAATGATTTCTCCTCAGCATGATGGAGATTTTTTTTTTCCTTTTAAATCCTACGTTTCTTCTGCATTTGAATTGCTCTGAATTTCTAAATTACTGAAATCTTCATGTCACCACATCTTCCACTAAGAATTAACATCTAAGTCTTTGATCATGTCTTTGTTCTGTCTTTCAGTAAAGTTTTCTCTTCACATAGGTTGGGAAATATCTTGCAAATAGAGGTCCTTGTACAACTGCTAATGGGAATGGGTGTCTCCCCAACCCAATTGGGCCTCAGGCATACCGTGCAGTGGGGACTGGCAGGAGCCTGGCCGGCCCTCGGGCCTTAGCCTCAGCTGTGGTGGAAATGCTGCCAGTGTTTACTGCGGACTGTGTTGCTTGGTGGAATGGTCTTGCTCAATAACAGGTTTTTAAATGTCCTGTTTGGCATGATTTTTAATCATCCAGTATTTCTTCCAAGATCTGCTGTGCTCAACCTATGTTCTACTTAATCTGTTAAATTAACGTACGACAGTAGTAAAGTTCCTCCTCGTGATTGGGTTTTTGTTGTTGTTGTTTTTATTTTTTATTTTTTATTTTTTTTTTAAAGATTTTATTTATTTATTTGACACAGAGAGATCAGATCACAAGTAGGCTGAGAGGCAGGCAGAGAGAGAGAGAGGAGGAAGCAGGCTCCCCGCTGAGCAGAGAGCCCGATGCGGGCCTCGATCCCAGGACCCTGAGATCATGACCTGAGCCGAAGGCAGGGGCCCTAACCCACTGAGCCACCCAGGCGCCCTGTTGTTGTTTTTAGAATAAACTCCATTTGGTTAATAAACTCCATAATGGTTAAATGTCTGACTTTAAATAGAAACATGTAATTTATATTTTTGCAGATACTTTGTCACCCCTGACGATACCTCTTATGCTCTAGATCCTCTAGGTGTGTAGACCTATCACTAGGTGGAGACGTAACATGTACCATGTCCACATAAACAATGGACAGTTTCATTTATATGGTTCTTTTATTTTCCACAAAAATGGGGAATCTCCAGTGTTTTAGTGGATCTGATATCCTCTGATGGAAAAACACAGTAAAACAAAATTAGAGATATATAAATTGCCCACAATTATCTATTCTTGTTCAAAATGATGTCCAAACATTCATTTCTGTTGAATCAATCCTGACATTCCTGCTCACATTTTGTGTGAACATGAGAACTTTCCCCAGGTTTCTTGGTGAAATGTGTTTTTCATTTCAGGGACGCTTGACCTTCAGGGATGTGGCCATAGAATTCTCTCCGGAGGAGTGGGAGTGCCTGGACCCTGCCCAGAGGGCCTTGTACAGGGACGTGATGGTGGAGAACTACCGGAACCTGGTCTCCCTGGGTGAGGATAATGTTCCTCCAGAAGTCGGGATCTGCCCCAGTGAGTCTCTTAGGAGCCCCTGCCCTGCTTGACTGAGATTGAGGCCGTGTACCTTCTGAAATGAAAAGCTTATGAGGCAGCTTCTAGACTTTCACCTCCCCCTTTCTTCAGATGATCTCCCCACTCTACCCTAGATCAGTGGCACTTCCAGAAGCTGAGTAAGAACAAAACCTTATGGCAAACTTCAAAAAATACCTGATTCTAGATCCACTTTTTTTTTAAAGATTTTATTTATTTGTTTGACAGTGAGAGAGAGAGATCACAAGTAGGCAGAGAGGCAGGCAGAGAGAGAGGAGGAAGCTCCCTGCTGAGCAGAGAGCCCGATGTGGGGCTCGATCCCAGGACCCTGAGATCATGAGCTGAACCAAAGGCAGAGGCTTTAACCCACTGAGCAACCCAGGCGCCCCTCTGGATCTACTTTTATCCCTGTACTTTTGACTCCGTAGTTCTTGGAAGAGAGCTGGATCACTATGCTTTAAAAATATCCCTTAAGCATTCAGAAGGAGAGACTGAACAAGTCTGTGAAAACTTTTTCTAAATACATCTGTAACATCCTCTCTCCTCATGAGCTGAACAAAGGGCTGAAGTTGTAGTCTGGAAAAGACACAGCACATCATATTCCTTTCTTTTTATGAGCAGGAATCCCTCTTCCTGACCTGAATAACATCTTTATTTCGGAGCAAGGGAAAGAGCCCCAGACTGTGGAGAGCAAAGTGAAAACAGTGAAAAAGCCAAATGGGTGGGAACACAGGCAAGAGCTCAGAAGGGCAGAGAGGGGGCCACACCATTAGCAGTGCTTGGGCAACTTTCTCCCAGTGGGAGAGTTTTTCCTCCTTCTGAGCTCTTGAAGGAAAGTTTACTTCCCTTCCCCTTGTCATTTGTTTCTTCAGACGTGTGGAAGTGCATCCTCCCAACCTCTAGCTCATGCTAAGACCAAGGCAAAATCTTTATCATGACCTGTGGCCCTCTATTATATGCCCCTATGACCTCTTTTTTTAACATTTTATTTTTAAGTAATCTCTACATCTAACATGGGGCTCGAACCTACAACCCAGGAGCCCCATGCCCCCTTCTTTGGTCTAAGGAGCACGGGGAGGTTGGTTTTAATTAAGGGGTCCTCTTTCTTCCTTGGCCTCATCCCATTCTTGTTCCCAGTCCACGAGTCAGAGCGGAAGACTCCCCAGTCCTGGCACCAGGCCTTTTCCAGGATCCATCCCATTTGTATACTCAGGAGACCTTCTCCTGGGGTTGAAAAACATCAGCATCTGGGGCTGTAGGGCTCTCTGCCTCTGCAGCCCCCCCAGCCATTTCTTCAGCTCTGCTTTTGCCGCACATTGGAGTGTGTCTAGCTGGGGAGTGGGGCAGGTCTCTCGACCCAGCAGTGACACTGCTTTTGCTCTGCAGGAGTGTAAGCATGTCCACACCACACTATGCCCTAAGCTTTGCTGTGTTGTGGTTTTGTTTCTTTTCTCTCTAAGTATTTTCTAATTTCCCTTGTGATACCTTCTTTGACCCACAGGTTTGTTTTTTTTTTAAGAGCGTTTAAAATTTTTCTTGTAGTTTTGAGCTTTGCAGTTTTCCTTCAGTTCTTCCTTTCTAGTTTCATTCTGTTGTGGTTGGAGAAAATAGTTTGTATGATTTCACTCTTTTTCAGTCTGTCCTGGAGAATGTTTCACACGCAGGTAGAGAAGAGTGTGTTTTGCTCTTTCTGGGGGCAGTGCTCCATATATGTCTGCCAGTACTCGGTTTACAGTTGGGCTAAAATCGTCTGTATCCTTCACTGAGCTTCTGTCCAGCTGTACTCTCCATTTTTGAAAGTGAGGTCTGCAAATACTATTCTAGAACTACTTTTATTTCTCCCTTCAATTCTATAAATGTTTGTTTCATATATTTTGGGGTTCACTTGTGTATATGTCCATATTTATAATTATATTGTCCTTTGTCTCATAAAAATTTTTACTTAAAGTATATTTTGCAGTCAAATGCTCTACCACTGAGGTATATCCCCTGCTTAAAGTATATTTTGTCTCATTAGTACAGCCACTGGGAAATGAAAAAATTCATTAGATTTGCTCTATTGCATTGCTCTAGACCCAAACCCGCAATATTTCCAAGGTATTATGTGAAAACTTGGCTCCTGTCCTTCTCTCCTCTGTTATTGTCATAAAATTGTATCTCTGTATATTGTGTGACCATCAGTGTAGATTTAAAATTAGTTTTGTTCTTTAAATCGATAGGGAAAAAGAAGAGTGACAAACCAAAAATACAGTAATACTAACCTTATGCACACCTATGTACTGTCTTTATTACTGTTCCTTATTTTTGATGTGGATTCAAGTTATTGTCTCTTCCTTCATTTTAGCCTGAGACATTCATTCCCTTTACCATTTTTTGTTGGACTGGTCTACTAGCAAGGGACTCTCAGTTTTTGTTTTTTTCTGGCAATGTCTTAAGTCATCCTCTATTTTGAAGGACAGTTTTGAAGTATATAGAATTGCTGACAGTTTTTGCCAACTTGCTTGCAGTTTTTGTGGAGACGTGCACTTAAAATACTCAATGATTTTCATGCTGTTACTTTTACCCAGTTCTTTATACTATCTGAAAACTGGTATTTCAGAAGCCAGTGGACATGTGTGTAACTTAGACTGATAGGAATATGTGGGAACTTTTCCTAACATGTTTTCCAATTCTCATCTTATGTGCTTTTTCTGGAACATAAGTCCTTTCTCTTATTCTTATTAAGAGGGAGATGATTAGATTTCCACAGTCTATAATTTTGTGTAATTGTGTTTATTTACTATTACCTGTTGGACTTATCTTGGTTTAATTAAGAAATTTCATTTAATAACTTGTCATTTATAGATTATGGATTTTAGCATCTAGTTTGGAATATGATGCAATTCACCAATTGTTAATGTTCCAAAATGCCCATCCTGCATAGAGTACAGCTTTAGAGTAGATATTAAGAATATTTTGTTATTCCAATGATATATTAAATTCTTCTTGACCTTCCTATTACCCTTTTAGTCTTACAGTTCATAATTTCCATGTATTTATCTTACTCAATAATTTTTTAAAGATTTTATTTTTAAGTAATCTCTACACCCAACATGGCGCTCAAACTTAAAACCCCAATATGTCACATGCTCTACTGACTGAGCCAGCCAGGAGCCCCTCATTAATTTTGTAAATGGATTATTTGTCCCCCCTCCAAAAATCTATTACTTCATATATAGCTGTGCTTCAGCATTTATTTTCAGATACAATTATGCTGTAAATATGCATTTGTATAATATGTTTCTTTTTTTTTTTTTTTAGATTTGTTTATTTTAGAGAGAAAGGGGAGTAGAGAGAGAAGGAAAGGGAGAGAGAAACCCAAGCAGTCTCTGTGCTGAGCCCACTGTGGGGCTTGATCTCACAACCCTGAGATCACAACCCAATCCCAAATCAAGAGTCAGACACTTAACAGACTGTACCACCCAGACCCCAACATCTGTTTCTTTTCAATATGAGACATCCATTTGTCTACTGCTAATTGATGTGTGTTTTGGTGTGGTAGTCAAAGAACACCCTTTCAGAACTTATGTAAATTTACACAGTGTGAACAATTTGGTCATACAGTGTTTGAAAGTAGATTTCTAGGGGCACCTAGGTGGCTCAGCTAAGCGTCTGACTCTTGATTTTGGCTCAGGTCATGATCTCAGGGTTGTGAGATCGAGCCTCACACTGGCCTCTGTCCTGGGTGTGGAGCTGCTTAAGATTCTCTGTATCTCTTTCTCTGCCCCCACTCAAGCCCTTGCCCCTCTCTTAAAAAAAAAACAACACACCAAAAAACCCACAAAAAAGCACAGAGAAAGAAAGTAGGTTTCCCTTAAAATAATTTGAAATACATGTCATCTTGTATTAAAGGATTCTATTCACTTTGCATTCTTAAACATCTGTAGACTTTGAGAAGTTTTATCTCTTCAATGTAAGTATTACTTTTAGTGTAATATCCATTTTGTAACTCTAGTTAATGTGAAGACTATGGTTTTTTATATCTTTCAGATAGCTCTGCTAGATTCATGATCAAGGAATTATTACCAAAGAAAGAAATTAATAACAGAGAATTATGCCAACCAGTGGTCTTGGGAAGACATGAAAGCCATGGCCTTGAGGATTTTGACTTCAGGGAAGTTTGGGGAAATACATCTGATTTTGAGAGTCAGTGTGGATATGAAGAAAGAAATTCCAAAGGAGTGCTTGTGACAGATACTGTGAATCTTACTGGTAGAAAAGATAAACAAGACAGCAAATCCTGGATTAATTTACCTTTAAAGCAGACTGTTTCTTTAAGAAAAAGTGCATATCAATATTTTAAACAAGGGAAATCATTAGTAAAAAATTTGTTAAAAATAAAAAATAATATAGTCTCTTCAGGAAACAAGTATACTAAATGTTTTGAAAATAAAATTAGATTAAGCTTTCAGTCACATCTGGTTGAACTGCAGAGGTTTCAAACTGAGGAGAAAATTAATGAATATAATCAAGTTGAGAGGTCTGTCAAAACTTGTTCAAGTTTGCCACTTCAAAGATTTCTTCCTAGTGTCAAAACCAGCCTTTGTAATAAATATGGAAAGGTTTTTATGTATCCTTCATTGTCCACACAGCACCAGAAAACAAAAATCAAAGAAAAACCATACAAATGTAATAAGTGTGGAAAGACTTTTAGCCATTATTCAGTCCTTACTAGTCACCAGAGAATTCATTCTGAGCAGAGACCTTACAAATGTAATGAGTGTGGTAAAGCCTTTAAGCAGTTCTCAAACCTCACAAGACATCAGCGAATCCATACAGGAGAGAAACCATATAAATGTAATATCTGTGACAAGGTCTTTAATCAAAATTCCCACCTTACAAATCACTGGAGAATTCATACTGGAGAAAGACCACACAAATGTCATGAATGTGGTAAGGCTTTTATCAAATGTTCAGATCTCTGGCGTCATGAGAGAATTCATACTGGAGAGAAACCTTACAAATGTAATGAATGTGGTAAGGGTTTTACCAAACGTTCGTATCTTTGGGATCACGAGAGAATTCATACTGGAGAGAAACCATACAACTGTACTGAATGTGGCAAGGTTTTTAGGCAGTGGTCTACCCTCAGGATTCACCGAAGAATTCATACTGGTGAGAAACCTTATAAATGTAATGAGTGTGGCAAGGCTTTTAAGCAATGCTCACACCTCGCTAAGCATCAGAATGTACATCCTGGAGAGAAGCCACACAAATGTACTGTGTGCGACAAGGCTTTTATCCACATTTCAAGCCTTCTGAAACATCAGAAAATCCATTCTGGAGAAAAACCGTACAAATGTAATGAATGTGGTAAGGCTTTTATCCAAAGTTCAAGTCTTGTGGAACATCAGAGAATTCATACTGGTGAGAAACCTCACAGATGTAATGAGTGTGGCAAAGCCTTTACTGTCCAGTCAAGCCTAACTAAACATAAAAAAAAACATATCGGTGAGAAACCTTATAAGTGTAATGAATGTGATAAAACATACACACAGCTTATACACCTTACTAGACATCAAAAAATACATACTGAAAAGAAACATTATGAATCTAGTATACATGATAATGCTTTTATTCAAAGCTCAAGTTTGGGGGCTCATCAGAGAATTCACGGAAGAGAGAAACCTTACAAATGCAGTGAGTGTGGCAAATGCTTTAACTGGTGTTCACGCCTTACTCGACATCAGAGAACCCATACTGGAGAGAAACCATATAAATGTAATGTGTGTGGCAAGGCCTTTAGTCAAAATTCAAACCTTACAATTCATCAGAGAATTCATACTGGAGAGAAACCTTACAAATGTAATGAATGTGACAAAGCCTTTAAGCAGTATTCAAGCCTCATAAGACATCAGAATATACATCCTGGAGAGAAACCACACAAATGTATTGTGTGTGGTAAGGCTTTTATCAAACGTTCACACCTTTGGGGTCATGAGAGAACGCACACTAGAGAGAAGCCATACAAATGTACTGAATGTGGCAAGGTCTTTAGACAATGGTCTGACCTCAGGATTCACCAAACAATTCATGCTGGAGAGGAACCTTAGAAATGTAAGGAATGGCATAAATCATTTAACCATTTCTCACAATACACCATGCGTTAGAGAATTTATACTAGGGAGAACTATGTCTCTAGTCCAAGATTAATCAACCTCGGATGTTAAATTCTTCACAGTAAGTAAAAGTCAAAATCATCTTAAGACTCATGACATAAGTGTCAGTGGAGCAAGGAGAGCTTTAGGAATGTAGCATTTCTTTTAAAAATACTTCTATTACTTGAAGTTCCTTGAAAGGCCTGCATCACTCACTTTTTTTTAAAAAGATTTTATTTATTTATTTGACAGAGTCTAGAGAGATCACAAGTAGGCAGAGAGGCAGGCAGAGAGAGAGGAGTAACCAGGCTCCCCGCTGAGCAGAGAGCCCAATGCGGGGCCTGATCCCAGGACCCCAGGATCATGACCTGAGCCAAAGGCAGAGGCTCAACCCACTGAGCCACCCAGGTGCCCTGCATCATTCACTATTGATGTATTTTGATCTGAAGGTTGGAATTTGTTGATGTTATACCTTCATTACATTTTTCATGTGTTACCATGATGGTCTGGGGGGGTGCAGATCAGTAAGATAAAAGGGCCTACTTTATTAAACGGGAATCATTCACATCCATATATCCTGAAGGAACACTGAATTTTAACATACAGTGTTTTGTGGAATTGAATGACTGCACGGGTTGATGTAAATAATAATATGTTCAGGATCCCATCTACAGATTTGTCTGTATAACAGAGGGCCATGGGATTATCAAAAACCACTGCTCTGCCAGAGAAGCATGAAACAGCAGACTTTAAGACTGACACAGATTTTCATGATAGGTTAGCAGGGATCTCTTATGGGATAGAAATAATGGTGAAATGATGGTCATCCTCTCTCTTTAATGAAAACAGTGGTTGTATATCAAAGATGAGTGAAAAGTTAGTCTTATTTTGGGGAACTAAAGAGAGCCATTAGGAGAACTTAATGAAAACAACCAGGATACAGTGTACAGGTGTAGGATTCCTGTTTAACCACTACACTGATGCCATTTTACTCAGAATGTATCATGCTTATATTTTAAGTAATAAAATTTAATCCTTTTTTCAAAACTAAATGAATCATGTTTTTTTTTTCTATCAGATCAAGTCTATGCTGTTTCCTTATAGTCCTTCATAACAAACACTAACAATACATCTTCAGGCTGTCGAGGCTGAGAGGCATCTGCAACAATTTTTTTTCCATGATGGAATCAAACAACATACAATTTTATGACTATATACGCATAATTTTCTTGAATTATTCTCTCCACAGTATGCTCCTTGGATATTTA
Source organism: Ailurus styani (assembly GCA_002007465.1). Classification (NCBI taxonomy): domain Eukaryota; kingdom Metazoa; phylum Chordata; class Mammalia; order Carnivora; family Ailuridae; genus Ailurus; species Ailurus styani. The sequence goes on from LNAC01000292.1 coordinate 250,645, forward strand.
TGTGGTTGTGATTAAAATACCACAGCAGTGCAACTTTAGACTCTCCCTCTAAACATATGAAGTGCAGTTCATGAATATGTACCTGATATGTCCACATGCCCCCCCTTTTTAAAGATTTTATTTATTTATTTGACAGAGAGAGACACAGTGAGAAAGGAAACAACAGCAGGGGGAATGGGAAAGGGAGAAGCAGGCTTCCCGCCAAGCAGGGAGCCCTATGCGGAGCTCTATCCCAGGACCCCAGGATCACGACCTAAGCCAAAGGCAGATGCTTAACAACTGAGCCACCCAGGCGCCCCCCTATATTTCTTTTATTCCTACATGAGACCCATGACTTGCAGTGGCCCTGATTTAGATGAGTGTGTGTGTGTGTGTAATTTCTAAATAAATATATTACTAAGTAATCTCTACACCCAACATGGGCTTTGAACTCAGAATCCCAAGAGCAAGAGTCACATGCTTTATTGACTGAGCCAGCGAGGTGCCCAGAGGCAAATATATTGAGCGTATTAGATGTATTAGGAAATAAAATTTCAGGAATAGAGATACTGATATGAGCAATCTCCTCCCAACTTGGAGCTTTCATTGGAGTACTTTGGAAAAATCACTGATTGAGTCTTCCTTAAGAATGAACATATACGCTTAAAGATATAGTGGGTTGGTTGGTTTGTAGGCCAACTGGGAACTTCAAATATTGACCCCCTCAGAAGCAGTTCATCACAACATGAATGCCTATCCAAAATTTAGTCTTGGGTGTCAAGACTGATAATGCTAGACACCAAGAGGGGATAAAAATGTTTAATGCATAATGAGACTTTCTGGGGAGAGTAGGGCAGGTTTCCAAAGTTGCCAGAAAAATGGCTTGAGAGAGCAAGAGAAGGAGACATTTTATGAGGTGGTCCTGCAAGTGGTTTGATCTTCCTGAGGGCACCAAAAGAAGAGCACCTGGGCTTCTATGTTTGACCACTTGTGGAGTAGAAGGGATAAAGGAGGATACATTGAATATGTGGTTTGGGGTGGGTTTGTTTATGTATGTATGTATGTATTGATCAATTGCACCTTAAACTGTACCAGAGACGGGGAAGGCAGTTGAGAGAGGGTTGAGGCTTAAAAGCTGTCCATGGTCAAATACCAAAACAAACAAAAACAAAACCGGAATGAGATTCTAATACAACACAGAATATTTACTCTCAAACCTCCTGATTGCTTGGTTAGGAAAGACCAGTTTTCTTCATGCTAAGAACTTCTTGCATATCTTTTCCTCCTACATAGGTAGGACCCTTTAGCCAGGATAATTGCTGAAAGTGAAATACTGAAATGCTATTTAGATAAACTGCCTAAGATGGTTTTAGACTAGTTTCACAATCATTCATGTGTGGAAGTGTTCATGAGGCAATAAATAGGATTCAATAATCTTACTAGGAGTGTTTTTCAAAGGCTATAAAAATCTCAATTACTACACAATTTTACTACTAAGCATTACATGAGTCTTCCAACTCTAGAAAAATTCCTTTCTATTTAGAAAATTTCTCATAAACAACTTTGCATTTAGTTTACACATTTTCCCCGTGTTACTACTTTGAAAATTTTGGGGAAAAAGGCATGAGTTTAAAGGTTCTTTTAAGAGTTGTATGACATGAAAATGAACCCAGGACAGTAAGAGGTACAAAGTAAGTGTTCTATAGATATGAGGAGTAAGAGTCCTTTTATACCTTTAATTCGGTGAAAGAAGTCGGACAGTGTGAAACCGTGAACTGGAATCTAGCAAGATGGAGCCAGGAGACCTTTTGATACCGCACGGGATTTTGCAGAACAGGCCACAGACATGTGCCGCTCTTCAAGTAAGAGGAGGTGTCACCTTGAAAGGGGCCCAGAAGTCCTGAGGGCCGCCGCGGCCCCCACGCGCCAGGCTGCCACTGCCCTGGACTCCGGGCACAAGGGCTGCTGCCAAGCGCAGTGGGAGGAGACATGCAACCCAGATGTCAAGGGATCACCGATGCTCCCGTGGGTCTGGGCCGACAAGGCTGCCGTCGCTGTGGGCTCAGAAGACAGAACATCCAGCAAAGGGGGTAACAGTTGACCCTTATGATGTAACGGAATTTGTCAGGCTTTCTAGGGCCACGCAACTTGCTGCTGCTTCTCAATTTCTCCTTTTGGAATGGGAATGTCTATCTATGCCTGTCCCACCGTGGTTTTCTGGAAGCAGAGAACCTGTCTGTTTCAAAGGATCACAGCTGGATGGGAATTTTGCCTCAAGCTGAATCACATCTGGAGTCATACCTACACTTGATTTAGATATTTAGAGGAGATTTGAGCCTTTCACTTGACGCTGGAAAGTGTTAAGGCTCTGGGGTGTCAGGATTGGAGTAAAGGTATTATGCAAGTAAGAACAATGTAATTCTGGAAGCCCAGAGGGCTGTCCTGGGTTGAATGGTGTCTGCTCACCAAATTCACATGTGATGAAAGATTAGCCCCAAGAACTTCACAATAAGAATGTATTGGGGGATAGGACTTTTTAAGGAGTGAGTAAAAATCAGGGCAACTGGGCAATCCTTAAACCAATTTATGACTGGTATCCTCATGATGAAAGGGCATTTGGACATACAGAGAAACGCCCGAATCTGTGTGGACCCAGAGGAAAAATCTTGGAGGAAAAAATGAAAAGGTGGCCACCTGCAAGCCAAAGAGAGAGACCTCAGAAGAAACCAAACCTGTCCTCACTTTGAATTCTGGAATTCTAGCCTTTGGCATCCCACAGAGGGACGCTGGGAAAGCAGAAGGAGGAGAGGGGGAAACGCAGGCAGTGTCCTGAGGAAAGACAAGGCAGGGCAGGACGAACAGCTCAGAATGGGCGAGAGGGCCCTGACTGTCCCTAACTGTCTGGTACCTGGTCCTGTGTTGATTTGGGACAGTGGAAATAGTGCCTTAGTGTGTCAGACCTTGAGAAAGAGATGTTGGGGGGCTTGGACTCTCTCTCTTTGTAAGTCTGCATAAAAAGGGGTGTCCTTATAAAGCCCTTTCCTCTTTGTATGAATTGCTTAGTCATGGGAGAGGCAGCCTCTCGCTCACCAGCAAGGTCACGAATGTCAGAGCACCAGGAATACAGAAAATAAAGTAAATGTGATAGGCCCTGTATAGGATTCCAAATACAGAAATACAAGGTCTAATTTAAAAACCCACACAATTAGAACAGAGCATCTGTCAGAAAAGAAAACAGGCACCGTGGGACCCTCTTCCCTGTTCTGAACAACTTCACCCCCCTCTCGTCCCGGCATCTCTATCCCCAGACTGGATGTGCAGTTCTAGGTCCCCAGTGAAGCCCTGGGCTGACATGAGATAGAGGGAGACAGATCCTGCAGAGAGGGGAACCCTCTGGCTCTCAGGGGTGGCCTTTTGGATGCTGCAGGTAGCACTCATCGCTGTCCCTGGCTTGAGGTAAGAGGGAGGCTTCTGGTCACAAATGAGCCTGTCCATGGTCTCTCTCTTGTCCCGGAGCCACTGCTGAGCTGACCTCCTCTGATGTTTGCGGTTCATGTTTCCTATGCTTCCTCCCTAAGAGTGGGCCGAGATCTGTCTGGTTCTCCTAGGTTTCACTGTCCCTCCTGTTCACAATGAGAGCTCTGGCTGTAAATGGATTTGGACTTTTTCAGAGGCTGACTCTGACATGGTTTTCTGGGAAGGAATTTCCAGTCTTTGCTCTCCTGGAGTAAGTCACTGATGTGTATGCCTGAGCTTGCCCTTCCCATGGCAGGACTGGATTATTTTGTGCTCTAGTATTTCTGCTTTATTTTTGAAAGGATCATGGGAACTTTTCCCTCTGGAATGGGAGACCCTAGTTCTGCATTCTATCTTAATATTCTGATTCCATCTTGTACAGTCATCTGACCCTCCAGTTGGGGCTGAATTCTGATCCTGGATCTTTGGAGCCTGCAGCTTTGGGGTACTGGGATCCAACTACATGGGGTGTTCCCTCAGCCCTCCACAGACTCTAATAGCACCTGGGACGTTAGCAGGTTTCTACCGAACATGGTCTGGAGATGAGTCAGTGAGACATTAAAAGCCGAGGCGCTGAAGAGGACGCTGTAGTGGAACCACTCTGACACTGGTGCTGGGACTCTACCTCCAAATTTAATTTCGACTCACCATGAAAACAGCTGGTGGGGCCCCTGGGTGGCTCAGTTCATGATGTTGGGATCCTGGGATCAAGCCCTGTGTCAGGCGCCCCGCTCAGACATCAGGGATGTCTGCTACTCCCTCTTGCTCTGCCACTCCCCCCTGCTTGCGCTCTCTCTCTCGCTAATAAATAAATAAAATATTTTTAAAAAGCGGCTTGTTAAAAATGACTCCTACTATGCTGGCAACCAGCCTGCATGGTGGAGGAGAGCACGGTGTGGTTACTGGAGCGCTTAGGGGCTCCTGATCCCCATTTAACTTCTGAAGGGTTTCCGCCGTGTCTTAGGTCTTCTCTTAGCGTTAGCTAAGGATCAGGGGACACTCAGCCTTAACCTCCTCCCTGAACTTCTAAAATTCTTATTGCCTTAGGTGTTGCTATTCCTCACCTAGAGTTGTTGTTCCCCGTACAGCAAACAATCTGTCCTCTGCCCCAAACGGGACAGTCTCCCTATGATCTAAGGCTCTTTTTTTCCTATAGAACATCTATGAACTAGAGGCCACAATAAAAACTGCCCATTGCCCGAAATACCTGCACATGCACAGGAATCCATGCAGAACTGCCTCCCAACAATATCCACCCCTCACTACCTGACTGTATTCACGCTTACCTGACGTGCCCATGAGTACACTCCTGGGAAACCACGCTGGCTCACCTCACTGCGGAGCTAGCACCAAATCCACTCAACTTCACTCAAAAATCATTTGATGAAACTACTGTTTTCAGGATGCTAGGCATCAGAATGAGCCCAAGCTGCTGTATTCACCTCCATTCTGCCCACTCGTGTCCCATCCTGAGGTGGCTGGAGAAACGCTGACATGCATCAGCATCCTCCTTTGAATGGCATGTGGCTTCTCCTTACATTCATTGTTGACTTTTCCAAAATGAGGAATGAATTAACAACAGGATACTGTACAAAAACATATAATTTTTTTCTGGTATGATTAAAGGATTTTATGTTCCTTATCCAGGAAAAGCAGAGCCTGGGTATAGTAGAGCCTTGACTCATGAGCAGAAAGGGCTGACGGTTGGAAAGCACACGGAAATCACCGCAGCAGTATTCACCAGCCACCATCTGGGATTACAAATAAAAGCGATACAAGTATGAAAGATGGAGGAGAGGAAGTTAAAAGACATGAAGGTAGTCACCAAGATAAGGATGCTCTGGGTGGCTCTGGACTCTGCAGAGGATCTGGGGGAGAAGTTATTAGGCCTGTGAATGTGTTGGACCCGCTGCCTGTGCCTGTGCAGGATGAAAAGCATGGAGCCACAGGCCCAGATCGTGAGCCCAGAAAATAAAACTTCAGAGAATATTATCAACAGTCCATACAGCGGGGCTGGGATTGTCTCATGATCTACAGTAAAACAGTACCGTTCATGGGGCTGATCATGATGGCCTGCAACGCACGCAAGAGGCAGGTGCTGCTAATCGGTACTCCCCTGCTCACTCTCTGAACATATGAAAGAAGTCTGTACCCAAATTTGCTGAAAAATGTTTCAAACCAAAAGTCACTATTTTCTGGGAGACTCCTTTAGAGGGAATGACCAAGAAGTTGGATATGATCAGGTGCTTGAGAATCAAATGGGTGCACCTCACCCTGCGTTCAGTGTGGTAAAGGAACAGGTAATGGTAAAGAAGAGAGAAATTGTCCACAAGTCCAACTACCATCAGTGACAAGAAAATTATTCCTATTATCGAATCCCCGGAAGCTATTCTGTCATTCAACATGTTTTCCTAAAAATTATGGCAACAGTCATTCCTCCGAACAACAAGGCTAACTGAAGTTTTGACACCCAGATTCACTTTCATTGTGCACTCCTGCTCATTTGCCAAAATTGTCAGAGACCAGAAAAGATGGAGAGATATCTAGTACATTTCATGTAAAAGTCAGCAGTAAAGATGAGGGGATATTAACCTGGGAGAGGCAATGACAAGTGAGAGCAAATGGAAAGAAAGAATAATACAAGATTTTCAGAAGTTGAAATTCACTAACCCTATTGGAAAAAAGAAAACTTGATCACTATTCATACCATAAACCAAGTCAACTGTGAATAGATTGCTGATCTGAATTTTATTTTATTTTTTTAATTTTTATTTGCCCCAGGAACTGATCTAAATTTTAAAGGGATAACAGGTTTTTTAAGAAAAATAAAAAAACTTATTTGGTCTTCAAACAAAATATTTCTTAAACAGCACTGAACATATTAATCACATGGTAAAATGATTTTATATTAAGAGGCAGTTTTCATCAAAACACCCCCACCACACACATAATCTGTAACTAGCACAAAGAATTCCTAAAGATTACACAACAGAATAAACAATGGACAAACCGTTCCAACAAACACTTACTGGTGGGTATAATGCTAAATGAAATAAGTCAACCAGAGAAAGACAATCATCATATGGTTTCACTCGTATGTGGAACGTAAGGAATAGCAGAGAGGCTCATAGGGGAAGGGAGGGAAAACTGAATGGGAAGAAATCAGAGAGGGAGACAAACCATGAGAGACTCTGGACTCCGGGAAACAAACTGAGGGTTGTGGAAAGGGAGGTGGGTGGGGGGATGGGGTAACGAGGTGATGGGCATTAAGAAGGGCACGTGATGTAATGAGCACTGGGTGTTATATGCAACTAACGAATCACTGAACATTATATCAAAATTAAATACTATATGTTAGCTGAGTGAATTTATTTTTTTTAAAGATTTTTTATTTATTTATTTGACACAGAGAGAGAGATCACCGGTAGGCAGAGAGGCAGGCAGAGGGAGAGGAGGAAGCAGGCTCCCCACTGAGCAGAGAGCCTGATGTGGGGCTCAATCCCAGAACCCTGAGATCATGACCTGAGCCAAAGGCAGAGGCTTAACCTACTGAGCCACCCAGGTGCCCCAGCTAAGTGAATTTAACTTAAAACTTCAAAAAAGAAGTTTTTCAACAGATAACACATGTGAAAATGTTCAATGTCTGTAGTAGTCAGAAAAATTTCAAATATAACACTACTGCCTGGTGCCATCAAACACTACCCAGAAATCTAAACTCAGAATGAGAGAAATTTCGGCAAAGATATGGATCAACCAAGAATCTCATACACTGCTGACAGATGTTAAAATTAGTACAAACATTTGGAAACTGTGTGGTACTACTACTTTCGCTGTCCTACGAATACATTCACCAGAAATCTGTACAGGGATCCCCAAAAGATGGTTACAGGACTTAGATACCAGCACCACTCACTACTCATAATAGCCCAAACTCAGGAAACCCATTTCTCACTAACAGGAGAAGCAATCAATGAATGGTTTCATATTCACACGGTGAAGTCTTCTATAGCAAAGCCAACATGCCAACAATAACATGAAACAACACAGATAAATTCTGAAAAGTCATATGGCATGAGAAAGAAGTCATTATAACACATTTCACGCAGGATGAATCCATTTATATCAAGTACAAAACAAGCAAAAGTGATCTAATCTTTCAAATGTCGGACACTTATGAACCTATTCCCAAACATCCCAATCCTACAAATATAGCCAAGAAAACGATGCCTATGGAAATAGTGACTTAGAGAGGGCACAACAGGATATCTGGGGGTCTGAAAACATTATTTCTCATCTAGGAACTGTGTACATAGGTGTGGTCACTTGTGAACTACCAGTGAATTGCACAGTTGAAATGTACATACCTTTAATTTCTAAAATAGAAATCATCAAAATAAAATTGCGAGGAGCTGAGAAGGTTGTTCCTGTGAATGTGTTTGGCCTGTTCATGGAGTCTGTACAGAAAGAAACTTATGGACCTAAAGGCCTAGATTTGAGCCCAGCAATGAACATCACAGAACCATAACATTACTACTTAGAGTGAGTCTCAAAAATTGTGTCAAAAATTCAGCACAGCAGCATCCTAAATCTTTGTTCTTTCTGATGAGTTTGTTGCTCTGTCATAGGAGAAAGGTTACTTACCAACACATACAGGGTCCAGAAGAAGAAAATGGAAACCCCAATATCCCAGGGAGGCTTCATGTTTTCACCCACCGGGAGGTCCCGGGGCTGCTCCCAATGACCGGAGACAGAGAAGAGGCAGTTGGTACCAATGGACACACCCTGCCACCTCTTGAGGACAGTAAACGAATGTGCATTCAAAACTCGCAGAAGAATGTTTCGATTAAATGCTGGGAATATCCTGGGGACACCTGTAAAACAAAATGACCAACAAGCAACTATAGTCAGATGCCAAAGGATCACATCTGGGGACCCCCAACCTGGATTCCCTATAGAAAAGGAAGAGATAATGACAAAGCAGTGAGAAAATCCCAAGAATTCCAGTCATTGCCTCTGATGAGGAAACCATTCTCATGGCCTAAGTCTATTCTGACAGATCCCAGTGACTGATAATGTTCCTCAAAATCAGAAGATCCTGCCCTGGAACATATCCTGTGGGCTACATAGACCATATCAACTGAAATCCATGAACCCTGGGAACACATTTACTTCAGTATGGCTTTGCTAAGACGCTTCCCACTGTGGAAAAAAATAACCTTCAAACAGCCCATAAAATGCATGAATCAGGGCTATCATGCCATAAATTTGGAATCTTTTCTATTTTCCTATCTGTGTGATGGAGGCACCGACATTATCTTCATTGTAGAGATAAAGACAACTTAGGTACAGAGGGTAAAACAATCTGTCTAAATTCACATGGTGGTTAGGGGCCAAGTGGTGACTGGAACCTAGCAGGCTGGGAACAAGGGAGGGTTTTTTCATCTGATTTTATTTTCCTTCCCTTCCCCTATGTTCATCTGTTTTGTTTCTTAAATTCCACATGAGTGAAATCATATGGTATGTCTTTCTCTGACTGATTTAGAGTTTCTTGGTGGCTGAGTAATATACCATTGGATAGATATACCACATCTGCTTTATCCATTCATCTGTCGAAGGACATTTGGGCTCTTTCCATAGTTTGACTGTTATGGACATTACTGCTATAAACACTGGGGTGCATGTGCTCCTTTGAATCACTATACTTACATCCCTCGGATAAATACCTACTAGTGCTATTGCTGGGTGGTAGGGTAGTTCTATTTTTAACTTTTTGAGGAACCTCCATACTGTTTTTCAGAGTGGCTGTAGTGGTTTGCACTGCCACCAACGGTGTAAGAGGGTTCCCCTTTCTCCAAATCTTCACCAACACCTGTTGTTTCCTGAGTTTTTAGCCATTCTGATCGGACCACACCTTTTTTTTTTTTTTAATATTCAATGGGACCACACCTACTTCTGACACCAGCTCAAGTTCACGGTTCCTAAAACCACATGCAGTTTTCCGAATTCTCCAGAAGGACTCATGGAAGTCACCGAGACCTGTTGTACTCACCACTATGGTTTATTAATCTGTATCTGAAAGGATAGGATACAGGTTAATACCACACAGGAGAGAAGTATATGGGGTAGAGTCCATCAAAAGTATGAAAGCAGAGTTCCAGTGTCCCCTCTGTGAAGTGATGGATGTGTTATTCTCTAGACATTGATATTTGACAATACTCATAGCATACTGCCACTGGGGATGCTCACCCAAACCTAGGTGTTCACACTTTTTACTGGAGCTCAATCGCATAGTGACTGGATGGCTGGTGTTTATTCTCCTGTTCTAGGGAAGCCTGGCTGATACATTTTGTGTTCAGCTACTTCAGAAGGGGACCTGACACTGCATGGCCCAAGGCCCCATCATAAATCACTCCCAGACTGTCCGGTGGCCATGCCCTGAGATAAACAAAGGCAATACCATGAGCGTGACATTACAAGGGGTAGAGATTATCTTCCAGGGTGTGATGGCAAAGGACAGACCTCGGTTAAACTCTGCTAAATCTTCCCTATACCCCTCCTACTCATCCAATATCCCAGTACAGGAATAAAACCATATGGTTGTCAACCCATTCTGCACACACACAGGAACATGCACGTACATGCTCATGCACTCAGGCACACACACAGTACGCACACTCAAAACAAACACACAGAAATACACACGCACATGCAGTCTCTCCCATCCTGGTATATACAGGCTTACACCCACAGTCATGTGCACAATGACCACATACAGACTCACACTCACATTCATACACACTCATAATGCACACCCCACCACTGTACTACTCAATTTCACAAAAACCCTCACAAGTCACCAGGTGTATGCTTCTCAGAAAAATGTAAAGTAATTTTCTTCTATGTCCAAGCCTGTGAATGCAAGAAAGAGGAGCCACGTCTGCAACTGCACTCCTTCCAACTGCAGATCCCAGGGGCACATTTTAAATGTGCAGCATTTCAAAACTTCTCTGAGCTCTGGTTCTGGCAATGCAGGGCGTGGTGAAAAATTTGGTGGTGAAAGGCAGTTCATGAGTTGTAACACAGCAGGAAAACAGCAGCAGAGGGGAAGAGTGCAAAGCAATCAAACAGGGATGGTGCACACAACGTGGTGACATTGAATGGTTTTATTCCAGTAGGGATCCCATAACAAAATATCAAAGACTGGATGGCATCAACAACAGAAACTTACTTCCTCCAGATTTTAGGTGACAAATCCAAGATCTAGGTGTCCGCAGGGTTGGTTTCTTCTGAGGCTTCTACCCTTGCTTGAATATGGCCAGCTTCTTCCTGGATGTTGTTCACACAGCCTTTTTCTGGCTTTGCACATCTGCTTTGCTGCTGTTTCCTAACTTCCTCTTCTTGTGAGGACGTCAGTCATACTGTATTAGGGTGCACTGCAACAGCCTCATTTTTAAGCTAATCCTCTCTTTGAAGGTCCCATCTCCACATTCTGATGTATTAGTTATTAGGGCTATGAAATGTGAATCCTGGGATAAACAATTCAATTGTTAACAGGAATATACAGAGTGTGGGAGGTGTGAGAGTATGCAGGATAAAAAGGCACACAGGACTTGAAGAAAGCACTGTTTCAAGTGCTCTGCAGGTCTTAAGGGAACAAGGGGACAATGTGCATGGAAGTTAAGGGTGTAACATAACAGACATTAGTTTGGGGGCCTAGGGGTACCCTGGTCATAAGAACAAGGGGGAAAATGGAGAAGGTAGATAATTGGCAACAGTAAGGGGAAGGGTGGGAAAGCCCAGGACAATTCATGTCCATGTGGGTTTAGAGAACAGAAGAGAAGAAATATACATTTCACAGGATTTCAATGTTATTTGATGGTGGGACACGACACTATGACACTTGGCTGGATGAAAGGCAGAACTCTTTATTACTAACAGCTCCAAAGAGGAGAAGGATGCCAGGCAGGACCACGCTGGAGAGAGGGGGCTATACATGAGGACAAGGTAACAGCAAGCGAGAGCTACAGGAACAGCTAATGTGTGGAAGCAGAGTGAGGGGAGCTGGTTTTCTAGAGTTCCCATTGAACCAGCTGACTTGCAACATTTCACAGGCTCAAAACACAAACCTGTCCCTGGTTGTGTGGTACCTGACCCTGGGTGGTCACAGCTGCTGCAAAGTGGCTCAGCTTGTGTGAGACCAGGAAGGGAAGTGGTTAAGGGGTGGATTGGTCAGCTGCTTAACAGGGGGAACTGACTGCTTTTTAGCTGGAACCTTCAAACAGCATCAACATGAAAGACAACAACAAACATATGACACTAGATTCTTGGAGCATGGATGGGCTGGACATGGTTAGTGGTCCAGGAAAAAGATAGAGGGCTGAAGGGGAGCTGGAACCTTGCTGGAGGGATAATGGTGTTAGGGAAACAAAATGGGTGTGGGTGATGAAATCGGCTGGGAAGAGTGTGGGAATGAAAAGATTAAGGGCATCACCTCAGAGGCAAAGGTTCTAAGTATCTTCTATTATTGCTGATTAAGTTTTCTTATTTGGTTATGATATCATCTACTGGACCTATTCGTTTTCAAGGCGCTTTTCCCCTGCTTCATTAATAAGTAATTGTTGGGGGCACCTGGGTGGCTCGGTGGGTTAAAGCCTCTGCCTTCAGCTCAGGTCATGATCTCAGGGTCCTGGGATCGAGCCCTGCTTCGGGTTCCCTGCTCAGCGGGGAGCCTGCTTCCTCCTCTCTGTCTGCCTCTCTGCCTACTTGTGATCTCTCTCTCTGTCAAATAAATAAATAAAAATCTAAAAAAAATAAGTAATTGTTGGAGTAATATATTCTTTTATTTTTAAAAATATTTTATTAATTTATTTGAGAGTGTGTGTGTGCATGTGCAAGTGTGCGAGTAAGGGGAGTGCAGAGGGAAGAGAGAGAATCCCAAAAAACTCTGAACTGAGTGTGGAGCCTGACTTGGAGCTTGATCTCATGACTCTGAGATCATGACCTGAGCTGAAACCAAGAATTGGAGCTTAATGGACTGAGCTGCCCAGGTGCCCCTGGAGTGATATTCTCCACTGTTTCAACAACTTACCTCTCATCTAAGTATTTTAGCATCTACTGATGATTTTTATCTGAGTCAATTATCAGATGATGGTTGCAAAATAGTTGTTCTAACATTCTACTATCTTTTTTCCAAGTTTTTATTTAAATTCCAGTTAGTTAACATACACTGCAATATTGGTTTCAGAAATAGAATTTAGTGATTCATCACTGACATACAACACCCAGTGGTCATCAAAACAAGTGCCCTCAGGGCACCTGGGTGGCTCAGTCGGTTAAGTGTCTGCCTTCAATTCAGGTCATGATACCGGGGTCCCAGGATAGAGCCCTCTGTCGGGCTCTCTGCTGAGCAGGGATCCTGCTTCTCCCTCTCCCTCTGCCTGCCACTCTGCCTACTTGTGTTCTCTATCAAATAAACAAAGAAACAAAAACAAGTGCCCGCTTTAATACTCATCACCCATCTCGTCCATCCCCTATCCACCTCCCTCCATCAACCCTGTCTATTCTCGATCTTTAAGAGTCTCTTCTGGCTGTTTCACTCTCTCCTTTTTTTCTTTTTCCCCTTCCCATAAGCTCATCTGCTTTTCTTTCTTAAATTCCACATGAGTGAAATCATACAGTATTTTTCTATTTTATTTAGCATAACAGCTAATGCTATTGTATTATATTTCATTTGGCATAATAGCTAATGCTATAGTTCGCTAATGCTAACTCTAGCTCTACCCATGTCATTACAAATGGCAAGATTTCATCCTTTTTTATGACTGATATTCCATTGTATATATGTATAACATGTCTTCTTTATCCATTCATCAATTGATGGGCATTTGTCCCTTTCCGTAATTTGGCTATTGTTGATAATGCTGCTAAAAACATAGGGGTGCATATATCCTTTCCAGTCGATATTTTCGTATCCTTTGGGTAAATACCTAGTCGTGCAATTGCTGGATCATGGCATAGTTCCAGTTTTAGCTTTTTGAGGAACCACCAGTGGTTGTACCAGTTTGCATTCCCAACAGAGTAAGAGGGCTCCCCTTTCTATGCTTCCTAACCCAAACCTGTTGTTTCCCATATTGTTAATTTTAGCCATTCTTAGAGCTGTGAGATGATAGCTCACTGTAATTTTCATTTGTATTTCCGTGATGATGAGTGATGCTGAGCATCTTTTCATGTGTCTGTTAGCCATCTGTATGTCTTCTTTGGAAAAACATCTACTCATGTCTTCCGCACATTTTAATTTTTATTATTTATTTATTTATTTATTTTCTGTGCATCTTAAACTGGATTATTTGTGTTTTGGTTGTTGAGTTTGATAAGATACACACACACACACACAATGAAAGGGGTCCAGTTTCATTCTTTCTCATGTTGCTCTCCAGTTTTCTCAACACCATTTATTGAAGAGGCTGTCTTTTCCCCATTGAATCCTCTTTCCTGCTTTGGTGAAGATTAGTTGGCCATGTAGTTGTGGGTTAACTTCTGGGTTTTCTTTTCTGCCCCACTGATCTACGTGTGTCTGTTTGTACCAGTACCATACTGTCTTGATCACTATAGCTTTGTAATATCACTTGAAGTTCAGAATAGTGATACCTCCAGCTTTGGTCTGGTTTTTCAAGACTGCTTTGGCTATTCAGGGTCTTTTGTGGATCCATACAAATTTGAGGATTGATTGATCTAGCTCTGTGAAAAACGCTGGTGGTATTCTGAGCAGGATTGCATTAAATGTGTAGATTGCTTTTAGTAACACATAAATTTTAACAATATTTGTTCTTCCAATCCATGAGCATGGAATGCTTTCCCATTTCTTTGTGTTATCTTCAACTTCTTTCATCAGTGTTTTACAGATTTCACAGTACAGATCTTTCACCTGTTCAGTTAGGTTTATTCCTAGGTGTCTTACGGTTTTTGGTGCTATTGTAAATGGAATCAATCCTTTGATTTCTTTTCCTGGTACTTCATCATCAGTATACAGAAATACATCAGATTTCTCTATGTTGACTTTGTATCCTGTTACTTTATTGAATTTGTATATTACAGGTTTTAGCAATTTTTTGGTGGAGTCTTTTCTATTAGTATGATGTCATCTGCAAATAGGTAAGTTTGACTTATTCCTTGCCAGTACGGATGCCTTTTATTTCTCTTTGTTCTTTGATGCTAAGACTTCCAGAACTATGTTGAATAATAGTGGCGAGACCAGACATTCCTGTATTGCTCCTGACTGTAGAGAAAAGGCTCTCAGTTTTTGCCCATGAGGATTATATTAGCTGTGGGGTTTTTTTGTATATGACCTTTATGTTATTGAGGTATGCTCCCACTATCCCTACTTTGCTGAGGGTTTTTATCAAGAATGGATGGATGTTGTACATTGTCAAATGCTTCTTCTGCATCTACTGAGAGGATCACATGGTTCCTAATTTTTTTTTCACTAACATGGTATATCATGTTGACCTGAGATATTGAAGCACCCTTGCAGCAACCCTTCCACTGCCTTTATATGTGTATTAATTCGCATTCTTGTGTAGAGGTTTCCTCTTTCCCTCCCCTATGACTATTATCACAATACATTCAAGATTTCCTTCCTATGTGCAGTGAAATAATACTATATGTTTTTTTGCTGCACAACTTATTCCAAATTAGTAGCATTTCAGTCACAATGTTGTGCAACCATCACCACCACAATGTTGTGCAACCATCACCGCCATCACCTACATCATCATCCTACACAGAAAACTAGCACCCATTAAGCAGTACAGTTGACCTCTAAACAACCCTAGTCCGAAGGACACAAGTCCACTTACATGTGAAATTTTTACAGATCAGTACTGTTAACTATTTTCTCATAATTTTCTTAACATTTTCTTTTCTCTAGCATATTTTATCATAAGAATACAGTATGCGGGGCACTTGGGTGGCTCAGTGGGTTAAAGGCTCTGCCTTCGGCTCAGGTCATGATCTCAGGGTCCTGGGATCGAGGCCCGCATCGGGCTCCCTGCTCAGCGGGGAGCCTGCTTCCTCCTCTTTCTCTGCCTGCCTCTCTGCCTACTTGTGATCTCTCTCTCTCTGTCAAATAAATTAAAAAAAAATCTTAAAAAAAAACCCACCCCAAAACCAATGCTGATTCTGCTTAGGTGCAACCTCTCCTACCTCACAACTGCGCCCAGGGCTCCCAGCCCATCCTGCCCTCCTCAGGACTAGGATCTGTAGTCCACACCTGATTCCCCCACATCTGGACCCCTCGACCACCCACAAGACCCAGTTCCTCCCCAAGCCCACACCCCAGGAGTCAGACTGCGCTCTTCGTGCAAACACAGTCTGAAACACAAACCCTCTTCCCTCTGGCCCTTCCTCTGCTCGTGCTCTCTCTCAAATAAATAAATAAAATCTAAAAATAAATAAATGAAGCACAAACCCGTCTTCTCATGACCACATGTTCTGCCCTCTCCAGGTGGGTCCCAGACTCCCCTCACGCCCACTCCCTCCCAGCCCAGGGCCCTGTGCATGCGCCGCACAGGCGCACAGCGTAGGGCCCCTCGCCCCACCCCTGGGACCCGAAATCAGTGTCCCCAAAATCAGATACCCTCGAGGGCGGGCCCAGGATCCTGGGACTCGTTACCGAACACACACGGTTAAAGGCGCCACCAGACTCTGGTCCAAACCAGTCCCTGTCGCAGGACCCTGACCCCTGGGCTGTCGCGCGCGTGCAGGCCCCGGAGCAGCTGGGAGCTCCGCACGCCGTCCCCCTCCCTCCTTGGGGCCCTCAAGCGCTCGCACCCCAGCGCCGGCCCACATTCCATGACGACTAACCTTGCAGAAGGAGAATCCGCCGCTGTAACGCGGTCCCTCAAACGCAAGAGCGAAAGGCGGCGACAGCACCGAGGCCACCTGGGAAAACACGAGGGTCACCTGACCCTGTTCCCGAGTGCGCACGCGCAGGGAGACAGTAGCCACACCCACCTTCGCGCTTGCGCAGAGGCCACGCACGAAGGTCCGCCCCGGTTAGGACCTGGAGCCTGGCCTTCCATCCCCCGCTTTAGCTGGTGGGGTCTTGAGACTTTTCCCTACGGCAGTCCCTCCCCACTCCAGGAATCACCAGTCCTGGTTCCGTTCCTTCCCCTTCCTTTGCTAAATGCAGGAAACCCACAGTATTTATGTTGCGGTGTGACGGTAGTATGTAGAGGACCAGGTGCCACCGGAAGAGGGACTGGTGTGGGGCTGCTGTGCAAACAGGGTTCTGGGAAGAGAAACATCCGCAGCCGCAGAGACCGTGTTGAAAAGGCTCATTCATGGGCCCCACCGCAGCTGCATCTCAGTTTCTTAGAGTGCGGGTGTGCTGTAGATTCGGTTTCAACAGGGATTCGGGAGATTCACGTACACTTGGAGAGGCAGTGTCTGGCTAAGCCGTCCTCTAGGCTGGGTTCCCATTAGGATCACCTGGGAGGTTTTCAGAACGACCACCTCCTGTGCCCAATTCCTGCTCAGAAATAGCCATCCTACCCCGTGTACCCTCATGGCGGAAGGGGCTCCCTGGGGTTGTCTTCACAAGGTGAATGTTCTCATTCATGAGAGCTCATCCTCATCACTTATGCATCGCCCCAAGCCCCCTCTCCAAATGCGATCACATGGGTGTTTTTTGGGGGGGGGGATCACACTGGGGATTAGATTTCACCATGTGATTTGGGGGTGGGGAGGAATAAATACTTAGTCTGTTGCCTTAATGTAACTCCTTAGCAGATGTTTAACAACAAGACATACATTTATTTTCTAACAGTACTTACATCAAAAACATGGGGGTCCTTGACTGGGTATTCTGATTAGGGACACCACCTGAAATCAAGGTGTCAGTCAGCCTGAGGTTCAATCTCCAGAGCCTGGGTAAGAATCTGCTTCTATGGAAGTGGATTTTAGGTTGTTGGCAGAATTTATTTCCTTCTTATGGTTTCCACATGTGCCCACCTACACTTCAGCTTCCAAGACAGCAAGTCTGTTCAATCTCTCTTATGCTTCAAATCTCTGATTTCTTCTTCTATCAAATCTGTGTGTCTTCTCTCTCATTTGAGGGCTCATGGAATTACTTTGGATGCACCAATCTGGGATAACATCTCTTTTTAAAGGTCATCTCATTAGTAACTCTAAACCCTGCAAATCCCTTTTACTTGGTGTCATAACTAAGCCAAGAGAGTAACCCCTAAATTGGAGATCTGCCTGTGGTATTAAAAATCAGTGGAATTGGGCGCCTGGGTGGCTCAGTGGGTTAAAGCCTCTGCTTTCGGCTCAGGTCATGATCTCAGGGTCCTGGGATCGAGGCCCACATCGGGCTCCCTGCTCAGCGGGGAGCCTGCTTCCCCCTCTCTCTCTCTCTGCCTGCCTCTCTGCCTCCTTGTGATCTCTCTCCCTCTGTGAAATAAATAAAATCTTTTTAAAAAATCAGTGGAATTTCTGCAATGAAAAATAATTTAGACTTTATCAATCTATCTACAACTCTATTTCCTGTGGTTTCCTCATCTTATGGTTTCTTTTTTCTTTTTTCTTTTTTATTATGTTATGTTAGTCACCATACAGTAGGCCATTAGTTTTTGATGTAGTTCTTATGGTTTCTTATAATGAAAACACATGGGGGAAATATCCTTAAAATTTTCAGGTAGCCCATGGTTTATTTTCTTACAATAAAGCCCATGAATGCGTTCCTAAAGCTCAGATAATTAAAAGAAAGTGCTGGATTTCACAAATGTCACAACACATAAAAGAATCTTCATCAGGGCGCCTGGGTGGCTCAGTGGGTTAAAGCCTCTGCTTTCGGCCCAGGTCATGATCTCAGGGTCCTGGGATCGAGGCCCGCATCGGGCTCTCTGCTTGGCAGGGAGCCTGCTTCCCCCTCCCTCTCTCTCTCTGCCTGCTCTCTGCCTCCTTGTGATCTCTCTCCCGCTGTGAAATAAATAAATAAAATCTTAAAAAAAAAAAAAAAGAATCTTCATCAGAATGGTATGCTGGCGCATAAAATTTTTTTGACCCATAACAGTTTTTCAGTAAATATGTAGTTTGGGATGGGACAGGTCTTCCCAATACCTGCAGTGTGGAATACTAGTAAACAGCCTCTCCAGCCCGAACCATCCAGGTCACGTCCTTCACCTGATTTCTGGAGGAATGGCTGAGTTTTGTTATCCAAAATGGCACCTTCGCTCCTATACTGTATTTTCTATTGAACGATGTGGTGCAGCATTTTACATGAGCAAAAGTTTTGCCACCTAAATGAAATTAGAAGCTTGCTTGAAACTTGTGATTTAAACCATGAAGCAGGAATTAATGAATGGGGGTCAAAGCGTGGCCTCCGATGTGCCCTGCGGCACCACCATCCCTCCTAGCTCCCTCATTCCTTTGCCCCACCCCGCATACCCACCTCCCACCTGGGTACTCCACGACCCAACCTGTGGAGCTGGAGTCACCTGCTAAACCTGCCTGCACCCATCACCTGTGCTCAGCCCCATCAGACTTCCGCACTGCACACCTCCTCCTTCTTGTCATCTTTTTGATACTGTCCCTACATGACCACTGTTCCAGGGACTCCAATGTGACCCTCTTCACTTTCCATCACTCCCACTAACCACACTATCCAGACTCTTCTTTGTTTTGCCAAACATCCACCCCCAATTCCAGTATCTCCCCCATGTCCTCTATGGCCAACACCATCCAGTGTCCCAGTCTCAACTCTTGTATGAACCCAGGCCACACCGACACCCATTACCCCAACTCTATCACCCTAACTCTTGCTCCTGGCTCCCTGGCTCCCTCACTGTCCTGTGCCTCTGTTGTATCTCTCCTCGGGCTCAAGGTCTCCTGCGGGGACCCTCTCCTCTTCTGTCTCTGCCTTGGACCACACTCTCTTCCTTCAAGTTCCACCTACCCCACACATATTCCCTTCCTCCTCTCCTACCAAGTTTTAACTCCTACAAGACCTTGTCCCTGTGAATTTCACCAACCACAGGCCATAAATGCCTTCCCTACAAAGTGCCCACCCCCATTTTCCCCTTCATTCCCACGAAAACTTGCACCTCTCTTTTCCCAGATCCCAATATACCCCATGCCCTTCACTTGCCAGCACACTTTGTGTCCTCGTACCCTCAAATGTGGCAATGCCCTCTGTGACATCAAACACAGTTGTCTTTTATCCCTCTGCATTCTTTCTTCTCCTGCACTCTCTTCCCCCTCAACCCAGGACCCTGGCATGACCATCTAGTCCCTACGCCCTTCTTTCCCTGTGCCTTCTCTCACCTGCTCTATCACATTCCCATGAACTGCTCCTCCCCACATACTCCAACATTACCCACTACACGACATGACCTAGGGTGGTAATGCTCGAAGAAATTTTTTAGGCTGTATATTGTAAATAATTCTCCTTGTGGATTGTTGCAGGCTTGGAAGGCTACAGGTGATAAAAAAAAAAAAAGGCCCCCATTTCTGGCATCCAGAGGTCTGGAGATATAACTCTTCTTCTGTACATGAACATGTCATGATGAATGTGTTAGCTGACTGTGAAAATGAATGTGAACTCTTTGTGTGAAGGTGTGGTGAACATTAAGGTCGATGAGAGTGAGTTTGTATGTGTTCGGTATGTGCCTGAATGTTTGTGAGTTTCATCTGCAATTGTGTAAGTACATGAGTGACCGTGTATGTGTCACTAGTATGTGAGTATATGTGAGTGTGGGTGTGCATACACACGTTTGCATCTGCATGTAAGTGAGTAAATGAGTTCATGTTTGTGTGCAGTCTTAATTGCCCACCATGATGGCTCTGACTTGAAAACGACTGCTCATTGCATAGTGAACCTGCATCACATGTGGATTTGTTTGTAGGGGAAACCAAAGGATCAGTTTCAACTCCTCATTTGTATTTCTTCTTACCAAAGCAGTAAAGCTCATTACTGAAAATTCGAACACACCACCACCACCACCATCAAAACAGTAAAAAACTGCTGTAACCATGTGATCCTCTTGAATTAAGGACCTGACAGTTGGCTCATCCAGTATTTACAGGACTGGTAAAACCTTCTAGTTGAGCCATCTGATCCTGCTGCTTTAAATCTGTGAAACACTCTTTTAGAAACTTCCTTTTCTTCTGTGGATATTGTTCTGTCTGTATTTCTTATGAATAGAGGTCAATTATGGTAAAGCATATGTTCCTAAAC
This sequence comes from Ailurus styani, assembly GCA_002007465.1. Lineage (NCBI taxonomy): Eukaryota > Metazoa > Chordata > Mammalia > Carnivora > Ailuridae > Ailurus > Ailurus styani. Next base: position 271,376 of record LNAC01000292.1, read on the forward strand.
AATGTTCCTAATAATTGGCACTGAATTGTTCAAACAAGGCCAAATTCATTAACTTTGATTTGTGAAATGATTTCTACACTGTATTATTTACATCATGTTCCTCCTTTTATTTGGTATCTCTGAATATTCTTCCCACGTATTTTGTCTCATTCTGTTTCTCTGCTAATAAGTGTAACTGATGGTCAGTTCAGTGGTCAGAAGATTAGCAAAGTACTAGTTTCTGGGTAGAGAAACTTCTCTGGGAAGTGAAGAATCCAGCGAGACACACACAGACTTTGCCACCAGTCCCTCACGTGTCAGAACTCAGTATTTCCTGGGGTCCTTCAGAGAAGACCCTGTTTAAATACAGGGACCAAGCGGGGGTGGGGGGGTAGGTGGAGGAAAGCCTCTCACAAATACTCCAAGAGTCTCCTATGGGGTTCTAACTAGAAACGTAATTGTTTCTTGTAATTAACAACTGAGGGGAAATTTTTCAGAAACATCCTCAGCTCCCAAACCCATGTTCCCAGTGTGGCTACAAATGAAATAACTGCAGTTGTGAGGGCGGGGACCTCACAGAATCACAAGCGTATATCTCAGGGTCTGGCTGCCCCCCTCCCACACACGTACTGGCTGCCATGCCCTTCACAGTGAGCCCCGCCTGGCAGCAGGAAGGATTGGTGAGGATTTCTACTTCAGACGGAGAGACAGTGTCTATTTAAGAAAAGGCATATGAAGAATCTGGGTGAGTGATCATATCAGAAAAAGGCAATCTTCTTTGTATCACCTGATTCATTCTGAAAGCCATGCAGGAAGGTGAAATTATTCGGAGGCTTGAACTCAGCTAGTAAAGAGATGGGGTCCTAGACCTTCACCAATCCCTGATGGATCCTAATGCAGTAAAGTCATCTTCACTCATAGTGACCGTTAGTGTTTTATGCAGGTAATAATACTCACTGATTCTTAAGTCCTTAAGGACTGAGTTGTAAAATCAAGCTTCGGTACAGTCCACATCCTAGGAATTGTAGACGGAATGTTCAGGGTTACTAGAGGTGCACCAACACCTCCATGCTTGTAGTGAAGAATATGATGCATGTACAGGAAGCATCTGATCCTGTGCAGAAAGAGTATCATCCAAATGGTAATGGCTTGAATGGAGAGGGGTCCTCAAACTCTGGATCTACCACTGAATTTTGGGGACACTGACTCTGCACTGGAAACCTCCATAATCCGGCAATGAGAGTGAAACTTACTCATTTTGAAAGTTAGGAAATGAACAAGTAAGGAAGAGTTGATATGGCTGCTATCAGGTCGATATCATGTTCTTTCCACCCATTTAAAAATTTCTCTACTATCAGGACACCTGGTTGGCTCAGTCAGTTAAGCATCTGTTTTTGGCTCAGGTCATGGTCCCAAGGTCTGCTTGTTCTCTCTCTCCCTCTCTCTCTGTCAAACAAATAAATGAAATCTTTAAAATAATTATTCTACTGTCAATATAAAAACCCAGTGCTTGGACTTAGAGTGTGCCTAAGAATATAGGCCTTACAGATGCCAATTTTCAGTGAAGTGTTTTATGTGAATATCATTCACAAATCTGAGCACGTTAATAGTTTTACTTAACTGAGGTATTAATAAGTGGATAAGTGTATCATTTGAAATCAATACTAACTTAATTTCTGCCTTACATTATTATTATATCATGTGTTAGTGTTTTATGTCCCAAAGTTTGCAGAATTACATGTGATTACTCAACAATTCCTGTGACTGCTACCATTATACTTCGTTCCTGACATAAAAGCAAATGAGTCTTTCTCTTGCCATCTTAATATCAAGCCAGTCTTGCATCCACTACATATAACTTGTCACAGGACAGGTTCCTGCAATATTCTGCTGCCAACATGCATGTACATTTACTAAGATATTGAACACTGTACCCATAATTGATATTGTCCTGTCCAATAAATCATCACAAGTTAATGGAAACTTGTAATGAAAATTATAGAATATCACCACTCCACGATCAACCATAAGGTGGCAAATCAAAACTGACTATAGATCTGGATTATTTGATGAACACAGCTACCAAGTTTTCTTTCTTTCTTTTTTTTTTGAAGATTTTATGTACTTGAGAGAGAGTGAGTGTGAGAGAGGGGGAGGGAGGGGGAGAACACACACAAGCCGGGGGGGGGCAGAGTAGCAGACTCCCCGCTGAGCAGGGGGCCCGACGTGGGGTTAAATCCTGCACTCGGCGATCACGACCTGAGGCAAAGGCAAACACTTAACCCACTGAGACACCCAGATGCCCCAGCTACGTAGCTTTCTAGCAGACCATGGTCACTCAGTGAACTATCACTGTTTCCAACCCAACAGGTTCCCAGTCCCCACACAGGCCAAAGGAGCAGATGTGGACAAATAACTAACCTCTCCGTGTGTCTGTTCTCTTCATCTCTTAGTTACATCCATGGTAGTCCTGGCCTCATAGATTTGTGAAGCATGAAGTTGTCACGTGAGTGCCCTCACCAGAGAGATTTTACATTATAAGTGCTCTTAAAAGTTCTATGTTCAGCCCTTGGAAGGCTGTTATGAAAAAGTAAATGACATTAAGTAGGTGTTTCCGAAGGGGAGTGAATGGGAAGGGGAACGTACTAGACTTCAGCTGACGTGATACATGTGGCCCATGCCTCATGTTCCCGTGCAGGACATTTTTATTTGCTCAGAAGGCAACGAACAGTGAGTGGGGACACAGAAAATGGCCAACAGGGAACTGATGGTGGGACTGGTCTTCTTAACACAGACTACGGCTGGCATCCCGGGCAACTTCTCACTTCTTCGTCATTATATCCTCCTTTCCTTCACTGACGACAGGTTGAGGTCCACAGATTTCATCCACAAGCACCTGATTGTGGCCAACCTCTTAGCCCTGCTCTGTAAAGGAGCCCCCCAGACCATGGCAGCATTTGGGTGGAAACATATCCTTAGTCATTTTGAATGCAAACTTCTTTTCTTTCTTCACAGGGTGGGGAGGGGAGTATGCATTGGTAGCATCTGCATCCTGAGTACCCACCAGGCCGTCACGACCAGCTCCAGAAACTCCCGGCGGGCAGCGCCTAAAGGAAAAGTTCCCAGGTACATTGTTCCGTCTGTTTTCCTGTGTTGGATGCTGCAAATGCTGGTAAATGTCATTTGTCCTATCCATGTAATTAGCACACTGAGTGACGAAAACATCACAAATGAAAAGAATTTTGGATACTGTTCTGCGATTCGTCACGACAAAACCACAGACTCATTGTATGCAGCATTGCTATCATTCCCTGACGTGCTAGGTTTGGTGCTCATGCTCTGGGCCAGCGGCACCATGGTTTTAATCCTGTACAGGCACAAGAAGCGGGTCCAGCATATACGAAAAACTGTCTCCTCCAGGTCCTCCCCTGAATCCAAAGCCACCAAAACCATCCTTCTCCTGGCGAGCACCTTCGTCTATTTTTACACCCTCTCCTCTGTCTTTCAAGTTTTTTTGGCTCTTTTGGATAATCCCGACCGGATCTTCGTGAATGTCGCTGCAATCATGGGTGTGTGTTTCCCAACTATCAGCCCCTTTCTGCTCATGAGCTACGACTTCAAGGTACCCAGGCTCCGCTTTGCCTGGACAGGGAATATAAAATCCCCTCATCTTATGAGAAATATGTAAACTGTATGTATATCCACAGTGTACAGTTGCCAATTCATTCATCCCCCTCGAGGTCCTAAATAAAATGAGTCCCAGACGACAGTAAACAGGACACACTGAGCAGCTTCTTCAAAATAAACAATAAATCATAACAATATTGTAATAAAACACCATTATCTTCTAAATACTTATATAATTGAACTTTTCCTAATACTGCCAGTAAAGGAGTACAGAATTTATGAAAAAGTAAACACCAGGAGTTGACACAATCTGGATATCACAGAGAAGTCTTCAAGTGTGTGGCTTTCAACCTAATCCAATAAATTTCCAAGAAATGAACCTGACACACAGTTTATCGTTGTTGTTGTTGTTGTTGTAGATTTTATTTATTTATTTGACAGAGAGGCAGAGAGTAGGCAGAGAGGCAGGCAGAGAGAGAGAGGAGGAAGCAGGCCCCCGCTGAGCAGGGAGCCTGATGCGGGCCTCGATCCCAGGACCCTGAGATCATGACCTGAGCCGAAGGCAGAGGCTTTAACCCACTGAGCCACCCAGGCATCCCTGACACACAGTTTTAAGAAAAGATATATGAACATGGATTAGAGCACGGTCCTGTCCTTCCTCCAACTGAAGAGAATAATGTCCCCACTCCATAAAGAATAGCCTGAGTGGGGCTGGAAGAAACATCCATTCTCAGGCAGTACTGTTTCTGGGAGCCAGTTATAAGTTTCGTAGGTAAGTCACATCCTTAGAGAGAGGGCACTGATTTGTTTGAAATATGAGGTGATGAAGGGAGACGAGCATGTTTACCATATTTTCATGTAGAAATGGCCAGATTAAACAGGAGCAGGGAAAAGGGAAGTACAAAAACAAAAATAAGTTTCTGCTGGTATTTAAAGATAATCAAGTGAGGGCTGACAACATAAACAGACGTGCTGAGATTTGAAGAAAGCAGGGTTTTCTCTGTTAAGGTGACTTGGGAATATTGGCAGGAAGGGGGTCTGGAGACCCAGACTCAGGTCTCCTTCAGGGCACACACAGTCCTTTGGGTCATTTACATGGAGCCTGAGCTGGGAATTTGAATTCTGAGTTCATCCTCTTCTTTGACCTCTGTTCAGCTACATTATGAGCAACCAGCCAATGTTATCATGTTTATTAGTTATCTAAAATTGTGTGCAAGTATCAAATACATGCCCATCCAGATACTTCAGATACTTCTTTTATTTTTTAAAAAAGATTTTAGTTGTTTGTTTGTTTGTTTGTTTGTTTGTTTGTGGGTGGTGCAAGTGAGTGGCCAGGGGGTGGGATGAGTAAAGGGGGAAAGAATCTGAAGCCAACTCCATCCAGAGCATGACCAGAGTCAAAACCAAGAGTCAGATGCTCGATCAACTGACCGACCAAGCCATTCAGGCACCCCTGATACTTATTTCTTTTAAATGGCTGATGAGGAGTGTTAAGAGCAGATATTCTGTGATGTGCTCTCACTGCTTTCTTTTACAACTTTTTAAAAAACATTTTACTCCTTTATTTAAGAGAGAGAGGGTGTGTAAGCAAGAGAGTACAAGCAGGGGGAGCAGCAGAGGGAGAGGGAGAAGGAGGTTCTCCACTGAGCAGAGAGCCCCACGTGAGCCTTGATCCTAGGACCCTGGGATCATGACCTGAGCCAAAGGCAGATGCTTAACTGACTGAGCCACCCAGAACCCTTCTTTAGCATTTTAAAATCTAATCAGATTAGAAAGCCACTTCTAGAAACGCAAGAACCAACTCAGAAAACTCATGCTTAAATCTTGTTTCTCTTGACCCGCTCTTGGTCGCAGTCGAATGATAGTTTGATATTTCTAAAATGGAATTCTATAAGCCAATGCCAGTGGATGAGCCACAACAACATACAACCATGAATTCTCAGCTTAAATGAGAAAAGTCAAATACAAAAGAGTTAATGCTCGATTATTTTCTTTACATCAAATACCAAACAGACAATAATAACGTGTGCTGGCAGAGGTCACAGCTGGGTTTGCCCTGTGACTGCTGACAGACAGGGACAGCAGATGGGAGCTTCCAGGGGCCTGACGATATACTGTGCATTAATATGAGTGCTGTGTACAGAAATGTGATCGGTGTGCGCAGTTTCACTATCTGTGCACTGTATCTGTATTTTTAAATTTAAAAAATACATATCACCAATAAAATACCATGGGATATAGTGAGTATATTTATGCATAATGTTCTTACATTGTGAAGGAGGAGATTAAACCTATTCAAGAAAAAGACTCATTAGTTTTTCAAATCATGCAGAAATCATGTTAGGTTGAAAACCTAACAAATACTAAGTACACAACTTCTAAAGAAAAGAGGTCAAATATACACTTGTTTTTAAAAGTTTCTTCTTGGGACGCCTGGGTGGCTCAGTCGGTTAAGTAGCTGCCTTCAGCTCAGGTCATGATCCCAGGGTCCTGAGATTGAGGCCCGCATCGGCTCCTTGCTCAGTGGGGAACCTGCTTCTCCCTCTGCCTCTACCTGCCTCTCTGCCTGCTTGTGCTCTCTCCCTCTCTCTATGACAAATAAATAAATAAAATCTTTAAAAACAAACAAACAAACAAACAAACAAATAAATAAAAGTTTCTTCTGGACATACAGGAATTGAAGTAGAAAGTAAGGATAAAGTCAACAACAAGCGCTACCTGATATTTACCCAAAAGATACAAACATAGTGATTTGAAGCAGTACTGCACCCCAGAGTTTATAGCTGCAACGTCCACAATAGCCAAACTATGGAAAGAGCCAAGATGTCCATCCACAAATGAATGGATAAAGAAAATGTAGTTTATATATACAATGGAATGCTAACTATCAAAAACAATGAAATTGTGGCATTTGCAATGACACGGGTGGATCTAGAGGGTATTACGCTAACTGAAATAAGTCAATCAGAGAAAGACAAATATCTTATGATTTCACTCATATGTGGAATTTAAGAAACAAAACAGATGAACATAGAGGAAGGGAAGGAAAATAAAGTAAGGCGAAATCAGAGAGGAAGGCAAACCATAAGAGACTCTTAACTCTAGGAAACAAACAGGGTTGCTGGAGGGGTGGGGGGGGTAACTGGGTGAAGGACATTAAGGAGGCACTTGATGTAATGACCACTGGGTGGTATATGCAACTGAGAAGTCACTAAATTCTACCCTAAATTAATAAAAAAATGTGTTAAGAAGGTAGATCTCCTGTGTTCTTACCACTATAAAATTAATTATATTAAAATAAAACAAAACGTGTGGTCATGACACCTCTTGTCTGAAGCTCCCAATTATAAAGTTATCTTTTCCTTAAAGGCTGCTTCTCTAACTTCAAGAGAGAAAGTAGCCTGTTCATCATCATCGAGTCACAGATGTTTTCATTAGAGACACAACTGCTGTTTTCATGAAGTGCATCCTATGCCCAGACTTAGAAGAAAAACATCTGTTGTATTCCAGAAACAACTGCAGATAGGTGGTTCCGCATAGGATGAAATAATTCTTATAGTTTCATCATATTCTTTATTATAAGCATAGTAGTATTGTAAGTACACCTCTAATAACACTGAAAATTTAACATATGATTCCTGTAAGGAAATGTGAGCGGTATGTTTATTCCACAACTACAATATTGAAGCACCTTAAAAATCAGATTTAATTATCACTGGGATTATTTACCAATCACTGTCTTTAGTGACAACTGCACTAAGCTACACCAGGAGCCGTCAGGGATTGGCGCAGGGTTTAGGACCCTCATCCTCGTTACCAGCTCAACTCTTCACCGAGGAATTACTCCACCGCTCTGTCTGGCTTTGCCACTGTATCTATTTCTCCTCCAGACAAGAACACTTACTCAGACTTCCTTCCCTGCAGATTCTGCCTCTGACTGAAATTAAAAATACTCACTGGACGGGGGCATGGGTGGCTCAATCGGTTAAGTGTCTGCCTTTAGCTCAGGTCATGATCCCAGGGTCTTGGGATCGAGGCCCACGTCGGGCTCCCTGCTCAGTGGAAAGCCTGCTTCTCTCTCTCCCTCTGCCTGCCGCTCCCCCTGCTTGTTTTTCCTCTCTCTGTCTGTCAAATCAATAAATAAAATCTTTAAAAACACTTAAAGAATAAAATAAATAAAAATACTCACTGGAATCCTTCCTGCTGTCAGGACAATTGGGGGGTAGGCAGCTAGACTCAGAAAAAGGTTTGTGATTTGTGATCTCACCTCCTCTCGGAACTGCGATGATCATTTCTCCTGTAGGTGTAAAGACAGTGCAGGCTTGGGGGCCTGGGAACATTTCTGAAAAACTTTTTCCCAGTTGCTAATTACTTCAAACAATTACAAGTTTCTTCTGAGTATCTCCAAGAGACCACTGTAGTGTTTGGGAGAGGCTCTTATTTTTTCACGAATCCTAAAGGCAGACAGGGTCACAGACAGAAAAAGGAGGAAGGACTGAGTCCACAGGAAAAAGCATGAATTTGGACGCTTACCCAACACCATATACAAAAATTAATTCAAAATGGATCAAAGGCCTAAATGTAAGACCTAAAACAATAAAAGTCTCAGAAGAAAACATTGGTCAAAATCTTCATGACATTAGATTTCACAATGATTTCTTGGGTGTGACACCAAAGGTACAGGTGACAAGAGAAAATACAGAAAAACTGGATTACATGAAAATTTAAAACTTTTGTGCACCAAAAGTCACCATCAATGAAGTGAAAAGGCCCAACGAAATGGGAGGCGATATTTGTAATTCATATATCTGTTAAGGGGTTGGATGCAGAATATATAGAGAACTCTTAAGACTCAACAGTAAAAAAAAAAAAAACCAATTCAGTAATTGGTAAAGGGACTTGAACAGACATTTCTCCAAAGAAGATACACAGATAGCCTGTAAGTACATGAAACCTCCCAATTCATTAGGGAAAACACAAATCAAAACCACAGTGTGATGCCACCTCACACCCGTTGGTATGATTATTATAAAACAAACAAAAAAAGAAAGCAGCAAGGACAGTAAGGATGTGGAGGGATTGGAACCCTTGTGCTGAGGCAGTGGGGATAAAAATCACAGACCCTAGTGACGCTTGGGTGGCGCAGTCCGTTAAGTGTCTTACTCTTGATGTTGGCTCAGTCAGGATCTCAGGGCGCTGAGATCAAGCCCTGCAGGGGCCTCCATGCTCAGCGCGGAGTCTGCTTGAGATTCTCTCCCTCTTCCTCCGCCCCTCCCCCCACTCACACTCTCCTCAAAAAATGGTAATGAAAAAATTACACTGTAGAAAACAGCTTGACAATTCCTTAAAAAATTAAAAATAGAATTACCACAGGATCCCGCAATCCCACTTCCAGGTGTATACAGAAAAGGACTGGAAGCAGGATCTTGAAGGGTGTTTGTTCACTCATGTTCATAGCAGCATTGTTCACAGCAGCTAAAACACGCAAGCCACCAAGTGTCCAACAGAAGAGTGAAAAGCAAACAGTGGAAATATTGTTCAGCCTTCAAAAGGAAGGACATCCTGTCACGGGTGAAAACACGGATGAACCTTGAGGACATTACATGAAGTGAAATGAACCAGTCGAAAAAAGACAAATCCTGTAGGATCCCACTTACATGAGGGGCTTAGGGTAGAATCATAGAGAAAGTAGGATGGCGGGTGCCCGGGCCTTGGAGGAGGAGAGATGGGGAGTTGGTGTTTCATGGGTATAGTGTTTCAGAAGCGCAAAATGAAAAGAGTTCTGGGGACGGACAGTGGTGACAAGGTTGCATAAAAACAGGACTATACTTAACCACTGAATTGTATACATAAAACAGTTAAGATGGTAAAAATTATGTTACATTTAGATTTACCATAATTTTAAAAGTTAGGGGAAAAAAGCTCGATGAGGCCAAGGTGGGGAGTATGGGTATGACTGAGTATGGTGGTGACGGAGAAAACAGGGACAGGGGACAGAAGGGTCCGGTGGCGGTGGTTCATGAACATACGGTTTGGGGGATACAGAGTGCAGGAGGAGGGGGCACAGGGGTTCACAAGTGCTGTGTGTTCAAGTGCACTGAGGTGTCCGTGGACACCCAGGGGTTACGTGTGCAAACCAGTGAAGGCAGAAGCTCATATCGGGCCCTGTGTGATTGAGGGCTACATGGGCACAAAGGGTGTGCTTGGGAAGGGACCGTGGACAGAAGGGAGGAAGGGCAGGGATGGTCCAAAGGCAGAGGTGAGTTCATGTCCACAGGGGTAAAGAACACAGGGGGAGGTGGGGGACTCTGTTTTTTAAGAGTTAAAGACTCTTTCGAATGTGGGATATAACAGAATAACACACACGCGCGCGCGCGTGCACACACACACACACACACACACACACACACACACACACATGGGAGGCAGAACTCTTCATTACTTACGGCTCCGCATGAAAGAAGGACAGACAGGCGACACAGGGGCCTGCTCCCCAGGAACAGGGTAACTGCAAGCTGAGGCTGTAGGGAAAGCTTCTGCATGGCAAGTGGGATGGGGTTAGCTAGGGTTAGAGGGAACCCTTTGAACTGGCTAATTTACATAATCTCAGATGTTCCAGAGCATAAGGGTTGTCCCCGGTTGTCTGGTACCTGACCCTGGGCAGTCACAGCTGCTGCAAAATGGCCCAGTGTGTGAGAGCCCAGTTAGGGCCGTGGTTGAGGGGTAGGCGTGGTCAGCTGCTCATGAGGGGAGACTGACCATCCACTAGCCAGGGCCCCCAAACTGGGTCGAGACAACATTTAAGACACAAAAGAAAGTACACTATAGTGTGTTGTCAAGGTACGGATGTGCTGGATGTGGCTGTGGTCCAAGACAGAAATGGAGGGCGGAAGGGAAGCTGGAGCCTTGCGTAGGGGGAAACGGGCTCAGGCAAAATGTGTGGGTGATGAAGTCGGCTGGGGAGAGAGGGGCATGAGGGAGCTAAAGGACCCGGAGGGCCTGCAGGGTGCAGGTCTGGGGGGCTACAGAGGTGGGGAGAGGGACAGCGTGAAGACGGAGGAAATGGAAATAGATCTGCAATGACCTTATTTCTAGATACACTGAGGTACTAGGGGTTAGAACTTCAGTATATTAATTTGGGGAAACACAATTCAAACAGACTGCTGTGATGTGAACTGTACGTTAATTTCATACACAAGGCATAGTCTCAAAATGCAGCTGTGACTTTTCCAGACAATGAGAAAGGGGCAAGAGAAGAAAAGGGAGTCTCTTTCTCAGGTAAATGCTGTGCTCTCTCTTACTCCTAAAATGCCATACCTTCTGTGTTTATTTTTGTAGTAACTGCCACACTCAATGTGGTGGTGGGACTCAGGAGCCTGAGACTGAGAATCATGTGCTCTTCCAACTGAGCCAGCCAGGTGCCCCCGGCCATACCTCTTTTTTTTTTTTTTAAAGATTTTCTTTGTCAGAGAGAGAGAGCACAAGCAGGGGGAGCGGCAGGCAGAGGGAGAGGGAGAAGCAGGCTCCTTACCAAGCAAGGAGCCTGTTGCAGGAGTCGATCCCAGGACTTTGGGATCATGACTGAGCTGAAGGCAGACATTTAATTGCTGAGCCACCCAGGTGTCCTTGTCATACCTCTTTTTATATAATTTGAAAAGCATTACTTCTTTACCATGGAGGTATTGAGACAAACAAAATATGGGAGTGTGTGTGTGTGTGTGTGTGTGTGTGTGTGTGTGTGTGTGTGCGTGCAGTGAGATTTTCAAAAAGATTTTATTTAGAGAGAGAGCATGAGCTCAGGAGAGGAGATGGAGAGGGAAAGGCAGACTCCCCACTGAGCAGGGAACCCGATGGGAGGCTGGATCCCAGGATCCTGGAATCAAGACCTGAGCGGAAGGCAGGTGCTTAACTGACTGAGCCACCCATATGTTCCTGTAGTGCGATTTTGATACAAGTTCAGAAATGTTCTGAAACTGCATAAGGAGGATACACCTCAGTGATAAAAACTGTAACATCTGGAGATCATGGGTAATTCATGGATACTTTTACTCCATTACTTAAATATTTTACCATTAATATTGTTCTCCAACTTCCTCCCCCTCACCTTTTTGACATCTGTCCCTACATGCCACTATTCCAGGGACTCCAGGGCAACCCTCCTCACCCTCCATCGTCCCCTCAAACCACACCACCTGCACCCTTCTTTGTCCCACTGAAAATCCACGAATTCCAGTATCTCCCCACATTTACTGGGTCCTCCACACCATCCACTGCCCCAGCCTCAACTCCTGCACAAACCCAATCCGCACCCACACGCGCCACCCTACTTCGATCACCCCTGACCCTTTCTCCAGGCTGCTGGGCTCACGCCCCTGCGCCTCTTTCGCCTCTCTCCTCATGCTCACGGTCTCTTCCAGGGTCCCTCTCCTCTTCTGATGTTGTTTATCTGTCTTGGGCCATGGTGTCTTCCTCCAAGCTCTGCCTGCTGCACACATCTTCCCCTTCCTCCGTTCCCACCATGACTTTAACTCCTCCAAGACCTTGTCTTCTGTAAATTTCACCAACCAAAGACCATGAATATCTTCCCTGTGAAGTGCCCATCCCCATTTCCCCCTTCATTTCCATGAAATGCTGCCTCTTTCCCCAGATTCCAGTTTGCCTCAACCCCATCACTTCCCTGCACACTTTGTCTCCTTGTACCCCCAAATGTGAAAATGCTCCTTGTGACATTGAGCACTCTTGTGTCTTTTCTCTCTGCCTTCTTTCTTCTCCTGCACTCTCTCCTCCCCTCATCTCAGGACCTGTACACCACCATCTATCTTGTCTCTATATCCTGCTTTCCCCACGCCCTCTCGCTCACCTGCTCTGCCACACACCTGTGCACTGCCACTCGCCCACATACCGTAACATGCTCACCACTCATCCCAACCTAAGGTGGTAATGCTTACAGCACTTTTTAGATGCTCCATATTATAAATACTGCCTTTAATACTGTTGCAGGAATAAGATCATAAAAGGTGGAAAGAGAAGGCCCCTTTCTAGGCATCCAGAAATATGGAGATATAACTGTTCTTCTGTATAAGAACATCTATTGAGATTCACATGTGCCTGGTGACCATGTCATTTTATGAAAATGAGTAAGCGTGAAGTTGTGTAAATGTCATTATCTGTGTTTATGAAGAGTAAACTTGTGTGTACACAGTGGGTAAACTGTGTCCAGAATGGGCGTGCAACCAGGATGGTGTCACATTAAGTGTGCACGTGTATGTGAGTGCACGAGTGTGCATTTCACTGAGTGTGCATGCACTTGTGTCTTTGCCTAAGTGTGTAAATGAGTGTGTGTGAGTCATCTGGCTTGCCCACCATTGTAGCTCTAAACCCTGACTTGAACTCTGGGGGTGACTGGATAGTAAATCTGGATCAAATTGTGGATTTGTATGAAAAATCAAAGAACCAACTTGAACTCTGAACTTATGTTTAATTATCAAAGCATCAAGTGCTCACGCAGCAAATTGAGCCAAAATAAGTGTGAAGTACTGGTGACCATTTGCTGTTTGGGAATTAGGTAAGTAGCACTGGCTTATCTGATAGTTTCAGGAATGGTAGAATCTACCTGTTAAACCATCTGATCCCAGCGCTTTTACTTGTGAAGAGCTCTTTTAGAACCTTTTCTCTTTCTTCTGTGGGTATTGTTCTGTGTCTACTCCCTACCATTAGAGGAGGGAGGCAAACAATGGTATATTTTCCTATAAAATTTCCATTAATAATTGACATTGGAGTATGCAAATGAGCCCCAAATAGTTTACTTTGATGTGGGCCAGTGAGTTCAATGATTTCTAATTGTAAATTGTTGGCATCATGTTCTTCCATCTATTTGCATCTCTTTGAAACCCTTCATACGTATTTTACCTTAATTCCATTTCTCTGCTAATAACTTAAATGATGGTTCAGCTCAGTGGAATGAAACTGGGAAAGAACTAGACATTGGGGAAACTTCTGAGGGAAGCAAAGAGCCCAGTGAGACACACATAATCACCGCCAGCCCATCACACTGCAGGCCTCAGCATTTCCTGCTGCTCCCCACGTGGGACCCTGTTTGCCTCGAGGGATAATGGAAAAGAGCCTCTCAAAATTATTCTGTTACTCTCTTAGGAGGTGCTAACTAGAAACCTGTAATTGTTTTTGGTAATTAGCAACAGGAAAAAGTTTTCAGAAATATTGTCAATTCCCAAGCCTACACTCCCAGACACAGATGTGCAGACACAGATGAAATAATTGCAGTTCTGAGGCAGATGACTCTCAGAATCACAAACCTGTACGTCAGGGTCTGCCTACCTCTGTTCTGCCCATAGTGACAACCACACTGAGCTCACCCTCCTGGCAGCAGGGAAGAGTCGAGTACGTATTTTCTGTTTCAGTCTAAGAGGCATAGTCTGTAAGAGAAGGAGGCATGTTGGGATTCTGCATAAGTGATCATATAAGAAAAAGGCATTCTCTGGTTTTGAATCTGGTCCAGTGCCAAAGCACACGGGAAGACCTAATTCCTGAGGAACAGGGTGAGCTAGTAAAGAAAGACCGGAGTCCTAGACCCTACCTGATGGCACCTAATGCAATGTGATACAATCCTCTCGGACAGTGATTTTTTTTTTTAATGTTCAGTTAGCCAACATATAGTATATCATTAGTTTTTGAGGTAGCGTTCAATGATTTATTAGTTGCATATAACACCCAGTGCTCATCACAACACGTGCCCTCAATACCTGTCACCCAGTGATAGTGATTGTTGATGTTTAATGCAAGGAATAATAAAACCTATTTTTAAGGTGCTTAAGGATGTAGTGGTAAAATCAATTTGCTGTTCAGCCTACTTTACAGGAATCAAACACCAAAATTTCAGGATTACTAGAGGTACATCTACTAGAGGTTATAATAATGAGCAAGATGAACCTATAGGTATCTGATGGCTTGAATGGAAAAATTTTCTCTAACTCTGGAGACAATGAAAACCATAATCGTCTCTTGAAAACACTGCAGTCTATTGACTATGGTAAGGCTATTTTCCCTCTTAAATTTAGGGGAGGAACATTAAAGGATGGGTTAACAATAATTACGTGTTTCAAACAACTGTCTGGCTCATTATCATCTTGTTTTCACCTGTTTGAAAATATTTTCAATGACTGTAACAAAGGTACCACTCTGGCATGGAATTTTGAGAGTATGGGAAATCGCTGTACCTTCCACTCAATTTTGCTGTGAACCTAAAACTGATGTAAAAAATAAAGTCTATTATTTATATCGTCATAACAATCCAAAAATCTACTATATCAACTTATACAATCACAAAATTTTGTGCCTTACACATGCCATTTTGGATATGTCATATCATTTATGAATACTGCATTGTTATAATTTTATATAATTCAGGTATTAATAGGTAAATATGCGATCTAAGGTTAATAATTTCATTTCTAGCCTACAGTATTTTATCATGTATTAGTGTTTTATGTTCCCAAACATAAGGTATGATGTGATGACTTGACACTTCCTGTGATAGTTACCTTTATACTTGTGTTCTTGATATAAAAGAAAATGAGTCTTTTTGTTGCCATCCTAATCTCAAGCCAATCTTACATATCCATTACACATACCTTGTGATGGAGCAGGTTCCTACAGTAGTCTACTTCCAGCAGTGCATCTACATTTAAGATACTGGCCTACAAATCTTTACAAAGAAATGGAAACTTGTTACATCCAACACTACAATAACAAAAATCTAAAGTCAAATGACAATGTGTAAAATCAAAACTAAATATAGATCTGGATTATTTGATGAACACAGGGGTTCACTAGTTACATATAACACCCAGTGCTCATTACCACAGATGTCCTCCTTGATTCCCATCACCCAGCCACCCCATCTCCCTACCCCTTCCCTTCCGCAATCCTCAGTTTGTTTCCCAGAGTCCAGCGTCTCTCGTGGTTTGCCACCCTCTCTGATTTCTTCCCATTCAGTTTTCCCACCCCTCCCCTGTGGTCCTCCGTGTTATTCCTTAAGTTCCACATATGAGTGAAATCATATGATAATTGTCTTTTTTTTACTTATTTCACTTAGCATAATCCCCTCCAGTTCCATCCATGTTGATGCCAATGATGGGTATTCATCCTTTCTGATGACTGAATAACATTCCATTGTATATATGGACCACATTTCCTCTATCCATTCACCTGTTGAAGGGCATCTTGGCTCCTTCCACAGTTTGGCCATTGTGGACATTGCTGCTATGAACGATGAGTTGCATGTGCCCCTTCTTTTTACTATGTCTGTATCTTTGGGATAAATACCTAATAGTGCAAACTAGCTTTTAGTAGAGGATGGTAGTTTAGTGCACCATCTTTGTTACCAGCTATGAAATTAAATATAAAATGGACACTGGACTTAAAAATTCCCTGAGCAGACAAAACCCTTTAAGCCACATAAGAAAAACTAAAATCTAGCTTATTTCATAAACATAATTAGCAAAACATAGGTTATTTCTTGTGAATGCTTCTGATAATCATTAAAAATTTATTTTTCTAAAAAAAGGTATGATAATCACTTTTTTAAAAATTTTATTTTTTCAGTGTTCGAAAATGCATTGTTTTTGTACCACACCCAGTGCTCCATGCAACACGTGCCCTCCTTAATACCCACCACCAGGCTCAATCATCTCCCTACCCCCCTAAAACCCTGTTTGTTTCTCAGAGTCCACAGTCTCTCATGGTTCATCTCTTCCTCCAATTTCACCCAATTCACTTTCCCTTTCCTTTTCCTAATGTCCTCCGTGTTTTTCCTTATGTTCCACAAGTGAAACCATATAACTGACTTTCTCTGCTTGACTTATTTCACTCAGCATAATCTCCTCCAGTCCTGTCCATGTTGATACAAAAGTTGGGTACTCATTCTTTCTGATGGGGGAGTAATATTCCATTGTATATAGGGACCACATCTTTTTTTTTTTTTCCCCCACTTGGAAAGTGTTTTATTTTCCAGTTTCATAGTTAGGCCACTTCCACCATCACAATTACTCAGCCAACACTGAGACTCTTGTAAAGCTGCCCNCCCCCACTTGGAAAGTGTTTTATTTTCCAGTTTCATAGTTAGGCCACTTCCACCCTCACAATTACTCAGCCAACACTGAGACTCTTGTAAAGCTGCCCTACCAGAACATTCTAGTGAAAGAAGTGAGGTCTGGTGGAGAGTGTTGCTTTGAGAGCTTTGCTGGGTCATAACACTTCCACAGATATCATGTCCCTGCACACGTGTACCCACTCCAGCCCACTCCATCAGCAGTTCTTCACAGTACTTATTCCAAAACAAACTGGGATCCGGCTGCTGCTTTCCATCTTGTCCATCATCACATTGGTTCAGCCTATCCTCATCTCCCACTGTGACTAGTTTGGTGTTAGATGCCTCCAAATACCTGCTAATTGTGTACCACATCTTTTTTATCCAGTCTTCTTTTGAAGGGCATCTTGGGTCTTTCCACAGTTTGATGATTGTGGACATTGCTGCTATGACCATTGGGGTACATATGGTCCTTCTTTTTATTACATCCGTATCTTTGGGGTAAATACCCAGTTGTGCAATTGCAGGGTCATAGGGTAGCTCTATTTTTAATTTTTTGAGGAACCTCCACACTGTTTTCCAAAGTGGCTGCACCAACTTGCATTCCCACCAACAGTGTAAGAGGGTTCCCCTTTCTCCACAACTTCTCCAACATTTGTTGTTTCCTGTGTTGTTAATCTGCGCCATTCTAACTGGTGTAAGGTGGTATCTCAATGTAGTTTTGATTTGAATTTCCCTGATGGCTAGTGATGATGAAGACATACAAATGGCTAGCAGACACATGAAAAGATAATCACTTTTAACCAATCCTTTGTCATCTGGAAAGCCCCACTTGTAATAACCAATCACTGTAATACTTTATAAGCCATCCTGGAACATTATGCCCCTAACCTTCATAGGTTTTAAATTTGAAAGCTCCCTGTTCATCAACAGTTCTCAGATGCACAATAAAGTCTTACTATTTGTTGATTAGGGTGTTTTAATTCTGCTATTTCTGGAATTTTGACACAACACAACCCATTTCAAATCCCTGCTCCGCCCTAAGCAGTAGATTTTGACAAATACTTAACCTCTCTGTGTATCTGTTCTCTTCATCTTTTAGTTACAGCCACAGTGGTGCCTGCCTCATATTCATGAAGCATGAAGTTCTCACACAGAAGTGATTCTACATTATAAAGCCTCTTTAAAAGTTACACATTCAACCTGTGGAGAACTCTTAGTAAAAGAAAAACATTAAGTCAACATTTCTTAGTGGAACTAATAGTAAGTGGAGAATAATGGATTTCAGTTGACATGATACATCTAACCTGGGCCCATTCGGGATCCTTTAGCTCAGGAGATACACTCAGTCACTGGGGACTGATAAGACCGTTGGGAATGTGGCGGTGGGGATGACTGCATCGTATACCATGGTTGGAATCCCGGGCAATTTCTCTCTTCTTTATCATTATATCATCCTTTATTTTACTGGGTGCAGGCCAAGGTCCATCAATTGGATTCTCAAGCCCCTGATCATAGCCAACTCCTTGGGCATTCTGCCTAAAGGAGTCCCCACACAATGATACCTTTTGGGTTGAGACATTTCCTTAATGATTTTGGATACAAACTTTTTTTGTATGTTCACAGAGTGGGCAGGGTTGTGTCCAAGGCTAGCACCAGCCTCTGAGTTTCTTCCAGGCCATCATGATCAGTCCTAGAAACTTCAGGTGTACAGGGCTTAAAGTGAAAGCTCCCAAGTACCTAAGCATCTCCATAGCCCTGTGCTGGATCCTGCATATGCTGGTAAACACAATTTTTCTTATGTATATCAGTGGTAAATGGAGCAACAAAAATATCACAAACAGAAATGATTTTGGATACTGTTCTTCAGTTCGTCATGACAAAGCTAGAGGCTCAACGTGTGCAGATTGTTACCATCCCCTGATGTGCTATGTTTGGGGCTCATGCTTGGGGCCAGCGGCTGCATGGTTTTCATCCTGTACGGCCACAAGCAGAAGGTCCAACACATTCATTGGACCAACGTCTCCGCCACATCATCATCCGAGTCCACAGCCACCAAATCCATCCTTTTCCTGGTGAGCACCTTTGTCTACTTTAACATCCTCTCCTCCCTCTTTCAAGTCATTTCGTCTGTTTTTGATAATCCCAACTGGATTTTCTTGAGCACCACTTCAGTAATCACTGTTTCCCAACTGTCTGCTCATAAGCCATGAGCACAATGTATCCATGCTCTGCCTGGCCTAAATAATACAAAGTCCCTCATCTAGGAGGAAAATGTAAACTGAGTGTTTTCACCCAATGTTCAGTCATTTATTCACTCATCCCCCTCAGAATCATATGAAACAGTGACTTTACAAGAGTGGTGGTAAACACACACACATATTTGTGTATAATAAATTGTGTGTTTGCACATTCATGTGTGTGCTGATATCAATCTGATTATGACCACCCATCAGGCAATAATATTGGAATATTGTATGTAAGAATGTAAAATTTTTAATTTAAAATACTTATCTTTATCTTGCCCTTCTAGTTGATTATCTGAACATAAATGAAATGTATTTTTCGTGTTACCTACTTTAGTTCTTATGTCCTAGTTGTATCTCTTGAAAAAAAAATCTAAATGAATGTAGTCAAATAACATTTGACTTTAACAGGATTAGTCTTTCATGTTTAATAATGGGCAAATTTGGAAATCATTTACCAACTTATTATGTGTGCTTCATGATACCTGTTTTATTTTATTCTAAGTTGACTTCTTCTGTGTTAATTCTACATTTTACTTTTGGGGTGATGTAGATTTAGTATCTTAGATTTCAACCCAGAATTTGCACAATACTTGTAATAACTAGTCACAACATAAAGTTATTTAATACAGTTAACCTCCACTTTGACAATACAAGGTCACTGAAAACTAACCTATCTACCTTCTTACAACTAATTTTTTTAGTTGCTGATATGTATTAAAAAATATTTTTTATGCACAGCTCATGAATGCACTGCTCAAATTTCACAAACTGAACACACTTGTATATAGATCCTAGGTTAAAAAAAAAAACATTGACAACCTTAAAGAGGTTTCCTTATGCCCTCCCAGTTACTATCCCCAAAAGTAACCGCTATTGTGACATCTAACTGCATGTCAACTTCACTTCTTTGTAATTCAAATGAACGGAATCCTAATGCATGAACGCCTTTATATTTGGCTTTTAAAATTCTTTATGTTTGGGGGCACCTGAGTGGCTCAGTCGGTTGTGTCCAACTCATGATTTCAGCTTAGGTCATATCTCAGGGGTTGTGGAATTGAGCCCCATGTCAGGCTCTGTGTTCAGTGGGGAGTCTGCTTAGAATTCTCTCTTCCTCTCCCTTTGTCCCTCCCCCCACTTGCACACATGCCCACTCTCTCAAATAAATAAATCTTTTTTAAAAATAAAATTCCATGTTTGTTAATTTATCTGTACTTTTTCATGCTATTAGTAACAGAATTCCATTGTGTGAACATCAATTTTCTTTTTACCAATTGATTTAATCATTCTTCTGTCCATGCATATGAGTGGGTTTCATTTTGGGGCTATCATGAATAAATAGCACTGGTATGTAAATTCTAGAAAGTGGTTTGGTGTTTGAATGTCTGTTGGGTATGTATTTGACAGAGGAACTTTTGGGCCACAAGTTTACATCTACTCAGCTTTTGGAGGTAACTGCCAGTTTTCCAAAATGTACAAATTTCATACCCACCAACAGTGTATGACACACCTGGTTTATACACAACTTTATCCATGCTTAGTAATTTCTGTCATTTTCACTTTAGTCTTGTGGTTGGTGTGTGATGTTAAATCAGGCAGTGAGAAGCAGGCCTGAAACAAGCAGACTGACTAGTTTGTTATTTATCTCCTGGCAGGATAACTGAAGAGTTATCAAGGCTAACAGAGAACTGGGTAAATGAAAAGTATTATACCTTCATGTCTCTTACCAGTGAACAGCCAAAGGCTGCTGGAAACAAAAAGGAAATGTGCCTGCGAGGGTGGGGTCAGCAGAATGGCAGAATGGGATGCCGAGAACCCTCCTTTCCCCAACAGACACAGTGATTCAACAACAGTAACAGATGCATTCCTTTTGTTGGAAACCCGTAAACTATTTGAGAGGTTCCTGCACCCTGGGTGAGCATCAAACCAGTCACACTGAGACCAGCAGGGAAAATCTGAGACACTCTTGCCATAATCCCTACCCTTGGCAGAGCTCCCAGCTTCCTGGAGGGAAGAGCGAGCTATATCATACATTCAAAGTTTCAACTTTTCCAAGGGCTGCCAAGGGGATTGGTTTGTTTTCTGTCTCAGAGGGCTGAGGGAACCTGGCACACTCTCGATGCCTGGAAGTTTAAACAGAAGAGGTTTAAGAGGTTTAAACAAGAAGAGGTTTAAACAAGCATATAAGCAGGCAACATAACTCCTCTTCCAGCTCAATGCAGTGTGAACAGCAGAAAAAGTTTAGATTTCACATTCTTCCTGGGCAGAGAAGAGCTGACTTTATGTCCAAAGTCCCAACTTTTCTTCTGGGGTATGTCTGAAAGACTGGCTTCCATCTTGCCTGTCTCAGACTGACAAGACCCAGCATATTTTAGATGCCCGGGGCCATTACAACAAAGATGGTAGTTCGGACTAGTGTGAAGATTTGAGAGGCTCCCAAAATCTACAAGCCCTGTCCCTGAAGACTGGTACAGGTGGCTATTTTTTTCCTAATGCTCAGATACCAACACAGAGTCAAGGAAAATGATGAAACAGGGAAACATGTCTCAAACAAAGGAATGAGATAAATCTCCAGAAACCAACCCTAATGAAATGTAAATATCTGATTTACCTGACAAAGAATTCAAAATAACCATCATAAAGTTACTTAATGAGGTCAGAAGAACAATGCATGAACAAAGTAAGAATTTCAACAAAGAGAAAATATAAGTGTCAAACAGAAATCCTGGAGCTGAAGAATTAAAACAAGGGAACTGAAAAACTTACTACAGGGGTTGAACAACAGTCTAGAGCAGAAGAAAGGATACACATAGGCTGACATTGAAGGAGTGGAAAAAGATATTCCATAAAAATGGAAACCAAAATGGAATACGAGCAGCTATACTTACATCAGATAAGACAGACTTTCAGTCAGTATCAGTCATAAGAGACAAAAGAACGTCAATATGTAGTGATAAAGGGATCAACTCATCAAGAGGATACAGCAAATACACATACATATAAGCCAGTACTAGAGCACCTCAGTACTTAAAGCAAATATTGACACACCTGAAGGGAAAATGGACAATGATAGTAGGGGACTTCAATACCCCATTTTCAACACTGATGCATCATCCAGACAGAAAATCAGCAAGGAAACAGCCAACTTGAAGAACACTATAGACCAAATGGACCTAATAGATGTATACAGAACATTCCATCCAACAGCACTAGAATAAAATCTTTTCAAGCAAACATGGAGTGTTTTGCAAGGCATATCGTACATTGGGCTATAAAGCAAGTCTTAACAAATTTAAGAAGACTGAAATCATATCATGTATTTTTTCTGAAACACAATGGCATGAAACTAGAAATCAATAAAAGGAGGAAAACTGGAAAATCACAAAAATGTGAAGATTAACACACTTCTGAACCAAAAAGTCAAAAAAAAAAAAAATTAAACGAGGAAATCAGAAAGTATACTGAAACAAATGAAAATGGAAACACAACATACCAAAAGTTATAGGATGCAGCAAAAGCAGTTCTAAGAGGAAGTTTATAGTAATATCTACATTAATAAAAAGATCTCATATAAGCAAAGTAACATAATGCCTCAAGAAAATAACTAAACCTTAGTAGAAAAGAGGAAAAAATAAAGATCAGAGCCGAAATAAATATAATAGAGACAAGAAATACAACAGAAAAAAAAAATCTGAAACTAAAAAAAAAATCCGAAACCTTTTTTTAAAGAAAATAACAAATTGTTAGCTAGACAAACCAAACCAAACCAAACCAAACCAACAACAACAACAAAAAACAGAGAGCGAGAAGGGAGGGGGACTCAAAAAAATTGTAAATGAAAGAGGAAACATTACAACTGATTGCACAGAAATACAAAGGATCATAAAAAACCACTACGAAAAATAATATGCTAACAAACCAGACAATCTACAAGAAATAAATTCTGAGATACATACAGCCTACCAAGATTGGATAATGAAAAAACAGAAAATCTTAACAGACCAGTAATGACTAAGGAGACTGAATAAGGAATCAAAACCCAAAAAAGAAAAACCCAGGTCCAGATAGTTTCACCCGTGAATTATACCAAACATTTAAAGAACTAACACCAGTTCTTCTAAAACTCCTCCAAAAAATGAAGAGGGAACACTCCCAAACTCATTTCACAAGGTCAGCGTGACCCTGATACTAAAGCAAGATAAGGACGCTATAAGGAAACAAAACTACATGTCAATATTCCGATGAATATCGATGCAAAAATCCTCAGCAAATTATTAGCAAACCCAATTCAAAAGCACATAAAAAATGCACATATGGTTCAACATATGCAAATCAACAAATGTGACAGACCACATTAACAGAACGAAGGACAAAAATTATACAATCAACTCAGTAACTGTAGAAAGTACTTAACAAACTTAAATATCCTTTCATGATAAAAACTCAACAAACTGAGTATAGAAGGAATGCACCTCAACAAAACAGAGGCCATATATGAAAAGCCCACAGCCAATCATCACATACTCAAGAGTTAAAGTAATTTCCTCGGAGATTAAGAAAAATGGTGCCCACTGTTATCACATCTATTCAACACAGTACTGGAAGTCCTAAACACAGTATATCTGTAATTTTTTAAAAAAGGTATCCAAATTGGAAAGGAAAAAGTAAAATTATCTGTTTGCAGATGATACGATTTTTTATGTACAAAAGCCTAAAAATTCCAGAAAAAAACTGTTAGAATAAATGAATTCACCAAACTAGCAAAATAAAGTCAATAGTAAAATCAGTTGCATTTTTATATGCTAGCAATGAACAATCTGAAAAAAGAAATTATAAAAACAATTTCATTGACAATAGCATCAAAAAGAATAAGGAATTAACCAGAGGTGAGAGACTTCCACAATGAAAACTACTAAACATTTCTGAAAGAATTAAACATAAAAATAAATGGAAATGCATCCCATGTTCATGGATGGGAAGACTTACTATTGCTAAAATGTCACTACCACTCAGAGCAATCTACAGATTCAATGCAATCTCTATCAAAACCCCAAGGATGTCTTTTGCAGAAATAGAAAAACCTACCCTAATCTTCACATGGAATCTTAAGGGACCCCCAATAACCAAAACAATCTTGAAAAAGAACAAAGCTACTGTACTAAACTCGCTTTCCTGATTTCAAAACAAAGCTACTGTAATAAAAGTGGTGTGGTACTGATCTTTATGATCAAATGATTTTTAAAAGTGCCAAGGTTATTCAATAAATGCTACGAGGATAACTGAAAACCCACAGGCCAAAAAAATGAAATTGGAGCCCTAATACCATATACAAAAATTAACTCAAAATCAATCAAAGACCTAAAACTCTTAGAAGAAAACATTGGTCAAAACTTTCATGACATTAGATTTAGCAATGATTTCTTAGATAGGACATCAAAGGTACGTAAAACAGAATCGAATCCTACAATACTTGTCCCTGTGTCTGGCTACTTTCATGAGATGTTTCCAAAATTCATCCATTTTGTAGCATGTAACAATACTTCATTTTTAAAAAATATGTATTTATTTTGTGAGAGCGAGCATGAATAGGAGGAGGAGCAGAGGGAAAGAATCTGAAGCAGACTCTCTGCTAAGCAGGGAGCCCTACACAGGGCTCAAACTTACGACCCCAAGATCATGATCTGAGTCAAAATCAAGAGTCAGACGCTCAATCAACTGAGCCACCAAGGCGCCCCAATTCTTCATTTTTATGGCCAATATCCATTATATGGATACACCACATTTCATTAGTTGATGGACACTTGGGTGGTTTCCACATTTTCGCTATTGTGAAGAATACTGTTACCAATTATTTGTGTATATTTCTTAAAAGGACATAAGTTTTCAGTTCTGTTGGATATATACCTAGGAGTACAATGGGTAGGCAAAATGGTAACTCAGTGGGACCGCCACATTATTTTCCAAACTGACTGCACCATTTTCCATTTCCACTGGCAATATATGAGGATTCCAATATCTCCACATCCTTACCCACACTTGTTATCTGCCAATGTATGGACATAATAATCTTTTTACATTTGTGTCCTGCAATCTTACTGAACTTGCGTGTTTATTGGGTTTTTTTTATCCCTTAGGACTTCCTATATACGTGATCATGTCATCTACAAATGTAGTTCTACTTCATCCTTTCCAATCTGTGTCTTTTTTTTTTATTTTTCTTGCCTAATTACCCTGAACTACTACTATAATGTTGAAAAGGAGTGGAAGGAGTAGGTATTTTTGTCTTGTTTATCTCACATGGTAAGCACCCAATCTTTCACCGTTACTATAGTATCTGTGGGTTTTTGTAGATACCTTTTATCAGGTTAAGGAAATTCCTTTCTATTTCTAGTTTACTGTGTGTTTTTATCATGAAAATGTGGATTTTGTTAAATGTTTTTTTTTTTTTTTAGCCTCAGTGAAGATGATCATGTTGTCTTTTATTGATTAGGTGTGTTACACTAATGAGGGCCTCAGAACGAGTTGGGAAGTGTTCTCTCCTCTTCTACTTTTGGGAAGAGTTTATGAAAAACTGGTATTCTTTAAATGTTTTGGTAGAAAATTCACTGAAGCCATCTGGGCCCAGACTTTTGTGGACAGTGTCTTGATTACTAACTGAATACATTCCATATACGCCTAAGACACAGATATTTCTGATTGTGATGTGTATTCCATGCAAAGAAAGATAAAAACTCTGAAGTCTTAAGTTTGGTTTTGCTACTATAATAGTTCAGGTCAGACCAGGCTTTGTCCCCAGTAACTCATTAGAAAACCTACCGTGGACTTCTACATTTTGCATCATGGTTAAGACATTAGGACTCCTACTTCCTATAGGGCCAGCCATGCCCTGCTTCTTCTCTTCCAGCTCGTAGAGCCAGCTTCTGTCCATGGCTAGGCCCTAAAAGGATCTTAAGCTACCAGAGGAATTTGCATTTTTTTTTCTGAGTTCTGATCTGGTAAGTCCATATGAGCCCACATCAGACACCCAAAAAACATCAGATGTCTTCATCTGAAAAACACAGCCTGGACAGGGAATAACTAAAGGGAGTGGCTACAGTGGGGATTTCCTTGAGATAGGAGGGCTGATAACAAGGCATGTGTTGAGACTTCATGTTTTTATTAATTTGAGAACAGGACAGCAACAGGGCCTTCCCTCTAGCTACTTTTGTAACTTCCCATGGGTTTGAAAAGCAGAAGTGACCTCAAGTCCACCTCCTCAATCCCTCTGCCTATTCTCCTCAGCCCCAGACTCAGCTGAGGCCCTGCCCTTGCCCCCTAGGACCATCATCCCAGCCTCCTCCCCAGCACCCTGACCTCGTCTGACTCTGGAAGGTTCTCCATCCTCACCCCCCACCACAAGACTTATTTGATCTTGTCCCTCAGAGTCACATTCAATCCTTCCACGGTATTTGGAAGTTTTTGAAGATCTGGCCCCTACATACTCCTCTATGCTTGCCTATGCCACTCCGCTTCTTTCCCCACTCTCCATACTGAATTACTTCTGATTCCCAAGAAGCGAGGAGGGAAAGCTTTCCAGGTAGAGGTTCACGTTACACATGAAAGGTGGGAGACGTTGAAGCATGCGTGGGTTTGCAGGAACCTCCTTTCGCAGGGAGAAGCAGGCGGTGTCTCAGAAGACTTGAATCCGGGTTGCCAAGATGACTGCATCCTTCCCTTTACTTCCCTATCCAGGTGTCACCAATCTGTCTCCTTGAGAAGCTTTTTCTTTTTACCTAACACCTCCCCAACTCCAGGGTACCTGCCTCCAGCTCAAAATTTCTCTCTTGCTTAGACCATGTCCTCCCAGGTCTCCTGGCCTCAGGTCTCCCCCTTCAGTTCTGATACTGTCAGTCCTTTACCAAAAACCCCTGTGGCTGCACTGGCTTCCAGGATAAAGCTCAAATCTTCAGCTTGCTCCAAAGGCTCTATACACTCTGTAATCAGCCTCATCTCCCTATGCTGTTGATGCCTCCACCAGTCTGTGGCAGAGCTAAGATGGAACCCAAAGTTTCTCTCTGGACCATGTGTGGCTGACTGTCACAATGGCATCCCCCAGTAAGCCGCGTGACTTGTTTCAGCTTGTGACGCAAGCAGAGGTTTGAAAGTACTCATGAACTGGGACTTGTCCTCCTGGAAACTGCTCTGGAACCATAAGCCATCAGATAAAGAGATTCAGCCACCCTGGAGAGGCCACAGTGAGAGATGCTGTACCAGGCCTCAGCGGAGGTGGTACTCCCAGGCATGGGGGTGAAGAAGTCATCTTGAACATTTCAGCCCCAGTAGATACTTTTATGGAGCAGAGGAATCTTCCAGCTGAGCTGAGCCCAGACTGCAGAATTATGAGGAATAACACATTTTCATTGTTTTAATCCCTAATTTTGGGGGGTGAGTTGTTATCCCGTAAAATATAAATGTAACACGATGGATCATTCGAATGTTCTTTTAGCGATTAGTGGTAGACTGTCGACTGAACTTCAACATTCATCAAGCTGAAAGTGACCATACTGCCCCACCTCCCAACCTCATCAATTCTTCACTCAGTGAGTCCTTCAAATATTTAAATCCTAGGAAAGTACAGTACATTTGTGTTGGGTGTGGGGTGGGGGACCAAACTTAAACCACAGGTCCTTCCCTTATGAAACAAACATAAGCCAGTAACGGGAGGAACAGGACCTCCCTCACCCTCATCCCCCAGGGCTCAGTTGGGTTTAACAGTCAGTAGGGACTCAGTAACATGAGGGCTGAGCCAGTAAAATCACCTTGCCACCCAGTGCCAATTTCCCCTCCACCCTGCTGAGCAAAATTGTACTCAGTATCACGTCCTTTGTGAAACCTTACACGTACCACCATCCACTAAGTCTCCTGCTCCTCTCTCTCGGGGGCTCTTTGGCCCCTGCATCAGTTAGAATTCGGGTGACCTGCAAGTGACGAAACCCCAAATGAACAGTCACTCAAACAGTTTAACTCTCCCAGGTAACCAATATTGGTGTGGGTTTTAAAAGCATCACGGACCCGGGCTCCTCTTATCTTGTTCTGCCACCTTGCTGGGCCTATGCTCCTAAGATCACTTCCTGGCCCAAGATGGCTGCTCCCACTCCAGCCATTTGGTCTGCCTATTGTCCCGAGTGCAGGAAGGAAGAAAAGCATCCTAGAAGCAGCACACACCACTTCTGTTCACATGTTATTGGCCAGAATTTAGTCACAGCACCACACAAAATGTCAAGAGACCTGGGAAAATGCCTTGAAACCAGGCCGACATGTGCCCAGCTACAAATCACAGTGTCTCTATTGTTAGTGAAGAAATGGAAGAACAGCTATTAAGGGACAATCGGTTCCATCTTGCCAGTCCCCTTCCCATTCTCTGTTATAGCCCTGATTTTTCATGGGACTTCCTCAGGACAGGGCCCAACAGCTCTCCAGCAAATTATAGCTGACCCCGACTGCTTCTCACATGCCATGCAGCACAGTTACCCACTTTGCATGTATTTACTCATTTAGTCTTCACGTTGTGATTTAGATTCTGTTGTTATCCCCATTTTACAAAGTACAAAACAGAGTCAGAGAAACTGGGTAACCTACTCAAGGTCACACAGCCATTAACTAAAAGAACTACGATCTGCACCCAGGCAGTCTGGCTCCAAGGCACCTGCTCTGAACCACCACATACTCGACTAATGTGTGCGAAACTAAGCTGCACTGCACCACTGGACTCTCCTGGCCAGAAACTTCATGGACCCTCTACCCTGGAGGCCAGCTGCACTCCTGGTATGGCACCCCTCCTCCACGCTATTGACTAAAACCAGAGGACCAGCTATTTCTAGACCTTTATTTCTCTGTGAAAAGGGAAAACAGGAATAAAATAAAAATGGCACAGTTGACACAAAAAAACCACTGAGGGGGAGGGGGAGAGGAAGGGAGGAAGGGAGAAAGGAGGTGGAGAAGTAGATGGGGTAGGGGGTCCCCATTACAGCAGCAGGAGCCAGTGACCCGGGATGCTCACATCTCTCCCCTGCGGGCAGAAGTGGCCCCTTCCTCCCAGGGTCACTGCCCTGGCCCACCTTGTGCTCCCCCAAGCCTCTTGGGAGGCGGACAGTGGGAAGTCAGAGTCCCAGGCTGGGGAGAGGAAGAACCGTGCTGAGGGAAGGGCCCTGGGGTCAGACCATGCACAGGGAGTGACAGCCAAAGTCCCCCCACTATCTCCCCGAGGAAGGGACCTGGGGGGTGGGGGAGGAGGGAGGGTGGACACCAGAGGCCGGCGTTGGCTCCTCTTCCAGCATCAGGCGAGAGACAGAACTGGGGGAACAGGAACAGGCGGGAGTCAGAACCACAGCTAGCCCTTCGCCCACAACTGCTCCTGCATATCCCCCTCCCAGGAGCTGCTGTTCTCAGGCCTAGGCCGACCCTTGCAGACCACCCTCCCAGTGGGGTCTCCAAGTTCATGCCTTACCAGTCAGAGCTTCCTGGGCAAAGTATTTGACATCCACGTCCTGGTCCTGGGTCAGCTTCTCCAGGATGGGCCTGACTTCGCTCTGCAGTGTGCTGGAAGGAGGAAGGGAAGGCAAAGGAAGGGCTGAGCCACGTGGGGAGGGGCCCACAAGGCAGGCAGAGGGCTCCTGGGCAAGGAGTTCACATACACAGATGGCCCGTGAGCCCAGAGATGAAGTTACTTTGCAGGCTGGAAGTCTGACCAAGAGAACAGGCAAAGGGAAGTGAGACAGTCTGGAAAATGGGGTACAGAGTAGCAGAACCCACAAGTCTCCGAGGCTCAGCAAATGCATGTCTTTATTTAACGTATTTACCGAGGCCTACTCTGCATTAAGTGTGAGTAGAGTGGTAAATCCAACATCTGATTCTTGCCACGAAGAGCTGGGGCTATGAGGAAGACACAGACCGAACTGACCATAAGTGACAGAGAAGTGTCAAGTGCCAAAGGAGAAGTACCTGGCCTGAAGGGAGCCAAGGGGATTATCTTCTCTCAAGTAAGGGGCCCTAGCAAACAGTCAGGTGTTTGGGGGAAACGAAGGCATGTCCCCTTCCAGTCAACAAACTGTTCT
This sequence comes from Ailurus styani, assembly GCA_002007465.1. Lineage (NCBI taxonomy): Eukaryota > Metazoa > Chordata > Mammalia > Carnivora > Ailuridae > Ailurus > Ailurus styani. The sequence goes on from LNAC01000292.1 coordinate 301,426, forward strand.
TCTGCCCCATACAACTACTATTCTTACTTCTACCATCTAGATCTGTTACGCCTATTTTTGAACTTGGTATCAATGGAATCACAGACCATGTTTTCTTGGGTCTGGCTTCTCACTGAACATGAGGTTGGTGAGAATCATGTGCGTTGTTAAGCAGAGCAAGAGTCTTCATCACTGAACACAGTCTCCCACTGTAGGCACAAACTACAATTTATCCACTGTACTGTGTGGAAAGGCACTTGGGCTGTCTCTAGTTCATGGCGAATATGAAGAAAGCCACCATAAACGTCCTGGAAATAATTTTGCTAGAAATAAGCACCCATTTCCCCTGGATATATGCCCAGGAATGGACATGCTGTGTGGGCTCACTGTGTACACATCCTTAGCTTCACCAGATTCTACCAGTTTTCAGAGTGAATGTACGCATTTCCCACATGTAGCCCCGCTTGCTGTGTATGAGAATTCTAGACATTCTACCAACACCAAATGACCCTGAGTTTTTTAAGGTTAGCCATTCTGGGGTATCCTTTCCTTTTCTTTTTTAAAGATTTTATTTATTTATTTGAGAGTGAGCGAGGGAGAACAAAGTGGGGGGGGGCGGGGAGAGGGAGAAGCAGGCTCCCCGCTGAAGGGCTCGACCCCAAGACCCCAGGATCACGACCTGAGCAGAAGGCAGACGCTTACACACAGGTCTGTTTCTGTGCCCTCGATTCTGTTTTATTGGAGCATCTTATTGTGCCAACACCTTACTTTTTAATTACTGTGGCATCAAAAGTCTTGGTATCTGGTAGTAGAAGTCTTCAACTTTTTTCTTTTTTAGGACATTTGCTACTCCAGATCTTTTCATTTCCATGTTAATTTCAGAATCAAGTTGTCAATTTTTCAATAAAGAATCTGCTAAGACTGAATGAGATTATACTGAATCCATACTTAAATTTGGGGAACCATCGCGTCCACGAATACTAAGTAGATCTTTAATTTCTCAAACCAATGTTTTATAGTTTTCACTAAAGATGTTATATATTTTTCATTAAATTTATTCCTCAGTAGTTAATGATCTGGGTGAGGTAACAAATTATATATACACATATACAAAAATAACTTATATTTGTTAATTTCATTTTCTTTTTTTTTTTTCTTAAGATTTTATTTATTTATTTGACAGAGAGAGAGAGAGACAGCAAGAGAGGGAACACAAGTAGGGGGATTATGAGGAAGAAGCAGGCTTTCCTCTGAGCAGAAAGTCCGATGTGGGGCTTGATCCCAGGACCCTGGAATCATGACCTGAGCTGAAGGCAGACACTGAGCAACTGAGCCACCCAAGCACTCCTGTTAATTTCATCTTCTAATGTGTTGTTACTGATATACAGAACTGCCACCCCCCCTTCTCCCCTCCTATGGCAAGCCTTGTGTCCTATGACACAAGCCATGGGAATTCTCATTCTACATTTGAGGAAACTAAGACTTTGGGAAGGTGAAGAGAAAGGCCAAATTCACACAGCAAGCGAAGAGCCACGCTGGGTTTCAAACCCTAGGCTCCGACTTCAAAGGCTGAAGATTAAGATGCCTAGAACCAGTCCCACCAGTGCGTGAGGGGGGGTCCAGATCTCACCTGTTGTCCAGGATAGGCCCTATCTTCTGTAGGGACTTGGCCACATTGAAGCGGACATTGGCGACAGGGTCCCCAGCCATACGCAGGACTGTAGGCAGCATGTGCTTGGTGGTGATGTCCTGCCCACAGACCTCAGACAGCACCTGGGGGCGGTGAGTGACAAAGGGGTGATTATACAAAGTTCATGGCTAACTCCCACTTCCCCCTTCCTCTGACCAGGCCACCTCAGAGATGATCAGGCCTGAAGGTGACACTGAGCAGTATGTGGGATTCTAAGCCCAGGTTCACGTGACCACCCCGGGGTCAGCTGATTCTCCTGAAACTACCACCTCCACTAATGCCCTCCTAACACGCTAATACCACTGTCTCCCTGTCCTGGAAACACCCAGCCCAGACTGTGCTGGACCCATTTTCTCATCCTCAGAATTCTCCTTATCTTCTGGGGATGGGCTTGACTCCTAACCCTTGGGATGCCTTTCTTTTAGTGTGATGGTCTCCAAAGTGAGGTGTGGGAAGAAATCATCAGAACACCCAGTTCTAATTACATGTTTTTAAATTCTAACTTTTAATTTCTAGTTATGTGTATGGTTTATTTAAATGAATAGAAAGGAGCCCTTGCTCCATATAATGTAACTGCTCTAAACCCTTTGCCTGGATGGCCAGATTAATCTTCACCCCACCATGAGTAAGGTACTGTGATTACCAGCGTGAGAGCTCTACTCGTAAGAAAACTAAAGCACTGAGCAGTTAGGAAATGTCCCAAGGTCTGTGACTAATACATGGCAGAGCTAGAATTAAAGAGTAGGTCTGACTCTAGAGCCTGCACACAAAACCAACAATCATAAACAAATATACACACTCCACACTTTCTGGAGGAAAGGGATGCTTGGAAAGGTTTGGCAGTCACTGCCCAGCAGGTCAAGCCTCCCTAGTCCTGGGGTTCCCACCATGCAGGTCCCCACCCCGTGGTCTGTGGTTCCTCAGGGACTCATCATCCCCCGCTCAAACCTAGCCATGTCCCCACTCCAAAGCCAAACGTCTTCCTTAGCACCCCCGCTCATCCCTCCTCTCCCAGGTACTCTGAGTTCCCCGGGCTCAGGCCAGCGGGCAGGTGGGGGTGCTCACATTGATGCAGAAGAGTGTTGTCATACGGTGCAGGTAGTTGGGGTCCCCAGACATGGCCAAGACCTTGGGGATGATAGTGGCATGGGCCCACTCCTTCCCAAATTTCTCCACCAGCTTCTTCAGGTTGCTGGTGGCCGCCTCACGGATGGCATAAACTGCAAAAGGGCAGGGATTCAGGAGGTGAAGGACTGAGCAGGCAGGGACTAGCAGTCACTCGCATACTTAGGTACTAGGCTGCAGGTGAACCAAAGGGTTCACTATGTGCTAAAGGCAGGGAACCTTCCCAACGGCTCCAAGATACAGGTTTCACTATTGGTCTCCTTTTATAGATGGACAAACTGCAGCTCCAAGAAGTGTTTTGCCCAAGCAAATCATTTAGTAATTAATACTTGGAATGGAAGCAATACAGACAAATGTTAACTTTAATTTTTACCTGTCAGGGAAAGCAATGAGCAGTTCTCACAAGGGCCTTGGGAGACTGAGAAGCCTCCTATTTCACAAAGGAGTGTGCCTGAGCGTCCACAGCCAGGGGGCAGGATTCCAGGCCAGGTCACCTGCCCAGTGGCCCTCACACTCTCTCTCTCTCCACTGAACCCGGCCACCCCTGCGTGATCTGCTCTGGCCCGCTGCCATCCTGGACTTCCCCAGGATTCTAAAAAGCAAAGGAGTTGGTCCACATAAGCAGCGGCTGGCCTAGGAGAGCGACTCCAGCCCTCCCGGCCCCGGTCTGTCCCTCTGTCCTTCCTGGAGCACCAACACCCTCCCCCACCCCGCTGGAGAGACTCACCGTGATCCACAAGCCAGGCCATGCACAAGGAGTTGAGCTTCTCATCAAAGAACTCTACCCCCTGCAGGAGAAAAAGAGGTTAAGGAATCAAGGGAGACTGGGTAGCTTCCCTCGACACCCAGGGAAACACACCCACCCAGACACAGCGGGTGTTCCTCAGCTTCACCTGGGGGGCTCCTCTCCCTTCTCTTTTCTAACTCAAGTCTACTCACCGTTACAGCCCCGCGCCCCTTCCTCCTGCTCCCCAGACAGCCCGCACAGGCCCCAGTGACCCCACCGGAGCCCTGGACCGCTGCCCACGACGCGGCCTGACCCCGGGCCACCTCGCTCACCAGCTGCCCAGCCAGCAGGGGCATGTACTCGATGATGGCCAGCCGCACTCGCCACTTGGCATCTTCGGCCAGCTCCACGATGGCCGGCAGCAGGGACTGGGACAGCTGTCGGATGCCGATCACCTCATTCACGCAGTCCAGGTTGGAGATGATGTTGAGCCGCACCTCCGGGCACTGAGGAGAAGACCGCGGTCTGAGAGACGCCCCCGGCCCGGAAGAGGCCCGAGAGCGTGGTGCCCCATCGGCTCTGGGGGAGCCGCACTTCCCGGGGGCCCGCTACTGCCCGCCCAGCCGCTCCTGAGCAAGCAACACAGGTTATTACGGAAGGCAGCTTTTCAAATCCCACCGGGGAGCACAAGACATGTTCAGTCGTTGTGAAGAACCTGTGGGAATCACTGCAGAAACACGGTGCTCTGGAAAAAAGAGACGTGGTAACATTCCCACTCTGCTGTGCGCCAGCTGGGAGCCCATCGGCCAGGGACAGTGCCGCCCGGGCTGTCAATCTGTGACAGGGAAGCACGCATCTAGCCTCGAGGGCAGCTGAGGTCATTAAAGTGTCTGCTGGTGTCTGATCTGCAGGAGGCCTGGTGTGGGGGCTCATTAGTATCACCTCTGTGACTTCTGTCCTCCCTGCTAGTCTCTGAGCTCTTGAGGAGCACGTCTCATTCACCCTCATGCCTCTGGTGCCTGGCACAGCCTCTGGCCCACAGCAGGTGCTCAACACATTTCTGCTGAAAGGATGCACAAAGGATAAGGGAGTACTTCTGGGTTGCCAGCTGACTACAGGGATTACGAGCACTGACTTGCTATATATGTACACACATACCTGCGTGTTACCAGGCATGTATATATGTGGACACACATACGTACCCCACCTACTTCCAGAAAGCATGTGAACAACTTGTAAGAAAAGGCACACTAACACAGTTAGTTAGCTCTTGTTCATCAGAACAGAAGCCCTACTAGATCCTTATCTCAAATCACATATTCCTAGATGGCAGACATCACAAGTAGTTCTAACGTGAACCAAGTGAGAAACCAATCAGTGAACCAAGCACACAAGTGTGCTTTGCAATAAAGGGTTAACTCGGCAGGTCCAGGTTGCTCAAACCAGGCACATTCCAAACAAGGGTTGGGCCCTTGATGGGCTTCTGGGAGATCTCTAAGGCCCTGGAATATCCTGTCTGATGAGAGCATCTCTGCAGTTGCCGGAGACGCAGGCTGTGCCGGACACTGTGCTAACAACGTGACTTAGAGCAGGGCAGGAGCTAGCAACCTCCCCTCCGGAGGCCAACTGAGCTCAGGCATGCAGGCGGCTCCGATCCGCGGCCCTGTAACCAGTGCCTGGAGACCAAGGCGCGGCTGGCAATACTCTGTGGATGCTGTCACAGGTCATCCGGGGGAGGTTTAAGCTCCGCCCACAGGACTGCACGGCGAGGACACCCGGAAGCTCACGCCCGAGTCTCCCCTGTGCACCTTTCCCTTACTGACTTTAATCAATCCTCTCACTGTGACCAACAGCAGCCCCAAGTTTAAGAGCTCTTCTGAGGGGGTTGTTCTAGCAAGTCACTGAACCAGAGCACGGAGGTGGGGCACAGACGCAGAAAGCAGTGAAGAGAAACGCCAACTGTTCAAAGGACAAGAGGGGCTCAGCGGGCACCTGTCTAGTAAAACCCCCCGAGCCCCGTCGCCGAGCGCCTCCTTCCTTTAGCAAACACAGGACGGCTCTCGTTTAGGACCAGAACACGGACAACCGCCTGCTGGCTAGTCCGATGGCTGAAGAACTCTCAGAACCAACACCATTGCCCTCCCGGCGTGGTATTCATTCATTTCTTTCTAGAGCCAAGGATACCGAGGGAGGGAGGGAGGAACCAACCCAGTACTGACTACCCTGTTGGTTTCCTTTTTCTGTGATAGTTGCTTTAAATCTCACAGAGTGGATTTAAACATCTGTGAAACGCTGATTACATAAATTATATCAACTCATGTAAATGACTGAACATTAAGTCAACTTTTCTTTCTTTTTTTTAAAGAGACAGAGTGGGGGGTGGCTCGGGGAGGCAGAAGGAGGAAGAGAACCTTAAGCAGGCTCCACACCCTGCATGGAGCCCAATGTGGGGCTCAGGGCTTGATCTCACGACGCTGAAATCATGATCTCAGCCATTTTGCCCTAAACCAAAACCAAGAGTCAGATGCGTAACCAATTGAGCCACACAGGCGCCCCTCAACGTTGCTTTTCTTAAAGGGACATTGTGCCCGATGTTTATAAAAGCCTCAACTGTCATAATGTTAAGAGACTATACCTATTCTTTCTTTACCTAAGAAACATTTCTGGAGTGGGAACAGCCCCATCTGCCACCCTAACCCCAGTCCAGGAAAGCGGGTTAGTTCGGATATGCATGTGTCAGAATCTACTCCAGGGGAATGTAACGAAAACAATCCCAATCAACTGGGCGGACCAAGACGTGTTCCAGAGTCAAGGCTGGCAAGGGCGAGGAGAGAGCCTTGCATCATCCCTCACTTAGTATGAAGGCATCTGCAGCACCCAATATAAAGAGGGAAATTTCTTCTTTAAATAGGGCACCTGGGTGGCTCAGTGGGTTAAAGCCTCTGCTTTCGGCTCAGGTCATGATCTCAGGGTCCTGGGATGGAGTCCCATGTCAGGCTCTCTGCTCAGCAGGGAGCCTGCTTCCTCCTCTCTCTCTGCCTGCCCCTCAGCCTACTTGTGATCTCTCTCCCTCTGTGAAATAAATAAATAAAATCTTAAAAAAAAAAATTTCTTCTTTAAATAAACTGAAAAAAATCAACCGGATTAAGGTCTCATTTGAATAAAAAACATTAGAAATGCATATAAAACCATTGTGATGGCTTTTCTGTACTGTGTGAAGACCCACGTGCTGTGTCTGGCCTGTTTAAATACGATTAAGATCTAAGGGAGTTAGCGCCCATCCAGGGCTCTGAAGGCAAATGTCCTGACAGTGAATGGGCCTCTTTCCTGTCCCTGAAGGTTAGCTCAACAGAATCCGAAAGACAGAAAATACTGCACGTACTCACACAGAAGTCACCTCTGGAGACAGGAAGAAACGAGCACCCAACAAAGCACCACCTAACGGAGTATGGGCTCTGCAGCCGTTCAGGAGCCAAGCCAAGCCTCCTGTGTCAACAGGCTTACTTCCCCCAGTTGCCACATCACTCCCCAGTGCGGATCATCAGAAAGCCCGTCTCAGAAGGCCCAGAAGAGGAACTCTGGACCGGGTGAAGAGCAACCCTTGCTGGGGCATCTGAAAGGTCAGGCGTAATTGTGAGACTCCGTGTCAGCCGGAGACCAGAGACAGGAGAAGCCTTTCTCAAATGAGGGCTTTCCCACAAACCACCTCTTTTCCTCGAAAGGACAGAAAACTATCTCCTTGTTGAAACTATTCTGGTCCTAAAACGACAACAAAACAAGGCACTGAAATAAGCCAATAAGCCAAGTGAGAAAGTGTGTGTAGTGAAGGGTTAACTCAGCAGGCCTGCACTGTCCAAAACCTACACTTTTCAAAGACAGGGCTGGCCCTTGCCCACCTCCTAGGAGGTCACCTCGGAGCCCCTGGTGCAAAAGGCACAGTGTCCTGAACACACGAGAAGGCGCAAATCAATGCCTTACATACCCAGAAAAAGGCCTTCTTACTTGGATAAGTTTATAAACCTTAACAAATACAAAAAATAGAGTGTACAGAAATCTCAAATACAAGGTAAATGGCTAACTCACACCAAGAAAACCGTGATGGGTTTTTTCCTTTTCTCCCCTGCAGGAGAAGGTGCGCTGGGACAGACTGGCTGAGGGAATATGATCGCCACGCAGCACCCGCTAGCAGTGAAACCGGCCCCGAAACCAGCTCCAGCTCCCGCCCGGTTTTAGCACACGAGCACTCACCTTCACACTCCAGCTCAGTGTGGATCTCCCCTCGAAGCCAGAAAGCAAAATGCTCCCCCAGACCATGGTGAGGTGTTAAAAGGACACAAAAGCCAATTCCAGGCTCACCAGCCAAGCTGTCCCCATTTAAGCATCAGAAGTGAAAACAAATTATAACAATTATAGCTGCAAAAAGCATGCTTATGAAAGAAAACATGTGTGAAGCACCTTACTTGGGCCATCAAATTTAAGTCATGATAAAAATTAATTATAGTTCAAACTGTAACAACAAAAAAACTGATACAAATAAACGACCAAAAGTAAAATTACTAAGCTTCTCTCTAAAAGGCACATTGTCTTCAACGTAAGAAACCGCTGTTCTGTAATTCTGGGGCTGAGAGATTATCCCCTCACAGCAGAACTTAAAAACATGACATTTGGGGGGCAGTGGCAGAGGACTCAAAGCTGACGTGATTTCCTAGCACTGGGTGTGCTGGGGAGGTAGGGGGCGGAGGGTGAGGAGCGCAGGGAGACTGAGGCCTTTGGCAGCATGGAAGTCACAACCAGCGAGCAGTCTCACCATCTGCCTGGTCACCATCACGACAAAAACCAGGAGCCTGCAAACCACCCCCAGCCCTGTCCACATCTCTGCAGCCACATCTCTCCCACCAGTTTGGTCTCGCTGGACCTCTTCTGGCCTCCCCACCTCGTTCTTTCTTTGACAGTAGCCTCAGTGTTCCTTTCTAACACCCAGATCTGCTCCAGGGCCTCCAGCTGTTCACAGTTCAAGTCCAAACTCCTCCCTTGGCCGTCACACCACGACCTGTCCAGCCTTCACCCAGCACACGATCATCTTCCGTACTCCTGAACATCAAGAAGTGGTCACATGACTGGTTCTGGCCAAGGGGGTGTGTGGGGTGGGAAGAGCGAGATGGGTGCTCTCTTTTGCGTCTTGCCCTTACGAGGACCACACTTCCTGCTGTCTAATACCTTCTGCCTCCATGCTGGCTGGGGGTGGAGAAAATCAGAGCAGCTGTCTCAGACCCAGAGCACATGGAAGTCAGCAGGGCTAACCCCCAGTGTAGGCCCACCTGGCTCTGAATTGCTGTGAGAAAATTATCTTACATAAGCCACTGTATTTTGGGTCTTCATTACAGCATCTCTGCCTAAATGCTAAAAGACACGAACTGTCACACCATCTATGTGATCACGGAATCAGGGGATTGCCTATCTGTCTCTCTCCACTGTCAGTCTCTGAAGGTCTCTCAAGAGTGCAACTGTCTTAAGTTTTTTTGGTATCCCTGACACCCAGAAAAAGAACCAGCACAGAGCAAAGGCATGCAAAATTATTGCCTAGTAAGTGAAATGAGTGAACGCACGGTCCATGGTGCCCACCAGGATTCAACTCATTCGGGGCCCACGTGTCTGTTAAGACTCCAGGAGACTCCTGGCCAGTCTGGGAAAGCAGCTGACCCGCCTGTCACCTCTGCCAAGCCAGAGCTCAGAGCCTTCGTGCGCCCTTACCTCATCCTTCAGCTGAGCCAGGAAGAGGGGCAAGAGGTGCTCAATGGTGTTGTCTTTGCCCAGGATGGGGGAGAGGCCCATGATGACTGAGGCGAGGGCTGACTTCACGTGTTGGTTGGCATCTGACACCAGCTCCTGGGAGGGAGAAAGAAGGGGGAGCCACAGGGTCAGGATGACCCCTGCAACATCAAGTAACCAAGCAGACTCCCACCTCCTACGAGGCCTGAGCCCTGGCCTGCTTTCGCCCTGCTCGCTCACAGAGCAGGGTCGGTTTAGGCACAAGGCAGTTCCTTACCTGTCCTGCCTGCTTCGAGCTCCATGGGCCCTGCTCCCGGAAGCCCCCCACCCTTAGGCCAAAGCTCCTGGAACTTTTGAGGGGAAGCACTCCCACTCCAAGCTCAGCCCCAAGCCTCAGATTCTGCCTGCACTCAGGGACCCCACCTGCTTCCAACCCAAGACTGCCCTGTCCTAGAAGACAGGGGACTGTCTGCCTCTGTGTGTCTACAAAGCCCAATGTCCACCCCTCCTCTTCAGCAGGCTAAGATCTGGCCTATTCCTCCCACCAAACTCCCTGTTACCTTGATGCAGGGTAAGATCTGGGTCATGATCACATTCTCGCGACAGTCAGCTGAGAGATTTTCACAGAATTCTGCGGGAGGGGGAAAGGAGGGAGAGGAAGGTGAGCCCTGATGACCTGGTTCTGCCTCGGGCCCCTTGGAGGCCCTCCCGTTTGCTGTGTTCTGGTCGCCAGCACCAACCTTTGACCTTGTGGGAGGCTGCGGCCCTCACCTCGGCCTCACAGTCTTTCATCAGGTTCTGGAAGGCGGGCACCAGGTCTGTCTTGGTGATCTCAGGCCCCACTGCTTTCTGGAGCTGCAGACAGAAAGCAGGGGGAGTGAGAGGGCTGGGCAGTACTCTCTCTGGGTGAACGAGACCAGAATCAAAGTTAAAGGCACCAGAACTGGGGGTAAGAAGAATGTGGCCCTTGGAATCACTGCTGAGATCTACTCCCAGCACCACAGGGTGAGCCCAAGGCAAGTCTCCAAACCTCTCTGAGCCTGTTTCCTCAAAAGCAAAATGAGGGCCATGGGTACCTACCGCACAGTGTTGCTGTCTGCGTTAAAAATAGTAACACGTCTCCCTACTGCTCAAACTATTTGGGGTGAGGTTTTCTGTTATCTGATCCAAAAACATTCTAGTGATGTGCCTCTTCCTTTATAATTTATATTCGTCTGTACTCTTCAAGTTGGTTACCTGACCCTGTGTTACTCTCACGCATCACGACTGAGGGGGAGAAGGCATGCCAGGGAAGGCCGGGTGCGGAGCTGCAGAGCTGGCTCCTGGAGACCTGCGGGCAGCAGGACAGCTCATGCCTAAGAAGGCAACACGCTCTGAAGGCCCGATGACACCTGGGGCAAATGCTGCCCCACAGACAACAACTGAGTGTCTCCTGGGCACGGAGCTCTGCTGGAATCTAAAATCCCTGCCTTCGCTGAGCCTCAGTGTGATCTAGTTCGCGCTGTGCAGAAGCCGAGGGTGGGAGAATCATCTTTAACCACGGTGTGGAGCCTCCGGGGAGCAGCCGCGCTGTGCTAATGTTTTCACAGGGAACACGGACAGTCCGGGAAATGTTCTCCTGAGGCTCCAAGTCCTTCCAGCAAACACCACGGAAATTAGCATACTCACAGCAACAGGGAGCCATGGAGTGGAAGAGCACCCAAGGCTCAAACCCTGTGCCTCTCTCCAGCCTTCTCTCACGTGGGGCCCCAAGAGCAAGTCCTGAATGTTCTCACTCGAACTGGCTCTGGACGCCCAGGGCTCCGCGTACATGCTGTCCTTTTGCTGGAACAGTCCATCTCCACCCTCACCCACCCATCTTCCCGAACCAGCGGCAGCACCAGCTCCTCTTCTCAGCGCCCCATGCAGATCTGTCGGCTTTGGTACTGACAGCTTCCCTCTATCTCAGCGGACCCTCCCCTTTAGGTGGGAGGCTGGGAATCCTCCCCGGAGGCTGGGAACGTCCTGAATTCACTGGATTCCCCAGCACCCACAAAGAGAGCGGGTGCTCAGCAAACACGATGGTGGGATAAGCAAACTTGCATCTCTGTGGAAAGGGCACTGTCCTAGGATCCGGTCAGACACCCGCGATCTTGTCCCTGTTCTGCCTGCTGGTGTCCTTCTGACCAGTTCTGAGCTGTGCTATGGGCTGAACTACCGTGCCTCCAAAATTCGTATGTTGCAGGCCTAACCCCTCAGTATCTCAGAAAGGGACTGCATTTGAAAACAGGGTTTTAAAAGAGGTAATTAAGGTGGCCCTAGTCCAAAATGACTGGAATCCTTTTAAGAGGGGGAAATTAGGACGCAGGCATGCAGAGGGGACCATGTGAAGATATGGGAAAAGACCAACTACAAGCCAAGAAAAGAAGTCTCGGGGCAGGGGGAGGGGACGCCTGGGTGGCTCAGTCAGTTGTATTGGACTCTTGATTTTGGCTCAGGTCATAATCTCAGGGTCCTGGGATCAAGTCCTCCGATGGGCTCTGTGCTCAGTGCAGAGTCTACTTGTCCTTCTCCCTCTGCTCCTCCTCTTTCTCTCTCTCTCAGAAAATAAATAAGTAAATACAATCAAAAAAAAAAAAAAAAAAAGGAGTCTTGGAATAACCTCCAGAACAGCAGGGGAATAAAGTACCACCCAGGCTGTGGTACTTTGTCATGGCAGCCCCCAAAACTAATACAGGCTATGCCCTCCCTTTTGTAAAAGGAGAGGGTTGGAGTAGGGCAAGAACACACACATACTACCCTTCTCTGCTCTGGGGCTCTCCACAGAACCTGAACTTGGCTTCAGAATCCTTCCCAACACAGCACTTCAAATTGCAACTATTACTCAACCAGGGTTGCCAATATAAAGTGAGACACAGCCAGATGATCAGAGATCTTATTGCTCAAGCGCCCAACAATTTGTTGGATTTAACTAAAAACCCAGCTTCTATGAGTGGCCCCATCCCTATCCCTCTGCAGGCCTCAGTTTCCCCATCCGTGAGTTGTCAACAGTCCCCACCTCTGTGAACTTGTCAGCCACCATGTATCGGACGCGCCAGGACTTGTCCTCAGCAGCCTGGCGCAGGGTGGGCATCACCAGGGCCTCCAGATCCTCCTGGGGTAGTAGCTGGGCGATGTTCACACATGCCTCCACCGCCAGCAGCCGCACCGAGTCCTGGGGAGGGGACGAGAGCAGAGCGAGGGCAGCAGAGACCCGTTAGGTCTGGGATTCCCTCCTAGACACGGGGTCTGCCGGAGGAGGGGATGGAGGAGGGAGCCGGGCAGCAGAGCCCACCTGCTCGTCAGAGGCCAGGTTGGAGAACATGGGGATGATCTCGCTCTTGACACTGTCCAGCTCCAGCACCTTGGCGAACTCCCCCAGCTTGGAGGCTGCGGCCCGCCGCACCATGGGGGTGTCATCTGAGCATAGGTTCCGGAAGTACCTGGGGGTTGGAAGTGGGACTCAGGAGGAGGAAGTCCTAGGACCCCACAGCAGCACGTAGAGGCAGAGAGGAGAAAGCACAGACTGCAGTCACACAAGTTCTGGCTTTGCCTGAGTGACCCGGGGCAAACCATGAGCCCTCTGAGTCTTCCCAGGCCTATAAAATGGAGCTGATGGTGATCATTCCCACCACACAAGGTCATGGTGAGGTTTAAATGAGATACTGTGTGTGAAAGCAGAGCAGCTGGTCTGCACACAGTAAGTCCTAGTGAATGGCAGGTGCTGACTCTATCAGTCTGACCATATCAAGTGGCTGAGCTAAGATACTGGTCGGCGCCCCTCAAAGGTTTTACTTTTCAGGAGTGTGGGGGATGCACGTGTGCACACAGCCCTCTAAGCACACGTGCGCAGCTGTAAACCCGTATTCTGTCACGTGTGAGAGCTCAGGGCCTGGGCCTGCTGCTCAACAGTCCCTGCAGTTGGTGAGTGAACAAAGTCCAGAGGGAAGGGAAGAAACACATACTGCTGGGAAATCTTAATCCAATTAGAAGCATTTGCATTCACTGTTCCTGGAGAGGAGTCTTACATCCGAGGAATTCTCTGGGGCAGCAAGCCTAAGGGGAGGAGGCGGCCAAACTGAGCCAGTGTATCTGTGAGGTTTCTGGACGGGGGCAGGCCTGAGATGGCCCACACCTCACGGGTGGAGTGCTTTTATGAGCCAGATCTGTTCTAAGCGCTTGTATGTGCTAATTCTTGTAAACCCTCACCAAGCCCAATGGGAGGAAGGAGCGATCGTTTCTCCATTTCCTAAACGAGCAGGGGGTCATGTCTGGACCAGGCCTGGGCACACTGCTCTCTGGGGGGCCAGTAGTGGGGGCTGAGCCTGGGAGAAGGGGTCCAAGTGGAGGGAGGCCGGGACTCACTGTCGAAGTTCTGCCTTGACGGCGCTGGACACGCGGGGGTAGCAGACAGAGAAGAGGCCACAAGCCGAGGTGCGGGAGGTGAACCAGTCGCCGCCCGCCAACCGCTTCACCAGTGGCACGAAGTGGGCCTCGAGGTCAGAGGGTGAGTGCTCGTGAGAGATGGCCCGCAAGGACTCCACCGCCTTATCCCGCACCACCGTCTCCTCCACCGTAGCCAGCGACTCCAGGGGTGGCTGCGGCACAGAGCACAAGGTCACAGCAGGTCCCCTCCCCACCGCCCAGCCTCGAGCCCCACCCCATGCCCCTCGTGGCTCATCTCCTCCGAGAAACCTTCCTTGACCGCTCCATCCTAGCCATCGCCCAGCAGGCCTTCCTGATAAGCCCTCACAAAGAACCTCACCCAGAGGTCCTTGGCTCCTCACAGTGCAGGGATAATCGTGGCTATTGACTGGAACATCTATTCACTGGATGTCCTAAGCAGGGTCACTGGGACACACAACCTGGGACTGGGGGGCGAGGGGCAGGGAGTGGGCGGAGGAACAGGGGACAATGCTGACTCTATGAAGCAGGTCCCGTGCCAGTCTTCATTTTACATAAGAGGAAACTGAGGCAGACAAGTTAAATAACCTGCCCATGCTAGTGCCAGCTACAAGACAGGATCCAAACCAGGCCACCTGGACAAAGGGACACAGCTGTGGTTTCTGATAGGCGACTGCCCCAGGAGCTCACTTCACATGACTGGCAAACCTGTGGCCTAGGGCTGCGAGGCCTGGAGGGGTCGAGCTCCTTTAGGAACATCTGACCGGCTCATCGTGGTGCCCCGGACCCCATCAGAGCTCCTCCGACAGGGCAGGAACTCAACAATTACTGACTGAATAAAGGGACGCTTAAGTAATTCCAGTCTGTTCAAATAAAGGTGTGGAGATCTGAAGTCCAGTGCGGCCTGACAGGTGTGGGAGGCAGGAAGGAATCATAGGTGGAAATGCCTCCAGGGCCCAAGCAGAATGGAGCAAGGGGCAAAGGTGGTGGGTGGGGACAATGGGAAGAGGCAGAAACTGTGGCAGGTAACCCGGGAAGGACAGCTGCTTCTCAGCTCCATCAACTGTCACCACAGGGAAACAGAGCTGGTAAAAGCAACCAGTTTTCCAAAAGCAGCCCAAGGGGCCAGGTGTGTACATGGCAAAAATCTCACTGAACACACGCTACACCATGGATGAACACTGAACATATTATGCTGAGTGAAATGAGGCAGACAGAAAAGGCCACACGTTGTAGGATCCCTTTATGTGAAGACCCCGGAGTAACCAGATTCACAGACACACAGAGCAGAATGGTGGGTCCCAGGGGCAGGGGAAGAGGGGATATGGGCAATTTCTGGTTAACGGTGACAATTTCTGTTTGGGACGATGACAGATGGTGGTGGCTGCACCACAATGTGAATATACTTAATGCCACAAAACTGTACCCTTAAAAATGGTGGTTTGTATATTTAACCACAATAAAAATAAACAAAAAAATCTCATTTACAAAAGACTGGCCATGATTCAAGAGGAAAATGTGACACTATGCCAGCCCAGGGGTCGCCCATGTGTGGCCTCTGTCCTAAAGCCATGCTATCGACTGGCTCATAGGAGTGCGGCTGAAGGTGGCGTCACTGGGCTACGACAGGGACTGGGCTCCTCTTTGTTCCCGGTTTTCCTGCACTGGCAGGTGGGAGGTGGGTACTCAATCAGTACTTGCCTTTCACCTGTTCCATTCAGAGAGTGACCAGTCATAACCAAGGCCTGGGGACCAAGGCCAGGCAGCACTCCCGTCACCCAGAGGGTTGCTGCAGGCAGTGGTTCGCACAGGGCCGTCTGTGATCACCCAGGAGGCCGAGCTCAGCACAGACCACCAGAATCAGGCCCTCTGGGGTGGGGCCCAGGAAGGTGCATGTTTAGGAAACTCCAAGGGACGCTTTGCCACAATGAAAAGCCGTGCTGTGAGGCCTCTAAGAAGGAGAGCGGGTGGGCTTCTCAAAACCAGAGAACGTGCAGGGGAGGGGGAGAGGTGTGACCCTCCTGAAATCACTGTACTTTCAGGAGAGGCTCTAGAGTCTTCAGCACATTTTCAAAGGGATCCAGGATTTCAAAAGGGTTAAGAGTTGCAGATACAGAATCAATCCTTGTGCTATAGCTACCTGGGTCCCTGTGAAATTAATTCCATTTCACCTCTACAGAGAACGAGGACTGGGATTGGCTCTGACACAGCCCTGGGTTCCCAAGGCCCATAGCTGGTACTCATGTTCGTGAAACGAACAAATTCCCCAAAGCCATTTTCCATTTCTCTTTGTCAAAATCCAGATCCACTGCCACCTCCTCCAGGAGGCCTTCGTTGACAGCTCCCCCTTCCCACCTGAAACAGGTTAGGTGCCTCCTCCAGGTTCTAAAGTCCCCCAGCTTCTCCCCTGTCCAGCTCCAATCAGCTGGTAGGGCAACTTGGAGCCCTTGGGGGGCAGGAGAGAGGAGTGGCAGTGGTTAAGAGGCAGGGGCTTGGCTTCGAATCCTGACGGTCTCTTCCCAGCTCAGGCAACTCATCTAATCCAGACCTCGAGCCTCAATCCTCATCCGGGAACTGGGGCTAGCATCAGTGTGCACCTCATAGGGTTACTAGGGGACACGACGGGGGACTGTGTGGAAGGCACCTGCAGGCACCACGGAGCACCGAGCACCAGCATTTGGACCTGACTGGCCTCCGGGTTCCCAGCGCCCTAAGGATGTGTCTGCCAGCTCACGTGACCATCATGAATATCGGTCCCAGACAACATGTGACTCTCCCCCCAAATAAGTGTGGGATGACCCTGATAGGGTGAGGGAAGGACTCCAGGGCTCCCGTCCTGCTCCCCTACAAGCCTGAGTCCTACACCAGCTGAGCGCCCTGGGGCCCCTTGCTGAAGCGACGGGATCTGTGTTTTCTGCTCCCAAGTCCTCTGAGATGCTGCTGAAAACTACAAATTCTTTCCTCGGTAAAACTGATAAATTCCAGGGCTTGCAGAAAGTTCCACAGAGCTCAAGGGACCCCTTTTTCAGGCTGGTCCCCAGACCTCATCATGTTCCTCATGTTAAGCAGCCCTAATCTTTGTAAAATGTAAGAAATGGTCTCATTTGCATACAATTGTCTGCATGTACATACACATAAATTATACACGTACACACAGATAAAAGCTGACAGACCAAAATTTCATGACAATTATCCAATTTCATGCTTAAAAGTTACCATATCTGTTCAAATCCCAACCCCCCCCGACTTTTAAGAAGTGCCATTATTTTATACACCACTAAAAGAAGGCAACTGCTAACAAGAATCGTTAAGACATCATTAAGCGCAAACGCTAAATATAAAACTGTCTTCAGACAGCATGACATAGGGGTTACTGGGGGCAGGGGAGAGCAGGCAGAAGCAGTGGCCCGGGGCTCTGAGGAACAAGGAAAACCAAGGGACTCGGAAACCCGAGGCTCCCCCTTCCCGGACAGGAGTATTTCCCTGGTGACGAGGGAGTCCTCCTTCCTCTTCTCACCAACAGCAGTTACTATTAGTATCTGACCCACTTCCGCGTCCCCAGCCGTCACCAAGCACAGCAGCGCACAGGCAGGGACCTGGAATCGCAGCTCTGCTACTCACTACCTGTGAGGCCTTGGCCAAGATGCTTAACCTCTCAAGTGTGCCCAGTGGCTCATCCACGAAAGGGAAATGTCCCTACCACAAAGGGTGGACGTAACCTCGTAACCTCGTACGGCACAACGACACTGGCAGCTAACTCCTGATCGCACTTACCACGTACCAAGTACCATGCCAAGGGCTTAAATCAGTTAAAAAGATACATCTTAATGACTCCCATTTTACGGATGAGGAAAGTATAACACAGAGAGGTTAAGCAACTCTTACAAGTCACACAGCAAAAAAGTGACAGAACTCAGACTGCCTCCAAGCCCAAAGCCCTCTATGTACAGTGTCAGGTGGGGCTTGGCCACTGGTCAGGCAAGTGTTCAGCTAACAGGAAGGTACACAGTGCATTTTTGGTATTGCTATATGAAACGCCACTACTAATCCGCCAGATTAAAAGGAATGTCCAAGGCTTGCCTGTTCCTGGAATGTGACCCCCAGCTTCACCTGCCTTCTTCCCATCCTGCTCCCGGCAGGGCCATGGGTTGATCCCCATGGGGTGGGCAAGGGGACCTCGCTGCCTCCCAGACTCACCAGCAGGCAGTGCACGTACTCGGGGCCTCCCACCAGTGTGGTGAAGGTTCCCAGCTGCTCCGCCAGGGCCAAGAGGACCTCATCCTCATCGTAGATGGTGTCTGTGGAACCAAGACAGACTCTGTTACAGTCCCACCCCAAGTCTGACCCAGCCCCTGGGTGACCCAAGGTGGGAACAAGCAGGCTCCATTCTGCTTCCTCCAACTGTCAGCCCTCAGTCTCCCTACCCTCCAGCCCGGCTGCTGCAGAGATCAAGGTGCAGGCTTGGGTCAGAGGACAGAGCACCGAAGTCCCTCTTCTGCCCTTTACTAGGTGACGGGCACTGGCAGAGTGAGACCAGTCTGCAAACCCATTTCTGCGCCTGTAAAATGGTGCTAACGTACCTCTCAGGGGAGCTGCAGTGAGGAGCAAACGAGACCATGCATATGAGCACAGAGCCTGGAAAACGGGGGCTTTTCGCTTTGGTCCAGGTTCTACCCTCAGCACCACCTTCTCTCCCAAGAACTAATCTTTCTCTTCAGCCTGAGAAATTCTTCTCCAACCTTCAAGACTCAGTTCAGCCTTCCTGACCAGACCAGAGCATGTCCCCTCTCAACGCTCCCCTCAACCCCAAGCTACCTCTATCAGAGTCCTTATCTTAGGAGTCCAGGACTGATTCCTTTCCGTACCCCAGTTTCTGCCAGAAATGAGCACAGCAGGAGCTCAGTCCGGGTTTGCTGGAAGAACGGATGACTGTGTCAGACAGAGCTACTGTGTCCTAATGCTCAAAAAGCCCTTTCTCAACATCTGACCTATACGGCAGAAGATGCTTCCAGTAGCAACTGCTGACCTCTGTGGCAGAAGACGCTAACATCCCTGGGGCATCTACGCTAGCACTGCAACTTTCTGAGGTTAGGCCAAGCATTCAGCAACCGAGTCAGACACCTTCAGGCTCCTTTGCAGCTGGCAGGCCAAGGGACCCTGCTCTGGCCGATGGGCTGTGAGAAGTGGTAGGTTCAAGCTCTGGGTCACTTTGCCACCACCCTCTCTGCTCATGGGGCTGTCCTCATCCTCCTTATCCTGTGATGGGTTCTCTGCCCGACTGCTGTCTGGGTGTGTGGCCATTCACCTCACCTGAGTCTGTTTTCTCAGCCCACATCCCAAGAGACCTGTGTGAGATGAAAGTGAAGCGATGTTTTCTGCGAGGAGCTCAGCACAGGGCCTGGCCCAAGTCAGTGCTTCAGAGAACGCAGGCCAGTGTGGCTCCGGGCCCACCAGGCCTCTCCAGGCCTTCCCAGCCCCAGTGTCCCTGGCCCTCTCTGTAACAGTTAACCTCACCCTCCCCATTTTCTGTATTTCCCGGAGACCTTGTTTGTATCTATGGCCTTAACTTGTATTCAACTCAGCCCTCAGTGCATACTCCTTGGCCAAGCCACGTTCCTGAAAGCCAAATGTGTGGAATCTGCCAGCCCCTCTTATTTTCACGGTCCCCACCCCTACAGAACCCCCTTCTCAGCCTCCCTGGCCTCCTGGCCTCAAAGGCTTAGGCCTGCCTCCTCCCCGCCTCTCTGACACAGACCCGTCCACCTTCCACCTCAGTGTCACTCTCATGACCACCATCTCTTGCCGGGTCACTGCAACTGCTCCCTAACTGGTTTTTCTGCTTCTGCCCTGGCCCCCAAACCACCCAGCCTCCTTCCAGAATACCGAGTGATACTTTAAATCATGACACTCCCCCACTTCAACCTTCCCATGGTTTCTAAAAAACATGAATTAAAATCTAGACTCCATATACTATGATCCCACGTGATGTGGCCACTGTACCAACCTCCAACTCACATCTCCCCTCCGACAACGTGCCATCCCATGCCTGCCTCTTCCTGCACCTGGAACATTCTTCCCCCAAAGTCCTACAGGGTAGGTGCCATCCAGGTGACGCCCCCAGGAAGACCTGCTCTGACCACCACTGGAATATCCCTTACCCTTATTTCCACTTTGTGTCTCTCTCTGGCCTCATCACTTTTTCCCCTGATTGGAACAGAAGCTGCATGAAGACAGGAACTTTGGTTTGTTCTCCGTGTCACAGCACATAGTGGTGTGCATTAGGTATTTATGAAATATGCCTACAAATGACCTACTTCAAAGTATTTTCTAACTGTACTGTGTAATAGCTTAAATGAACCCAGATCTTTTCAACAGAAAACACTCTTTCCTGAACTTGAAGAAATGCCACGGCCACGACAAAAGGCAGTATCAAGCCCCTCTCCTCCACCTCAGGGAACCTGCATTCCTACACCTTCCCAACAAAACCACGCAATGTGTTTAAGGCAATTCTGGGATTTCTGAGGATACTTTTCACTGGCGTTCACCTGGGTACAAGTCTTCAAATGGCAGGTGGCTTTTCAGCCACTGGCACACACAGGTGACCTGACTCACCCTGGAACCCATCCACATCTCACTATGGCCAAAAAATCACCAACACCCGTTTCTAACACAGTGGGGCATCACATGGTGACTTGCCCCTCGTGATGCGGATTGTGAATGCTGGGTAGGTGTGAGCTCACAGAGGGCTTTCAGCTTGTTCTGAATAGTATCATCTCTTCTGAAAGCTGTAAAGCAGCTGTATCTACCATTTGCTATTTTCAACATTTTACAGTGGGTGAAACCCAAAGGACAGAAAATCTGCCACCACTTAACGAAAGCAGCCCTAAGAAACCGGCCTTGAATGCCTGACTCCTCTTCCATCTCATGGCTTCTACAGTCCCTCTCGCCTGCATTACTGTGATGTCACGTGTGGCTCTCACGTAATAAAGAAGACACGTATGTTAGATTCGCTGAATCCTGGGGCTCCTGGGTGGCTCAGTCGGTACAGCGGCTGCCTTTGGCTCAGGTCATGATCCTAGCTCTTGGGACCAAGTCCCGCATCAGGCTCCCTGCTCAGCGGGGAGGCTGCTTCCCCGCCCCCCCGCCTGCCACCCTCCCCCGCCCCACACTGTGCTCGCTCTCTCACATCCTTTCTCTTCCCCCACCTCTGTCAAATAAATAAATCTTTAAAAAATTCACTGAATCTAACAATGGCGCACGTATTAGGTGATGATTCCCATTCGACAGAGGAAATGAAGCATGCCCCAGCTGGGACTGAACCAGGCGGCCCAAGCCCAGGTCTCTGCTCTAAGTCACTAACTGCAAGACGACGACCTCTGCTGTTTTCCAGCCTCCCCCTCCGAAACAACACTGGGTGCACAGGAGGTTTATTTTCTACATCTCACCCGTCCACCCTATCTCCAGAAGCTATCTCCAGTGGCTGCCTGCCTTTACCTAGAGGAGTAATCCCAGACTGCCGCCTGGCACTCAGAACTGGCAAACCCAACCCCCGACCACCCACCTGCCCCTGTGCCTCTCCCTGCACGCCATCACCACGTTCAATCCTGCCTCCGTTTGCTGTTTACTCCTGCCAGTCACCTCCCCGGGCTGCCTCCCCCACTACCTCACTAGAGAGGGACCAGCAGCACGTACCGACCGTTTTCTACAGACTCAGCTCTGCATGGAGCACTTCATTCTCAACAGCCCTACGAGTCAGGTCTTCCTCTCGCCCTCTGACAGATAAGGGACCTGAGGCTAAGGGAAATGGAATGGCTTACCCAGGTTTGCGAGAAGGCTGGTGGCACAGCTGGATTCAAACCCAGGTCCCACCAACTTCTCTATCCACTTTATTTTTTTTAATCTTTTATTTATTTGAGAGTGAGAGTGCACCTGAGCGGGGGGCGGGGCGGGGAGACTGGACAGGGACAGACGACAGAGGGAGAAGCAGGCTCCCCACCAAGCAGGGGGCTCAAGGTGGGGCTCCATCCCAGGATCCCGGGATCATGACCTGAGCCAAGTCAGACACTTGACCGATGAGCTCCCCAGGCGCCCCTCTACTCACTTTATTACACCCCCGCGCCACACATCACACTCCCCGGGCCCCAGCTGCCCTGGCTCTGCACTCAAAAGCTTTCTTTCTTTCTTTTTTTTAAGATTTTATTTACTTGACAGAGAGAGACACAGTGAGAGAGGAACAGCAGCAGGGGGAGTGGGAGAGGGAGAAGCAGGCTTTCCCAAAGAGCAGGGAGCCCGATGTGAGGCTCGATCCCTGGACCCTGGGATCGTGACCTGAGCCGAAGGCAGACACGTAACAATGGAGCNTTTTCTTTCTTTCTTTTTTTTTTTAAGATTTTATTTACTTGACAGAGAGAGACACAGTGAGAGAGGAACAGCAGCAGGGGGAGTGGGAGAGGGAGAAGCAGGCTTTCCCAAAGAGCAGGGAGCCCGATGTGAGGCTCGATCCCTGGACCCTGGGATCGTGACCTGAGCCGAAGGCAGACACGTAACAATGGAGCCACCCAGGCGCCCCACTCAAAAGCTTTCAAGTCTTGCCCACATCACCAGTGGAAGCCACTCGGTTCAGGTCACCTGCTCAGTGTCCTACAGATACCCCCTCCTCATGCAACGTTCCCAGGCAGATAAGCCTGTGCTCCTCAGTCATTAGCTACTGTCACCATGGGCAAACCCTGTACCTCTGTAGGCCTTCATGTCCCCACATGTCCAAAGAAGGAATAATCATCTCCACTCCCCTCCACCCCGGCATCACCACTAAGCCCAAATGAAAGATCACACAGGAGTTTCACTAGTTGACTCTGAGTCTTCAGTTGCAATTTCAATTAGTATAAAGTAGTAATAAGAACAGTGGGAGCAGAGGGTTTACCGCTAACTGCTGGTCCGGTGTGCATCGGACACTGTGCTGAGTGCTCTGCACGCACCTTCAGACAGGAGTGAGTGGGGCGGCCTAACCACTAACACTTAGCAGTTCTTCCCATGTGCTGAGCATGAACTGTATGAGCACTTCACAGGGCATCTAATTCAATCTTCATATCGGGTTGTATAATTAGGTGCATCTCACACACGAAGAATCAGAGGCAGGCAGATGTGAAATACCCTGCCCAAGGTCACACAGCTGGAAACTGGTGGGGCTTCGATCTGAACCCAGGTCGTCAGGACCCTGAGTCATTAACCAGTGCTGTCAAGTCTTCGGCCAGCATAGGACTAGATAAATAACCCCCTGTTGAGTCACCTCCTAGCTGTAGGATCTCAGGCGAATGTACTCCTTCGGCTCTTCACCCTCAGTGTCCTCTCCTAGAAAATGGGGGCCGGGCAGCAGTCCTCCCCACCCTAAGGCACTGCTGTGAGATTTACCACGGGGAACTTACTGACAGGTACTTACTGAGCACAGGTCCCCATTCTGAGGACCCTGAACTAACCCAATCGTCACAAGAGAGGGTTTAGAGCACTGCCTGGCACATGGCAGGCAGAGGATAGATGTCAGCAATTACTCTGTTACTTAATGCTCACATCTATGCTATAGCACAGGCGTGTTTATCTGCACTTTATACATAAAAGCTCTAAGGAACAGTCAGGTTAAGTGACTCAGCTCAAGATACCAGCTTTAACTGTTAGTGCTGTGATTCAAAGCTGGCTCCAACTGCCTCCAGACTGCACTGACCGATCCCGCCCCACCGCCGTGCCTTACCGTACGATGCCGTGCCCAGCACAGGGCAGACACTTACAGTCTGTTAAATCCCTAACGAGCCCTCTCTCACCTAACAAGAACCAAGCCCCCGACAGTCCCCACTCCGCCTGGACCCCAGGAGTCCACCTCTTTACCTGTCAGGAAGGGCAGAAGCTCGCTGCGGGTCCTTTCCACCCCAAGGGCCAGGGCAATGGTGGACAGTTTCTTGATGCTGTTGAGACGAAGCTAGTGAGAGAACGAGAAGAGCAGGGAGAACGTTAGCATGCCCAGACTTAGGGGGTGTGACAGCTCCAGACCCGGCAGCCTCTGGAGGCCTAACGTAAGGGTGTGGCGCAGTAACGTGGCACACGCCTACCAAGGGACTGAGTCAGAAAAGCACACTGGTACAGCGGCCCCAGCAGAAGCACCCGCTGAGCCTTCCTGAGCAGACACCCCCTCAGCGGTGCTTCCGAGACCACGCTGCGCCCCCGCGCGCCTGGTCCTCCTCCCGCACTCAGCGCCACGGGACATGCGCCAACAGGGGCGGCCACGTTCCAGCACGTTTACGGTTCCTCGTGCCAGTGCCAGGCTGGGCACTCACACAGTCGGGCTCTCGTGACAGCCCGGAGGTCAGATCTGTTATAGGCCCCATTCTACACAGGAGGAAACCAGCTTAGGGAGCAAAAGTCCCTTCGAAGGGTCACACGCTTCAGATGCTGTAGGGCAGGGACTGAAACCCAGGACCAGCGGCTGGCAGTGACGACACAGAACAAACAATACTACACCAACGCTGCTCTATGAACAGGAGCACCGTTAGCACTAGTAACAGCACCAGCACAGCGGCGTGAAGAGTGGCCAATGACTGTGTCCTGATGAAACAGAAAAGGGGTGGGGGTGGCGCCCGGGTGGCTCAGTGGGTTAAGCGTCTGCCTTTGGCTCAGGTCATGACCCCAGGGGTCTGGGATCGAGCCCCGCATCTGGCTCCCTGCTCAGCGGGAAGTCTGCTTCTCCCTCTCCATCTGCCTCTCCCTCAGCTTGTGCTCTCTCTTTCTCTCTCAAATAAATACAATCTAAAAAAAGAAAAGAACAGAACAGGAAAGGAGAAGACTGGGAGACCCGTGGAGTGGAAGGCCACGTGGAGATGGAGGGAGAGATCGGAGGGATGTATCCACAAGCCAAGGAGCGTCAAGAATTGCCCTCAGCCACCACAAGCTAGCAGACAGACATGAAAGGAATCTTCTCCAGAAGCTCCGGAATGAAGCAACACGACTGACACTTTATTTCAAATTTCTGGCCTCCGGAACGGTGAGAATAACTTTTGTTGCATCAAGTCGCCCAGTGAGTGGCGCTGTGTTGCGGCACCGAGGACTCGACCACGTTTGGCTAACACAGGACAGGTCCCACACGGAGCACTGAGGTGCTACGACCTCTCCAGAGCCTCGGACTCGCAGGGACAGGGGCACCCGACACCCCCTTCCTCGACAGCGGACACAGGCCCCGAGCGGCAGGCACGAGCCGAAGCGAGCCCCGAGGGAGCGGGGCCCCGGCTGCTCCGACGGCCCAGCCCCCGGGAGCGGAAAGCCTGGGCTCTCCGGCGCAGCGGCGCACAGGGCTGTGGCAGAGTGAAGTGAGGTCACGCGGGGGGGGGGGGCACCCTCGTGGGTGAGTGAGCCCCTGCCGGGCACAGAGCAGGCATCCTCCTCCTGGGAGGAGGCAGAACGAGAAGCGCTGGGGCTCCCTCAGCCAGTTCTTTTCCCAAAGAGGTCTGCGAGTGACTGGGTCCCTCCGTCCGTTCCCTGGTCCCGGGGTTTAAAAAGCTCTGCGATCACCAATACTGTTACTCTGAGGAAATGCTATGGTGGCCTCTCCTTTCAGGAAAATGCATTCCCATTTCCCATACAATGTCACTGGGTATTTGGGTTTAACGTGGCCCAAACACTCAGCTCTCCAACAGCAATGAACCTAGAGATGAAGTATTATGAGGACTGCATCTTATTTAGCCAAAAAATAAATCACCTATAGAGATGGACCAATAGAAACATAACGAAATATGGTAAACACTAATGGTCAATTAATACAGGTGATAAATAGAAACCTTCCCTGTAAATTGCCAGCAAGTACATATTTTCAGCATCTTGGGCCACAGAGTCTCTGTCCTAACTACTCAACTGTGCGCTGACACAAAACAGCCACAGAATCAGACAATATGCAACCAAACAGGCAGGGCTGTGTTCCAACAAAACTGCATTAGCAAAAGCAGGCCACGGGCTGAATTTGGTCCACAGACCGTAGTTTGCTGGCCTGTGTACGAGTCTTCAAACGTTCTGTAGGAAAAAAAACCAACAACAACGAAAAAAACCAAAAACAAACGTTCTGTAGGTTTGAAGTTTTCCATAATAAAATATTGGGGGGGGGATATCGACTTAATTGCCTGTTTCCTTCCTCTCTGACATCTCCTAGTTAGATCTTTGGGTTCTTCTCTCAGCTGGGCTATGGGGAAATGCAGCCAAGGGCCAGGGCCCCGACACCTACCTGAGCAGCAGCCCGAGGACGAGACACTAGCGGGAATGAGCATAAGCATAATGCCAGCGATAAGAGCTGCTCACATTTGATTGCCTGCTACGTGCCTGACAGCATCCAAGTCCTTGACATGGAGAAGTAACACATTTGATCCTTAGAGCTGAGCTCTGGGGTAGGTATTGTTTTAGGGGTGAGGATGCTCACGCACAGAGAAGCTGTCATTTGCCAGAACGCAGCAGAGCCCAGCCTGGAAGCCAGGCACCTAGACTCTTCACCTCAGTATCTCTGTAGTTTAGGAAAGGTGCCCGAGGCGTGGGCGCATAAGAATCAGGCCATGTCTGCCATGCTGGAGAGACCCCTTCCCTCCTGCTGTCCCTGGAAATGCTAGTTTTGGTGTCGTTGAGAACCTCGGCTTGCCCTCTTCAGCACAGACAGCACCAGGAACACTAAAGAAAGGCAGCGCAGGGTGGCGCTCTGGAGCCACTCGGTCTGGGTTCAAGGCTAAGCAGCTTTACATATTAGCTATGGGATCTTGGGCCACTCTGTACCTTTCGGGGCCTCAATTTCCTCACCTGTGAAATGGGGATTATAATATCACCCATCCTCAGAAGGTTACTCTGAGTACCAAGTGACATAACCTGGGAGCGCCCTTCGACTAGCAAAGACAATAATGACAGCTGGGACCTCATCCTGTTGACAGCATCCTGCATTTGGTCAGGCATCTCAAGAAGGGCACGTGTGGCAGGCGGCTAGCTGTTCCCCGGGCCTCCTTCCCCTTCTCTCATGGTGAAAGAAAAATAACAGCCAATACTGCCGTGGTGCATACGGTGTGCCAGGCACCGTTCTAGGCGCCTTCGTGTCTTAACTCATTTGATCCCCGAGACAACCTCATGAAGCCTCAGGATCAGCCATCATATGGCCGAGGAAACAAAGGCACAGGGAAGTTAAGTAACCTCACACAGCTTACAGATGCCAGAGCCAGGATGAGAACCCCAGTCACCTGGCTGTTAACCAGTATCATCAATCTGTAGTTCCATGTTTGTAACTTGGGAGTGGGGTGCCCTGAGCAGGTCTAAGAACAACCACAATTTTGAAGCAGGAGAACACAGACAACACTAGAAGTACCTGCAACAGCTGAAATGAGATGTGAACAGTCATGATTTCCACAGGCTTTTGCTGACACTATTTATTCTTTGTTATTGTAATGCTACAATTCATCACAGGAGGAAAGCTAAATTGGAGTTACAGGTTACTGAAAATAAAGATGTTATTTTCCCCATCCGAATTCATGGACCTGTGCTGGAATTCGAGATGGGCCCCAGATCAAGAGCTCCTGCACTGGCATTTCTCCAAAGAAGGCAGCCAAATGGCCAACAGATACATGAAAAAGGGCTCGATATCACTCGGCATCAGGGAAATACAAATCAAAACCACAGTGAGATACCACCTCACACCAGTCAGAATGGCTAAAATTAACAAGTCAGGAAATGTCAGGTGTTGGTGAGGATACGGAGAAAAGGGAACCCTCCTACACTGCTGGTGGGAATGCAAGCTGGTGCAGCCACTCTGAAAAACAGTATGGAGGTTCCTCAAAAAGTTGAAAATAGAGCTACTCTATGACCCAGCAAGTGCACTACTGGGTATTTACCCTGAAGATACAAATGTAGTGATCCAAAGGGGCACGTGCACCCGAATGTTCATAGCAGCAATGCCCACAATAGCCAAACTGTGGAAGGAGGCGAGATGTCCATCAACAGATGAATGGATAAAGAAGATGTGGTATCTACACACAATGGAATATTATGCAGTCATCAAAATGGAAATCTTGCCATTTGCAATGATGTGGATGGAACTAGAGGGTATTATGCTAAGTGAAATAAGTCAATCAGAGAAAGACAATTATCATATGACCTCACTGATAGGAGAAATTTGAGAAACAAGACAGAGGATCATAGGGGAAGGGAGGGAAAAATGAAGTAAGACGAAACCAGAGAGGGAGACAAACCATAAGAGACCCTTAATCTCAGGAATCCTGTCAACTGAGGGCTGGAGGGGTGGGGGTGGAAGGGATGGGGTGGCTGGCTGATGGACACTGGGGAGGGTATGTGCTATGGTGAGTGGTGTGAATTGTCTAAGACTGATGAATCATAGACCTGTAACGCTGAAACAAATAATATATGTGTTAATTAAAAAAAAAAAAAGAGCTCCTGTACTGGGTTATATTGCCGCTCATAACCCCTGGTTTTCAGGTATGCACATGACTCTCAGGAAAAGACATTTCATGCCCGGCCAGTGAAATCCCGGTGGGAATGGTGTGCTTGACTTCTAGGAAGTGTCTATAGGGGATCTGTGGTCACACTTATCTTCCTTCTTTCCTGCATAAAGTGGGGCTATGATGGCTGGGCTTCAGCAGCCACCTTGGGATCATGAAGTTAAACTGGAGATGGGGAGGGCAGGACAGATAACATGCAAACAGAGTACAACGTAGAAGAGCCTGAGACCCTGACACCAAAGAGCGAAAGAATGCCACACCAGCCTGTACTGCCATCAGACTTTTTGGTCATAAGTCAGAAATAAACTTCAAGCTATTTAAGCCCCTTGTTTATAGCCAAACTGAATTCCAGTAAACTCAGCCCATGACCTAGTTCTGGACAAAGAGACAAGGGCAAGTCAGCCAAGGATCTTCACCAAAGACTTTCCTCCCTGGAAAAAAAAGGGAGGATGACAAGGAAAAAACCTCTCCGTCCTAGGGCGGCCCCTGCTTCCAATGTGGTTCTGTGAGGACTTAATGACAACAGATGTGGCAGCGATCCTGTGGCCACACGAGGCAGGTCAAAGGAAGAGCACAGTCTGACCCAGTTCGGTGATAGCCTTGAGCTGCCGAACTGGTCATGGAAGGAAAAAATGAACCCTTAACTTGTTGAAACAACTGTTGGTTGGGTTCTCTATGATACTGCTGATGGAGCAGCTATTAATATAAGAAATCCTTACTGTCCCTTGATTGTGGCATAGAAGTCTACCCTGTGCACTGTCCCCCAAGCAGGTTCCTATCAAGCACCCACAACGTCCACATACACAGCTTTGTGACAGCCTGTCACCCTGGGCTGGGGCTGTCTCTATGCCCAGCGGCTCTCAGCACACAGCCCAGTCCATGGAGACATACGTATAAAATCTCCCTTCCAGCCACTACACCCACCTACAGAAGCACTACTCACTTTTTAAGGTCCACGTTCCCATCAGATCCACAAAGTTTCCCTGACACAAACATGTACAGTGTGACCTCAGGGAGCTTCCCTGTCACAAATGTGCATGCTGTGAGCCACAGGCAATCCATCTTCCCTTCACAGAGTGAAATCCAAAGGCCTTGCTATGGCTTATGAGGCCTAACATAATCTAGCCCCCTCCCCACCCACTCTCACCGCCCCCCGCCCCCCTTACCCCTGCAAATCCTGCCACAACCGTTTCCTTGACAGCAACCAACAACGCAACACCACTCTCACCCCGCTTTTCACACTCGCTGATGTACTGTTTCCTCAACCTGAAACGCTCTCCCTCCGGTCACCTCAGGGCTCCCCCTACTTCACCCAGGTCTCTGCCGGATCCTCGCACACGACCACCCAGGGAAAGAAGCACGCCCTCACTCTCCACGTGTAAGAACTCTCACCACTCTTGACGTAGACGTCTTTGTTCCGTTTGTCCTCCCCACTAGAACATCAGCTTCCGAGGGCAGGGACCCTGTTTTCTTCACCCTGTGCCCCAAGAACCTAGGACAACACCTGGCACAGAGTTAGAGCCTAATAAATATCTGCAGGATTTTTTAAATAAAGGAACTACAGATGAGAATACAAGCAGAGATAAAAAGTATCTAGGGGAATATGCTCCAAATGGTTACTGTTTAGATCAGGTGGTGGCTGGCAATGGGGTGGTGGGGCCTGCTAGGTAAGGGGCTTGCTTTAACAAGGAGCCTCGGCCGGCCGGGGGAACTGCTCAGTGAGTGGCAGAAGTCTCTACCTCCTATAAAGTCCTAAAGCCTATGTATCTTTCTTCCTTATTCCACAAAGGATCACGGTTTTAAATGAACATGATGTGTGTGGGTGTGAAAAACTAAGCACCCACCTGGTAATCATTTAGTATGGCTGAAGAGTGAAAATGGGCACCACAACCTATATTTCGACATTATTTGAATTTTTTTTTTTTAATAACAAATGAGCACGTACTCTGGCTTTACCCACTAGCTAAGGGTCCCCGGGCAAGTCTGGGCACCTCGGAGCTGTAAAATGGGAATTAACAGTGCTGACCTCCCGGGATTGCTAGAATAATCAAATAGGGAGAACCTAGAGACAGAGCCTGGCAGGTAGCAAGCACCTCAGTGTTAGCTGCTATTCTTTACCACTGTTCCTTAAGTATTTGACATTTCCAGGGGGTGAGGGAGTGAGTAGTAATTGCTCCACCCTCAGAAGCGGCAGCACTGGAGCGAATACTGCTTGCAGCAGTTTGCCTGGCATGATAATTATTTATGGATGTGCCTGTTTCCCTCATTTGGAAGGTGACATGTCTCTGGGACAAGGGTCAGGACTGTTATCAATGGTGATTCCTGAACCTAGTACAGGGTTGGGCACACTAAAAAGCATAAAAAGAAACTATTTCAGTTTTTAAAAACTCAACTACAATTTAGAGTGCTTAATATGTGCCAGGTACGCAGCCAGGTACCCTACACGTGTTGTCTCTTGTAATTCTTACCATAGCGCAAGAGGCAGACCCCAGCCCCGCAGTCATTCTAGAGCCAGGCAAGTGACGCAGAGGAGAATGCAGGCCACCCAGTGAACTGGGGCAGAACTTTCAACTTGAACCCCAGTTCTGCACTGCCTTCCTACACAACTCTCTTCCAGTTTAAACTTCCAGCAAGCAACCTTAGTTCTAAGTTCTGCTTCCCCACTTCCCCATACACTCCATAAAAAGAAGTCAGAGCTTTAACTCCATGTTCCAGAGACGTATACATGGGGCAGGCTGCTGCAAGGGCTCAGACAGCGGCCAGTGACCACAGGGTCTTTACACAGTCCATCTCACTAACCCACACCACCCAGCCTGTGGGTCTTCCACCGTTTTTTCATTGAACAAGAAAATCAAGGCTGGAAGGACTGAGTAACTTGGAAAACGGCCAGACCAGGACTCAAAGTCCCAGTGTGCTTCCACCCACGGCACTGTCTCCCCGAGCTACCTCCAGGCCTAGACTTCGTCAGCACAGGGGACCCAGCCTGGTGGGAAGGAGGGAGTGCTGCCCTGGAAACTCAGGGCCCTTGGCTGTTTCCTAGCGTCGTTACCTGTACAAATGCCAAAATTCACAGTCAGATTCATAAACTGATTTAAACAAGCCTAATGTAAAGGAGATTTCTGAAGCAATTGGGGAAATCTCGTCATGAACTGGGGCTGCGATGATACTGAGGAATGAGAACTGTTTGGTCGGATGCAGATGATGGCACCACGGCTATAAAAACAACCAGTTTTAGACATACATAACAAAGCATGTGGGAGAAAATGTCTGAAGCCTGGAATTGACTTTTAAAATACTTAAAAACAAACAAACCCCCCAAAAAACCTGAGGGAGGGAAAGGAACAGGTGAAAACATGTGGCAATTTCTGACACCTGATATTTAACTACTAAGAAAACTTTTAAAGGAAAGTAAATTAGCACCTATCTCAGAAGTCTTTTGTGAGGACTTAATTAACACAAAGTACTCATCATGCTGCTGGGTGCATGGCAGGGTTTCTAAACCGCAGCACTACTGACACGTGGAGCCGGATCACCTTTGTGGTGTGGGCCGTCCTGTGTATCAATAAGACACTGGGCAGGGCGCCTGGGTGGCTCAGGGGGTTAAAGCCTCTGCTTTCGGCTCAGGTCATGATCTCAGGGTCCTGGGATCGAGGCCCGCATCGGGCTCTCTGCTCAGCGGGGAGCCTGGTTCCTCCTCTCCCTGTCTCTCTGCCTGCCTCTCTGCCTACTTGTGATCTCTCTGTGTCAAATAAATAAAATCTTTAAAAATAATAATAAGAAGAAGACACTGACTGGGCAGCATCCCTGGCCTCTCCCTGCGGGATCCCACATGCACTCCCCCCACCAGTACTGACACCAAAAATATCTCCGGACATTTGTCTCCTGGGGAAACGAAGTCAGCCCAAGCTGAGAACCACTGCTCTAGAGTGATCAGGAAAAGAACAGTCTTTAAAGGGTGTGTGTGGGGGGGGTGTGGTGCAGTCAGATGAGCATCCAACTACTGCTTTCAGCTCAGGTCCTGATCTCCAGGTCCTGGGATCAAGCCCCACAACAGGCTCCACGCTCAGCAGGGAGTCTGCTTCGCTTCTCTCTCTCTCCCTGCTCTGGCTCATGCATGAGCTCTCTCTCTTAAAAAAATAAATAGAACAGTCTTCAAAAATATTCAAGCACCTCACCTTGACAAAGCCCCCATGATCTCATCACCACCACGACTACTACAGGCCCACACTTACTGAACATTTATAACACATCAAGCACTGTTCTAAGCACTTCCCAGGTATCATGGTATTTATTCCTCAAAACCCCCTTACAAACTCCTAAGCTACAAAATCACTCCCATTTTATAGGTAAGAAAACAGAGAAAGTCTAACACAGAGACCTAGCCTCTCAACCAGTGGACCACAGTGTAAGAAACATGGGCCCCGAACAACAGATGCTGCAGTCTGGCCTCTGCCTCTTACTGACTGGGGAGGCATTAGGTAAGGGATGCAATCTCTACGCACAGCGCTTTCCCAAGTATAAAACACAATAAGCTACCACAACTGAACAAGGTCACCACTTACTGAATGCTTACTTCTAGGCAGCCACTTAATCTGCCAATTCCACTGCATCTTCACAATCTCTACAGCAGATGCTTCTTCCTCTTCATTATTCCCACTCCAGAGCCCAGTGAGGAAAAGGAATTGGTCCAAGGACACACAGGAAACAAACTGGCAGACCTAGGACTCAAAGCTCAGTCATCTCTGACTGCCCCCCTTCACCACCCACATTACATCCCATCCACCAGCAAACCACAACCGCTGTCCTCTCAACGTACCCAGAATTTATCCTCTACTCCTTACAACCATGCCAATACCAGTCCTGGGTGCTCTGCAAGGACACCCCAACAGGTCCATCTGCTCCTGCCCAGCCCCTACTCAACAGCCAGGAGGATCCTCTAGAATTAAGTCAGAACATGTCATTCCTCTGTGCAAAGCCTTGCAAAGACAAATGAAACTCACAGAAGCCCATGGCCTGGTTCACGGGCCTTCACTTGATCTCACTCCAGACCAGTCCTCACCTCTCACCACTTCGCCATTCTTTCTGCTTTAGCCACACTGGCCAGCTTGCTGTTCTCTAAACACAATGAGCATGCAGGCCCCCACCTCAGGGCCTTTGTACCAATTGTTTGAACTGTCCCCCCAACCCCAATTCATTCTCCCTCATTTCATTCGAGTCCCTGCTCACTATCACTTCCTCAGTGATGCTCACTTCCTCCACTATCACCTTCCCCAACTACTCTATCTAAAAAGTAGCCCTGGGGGGTGTCTGGGGGCCTCAGCTGGTTAAGCAGCTGACTTCAGCTCAGGTCATGATCTATGGGTCCTGGGATTGAGCCCCACATCGGGGGGAGTCTACTTCTCCCTCTCCCCCAAATAAATCTTTAATTAATTAAATAAATAAAATAAAATAAAAAGCAGCCCTAGGCTGACTCTAGACCCTGCTGCCCTGGTGCCTCCAGACCCTGCCTTATTTTTCTAGTAAGCAATTACTGCCGCTGATATCTCTCAAAGATCCACTGCCTGCCTCCTCTACTAGAACATAAGCCCCATGAAGGCAGCAGCTTTGCTGTTTTACTTCCTGCTG
The DNA here is from genome assembly GCA_002007465.1 of Ailurus styani. Taxonomy (NCBI): domain Eukaryota; kingdom Metazoa; phylum Chordata; class Mammalia; order Carnivora; family Ailuridae; genus Ailurus; species Ailurus styani. The sequence continues at coordinate 335,276 of LNAC01000292.1, forward strand.
TATTCTAGCATTTGAAACAGTCTGGTGCACAGGAGGTGCTGAACGTGTATCTGCTGAGCAAATCAATCAAGACTAGAGGATGCCAAATCCCATGTTCTTTCTAGTATCCTAGATTGTCTCATTAAAGACCAATTAAAATATGTGGCATATGAATACAGTCAGGAAGTTTCTGTCCACCCCAAATCCTATTCTCTCCTAAGGTCTTACACTTCCTTTGGGAACCTTTCCTGGGTCCTCCACTTCTCAGTTGCATGAATTTGACCAGCTACATACCTGTGTATGTGCTTCAGTTTCCTCATCAGGAAGAGGTAGGTACGTACAGGACCTACTCCAGAGGGTGGCTATGAGAATTCAGGAAGCTTGTAAATGTACTGCCCTTTGTAGCAGTTAGCTTAGAGCAAGCACCCAACAGATATCAGCTATTATTATTATTATTATTTATTCAACGCTTTCTGAACTCCTCTATTCTGAGGCCTGTACTGAGCCACTGAATCCTGAGAAATGAATCACAGTCAAGCCCTGGCCTCAGAAAGCCCATACACATGGGCGCAGATGCAATCTCTGCGATTTTGTCTCTGATTCTTGGGAAAACGTTCAAACTCCTTTTAAACACAGATCTGTACGTACCTGCATGAAAAGATACGGAAAAAACACTAAGTGAAAAGTGCAAGCTGTGGAACAAAATATTTAGTGTTTAAAAAAACAAAAACCCACCGGCTTTCTTCTCCTATTTATGAATACAGCATGACCTAGAGTCAGCACACTCCAAAAGAAATATAATGCAGACAAAAAATTAAGAAATATAACGCAGACAATAAGTGCAAGCCATACAGGCAAGTGTATATTTTCTGGTAACATTAAAAAAAAAAGCAATAAGCAAACAAATATATTTTATTCAACCCAAAATTTTTATCATTTCAACAGGTAATCAAGATGAACAGCTTCACGTCAATGTTTAACACTCTCCATAGCAAGTCTTTGAAATCTGGTATGTATTTTACTTACAAGTACATCTCAACTCAATCTAGTCACATCTGATGTGTTCAAGAGCCACAGAGTAGCTACCACACTGAACAGCACATGTCAACCAAGGTTTGTACGGACCTGATAACATGAGTTACCTTGGTGGCAGCAGGTAGGGGAAGGCTGGGGGAGAGGATGGGGGAGAGGTGGTTTAAGTCAAAGGCTGACACTCTCCATACTGTAAAGAACTAGGTAGTAAATACTTCAGGCTTTAAGAGGCCAAACTGTCTCTGTTGCAACTACTCAATTCTACCCTGTCACAAAAGCAACCATGGATATGTAAACAAAAGAGTCTGTGTTTTCAATAATACTTTATTAAAAAATAAAAAGGCAAAGGGCCAACCCCGGCCATTTGCCAATCCCTGTGATGAGGGAAAGCAGAAAAATGTTCACCTTTAGCCCAGAAGGCTGACCCACAGCCTGCATAGTTTCAATGAAGACCAAATATGAGCTGTTAGCTATATTCTTTTTTTTTTAAAGATTTTATTTATTTATTTGACAGAGAGAGACATAGTGGGAGAGGGAACACAAGCAAGGGGAGTAGGAGAGGGAGAGGCAGGCTTCCCGAAAAGCAGGAAGCCTGAGCGGAAGGCAAACACTTAACGCAGGCAGATGCTCAATAAATGAACCACCCAGGCGCCCATTTGCTACATTCTTAAAGGGTCTCATGACTACCTATACGTCTCACCAATAGTTAATAACCAAGCTAAGTGATAAGCACCAGAGAAACCTTGTGAAAGTTTTAGGAGTAGAAATTCGAAGAAAACATTTATGATCTAACACTCCGTGCACATCCCCTGCCCCTTGAGCACTAAGCATACAACCACTGGCTTCATACAGCATTTGTACAGGTCCTTCTGCCCACAGGTCCCCATGCTACTCAAATAAACTTAAGTTGCACTGTAAAACACCTCGAGAACTCTTTCTTGAATCTTGCTCCATGATCTGGCAACACCTGGTTTAAGTCACCGCTCACAAGATCCTTCTGAGTCATAGCCCCTTTCATCTTCACCTCCCAACACCAACAGCTCATTCTTTTGGCTCCAGTCACACTGGCTTCCTGCAGTTCACAGAACATATGTTGCATATTGCAACCTTTGCACTCACTTCCTTACCTGGAATGTCATTCCCCCCAGATATCTATGAGAGCCTGCTCCTCATTTCCTATCTCTGCTCAAATGTCCCCTTCCCTTTCCCTACCTTTCTTCCCTAGCCATTCTATCTAAACTTGTAACACTCTCCTGTCCTCCACATCCCTGCTTCATTTTCCCCCAAAGCACTTCCTGCCATCGTACAGAGCACACACCTTAATTGTCCTATCGTCTGTTTGCCCGAACTGCTCCATAAAGTTCCATGAGCCCACTAGTTTTTGTCACCTTGTTCCCTGTTGTATACCTGTGCCTAAAATAATGCCCTACTCAGAGCTGAGGCCCAACACTAACTGATTCACCATCACAATACCCTGTTGTTGTCTTCTCACATCTCACACCTGTTAATAATGTATTCAGCTGCTTCACATCTGCCTCCTGTGTAACTGGTGTCACCATTATATCCTCAGCACCATAAATGATATGTGGCAAGTGTCTACTGAACAGATGAATTCACACAGGAGCCCTACGAACTAGATAATTACCTCCATTTGAAAGAGGAGAGCAAGGACTAAGGAGATGAACCAACCCGCCCATGTCAATTAGCAAGAAGTGGAAGGGCCAGGAATCCAACAGCAGCCCGACTCCACAACCAGAGATGTACCTCGAGTTTCAGAGGCTGCGCCCAGGGCCATCCGCTCAATTTTATGAACAAAAATTGAGGCCCCTATAAAGGGAGAACAGGACCTCTTCAATTACTACTCCCAATAATTGCCGCTAACAATTTATTGGGCCCTTATAACAACTCGGCACCGTTCTATTTCACTTGTAGTCCTAACTCATCCTCACAACCACGCAGCGAGGCCTGAACTATTATTAGCCCACATTTCAGGGCAAACAGGCCCAGAGCGGTGAAGTACTTTGCGCAAGGTCACCCGGCGGGTGGGAGGTGGGGCCGGGACGCGCAAACCGGGGAGCCCCGTCTTCTCGACCACTCGCCAGCGCGGCTCGGCCGGGCCCCTGTCCCGCTCTCCAGAAATGTGTTAGCCTGTTGACTCAACTGCCCGCCCGCCGCCGGGCAGGATCCCACAAGGGGGGAAGAGTTTCTACCTAAATCCGCGCTTAAATTTGGCGAGTCGCCCCCTCGGCAATGGAGGGTCTTCGCCGCCCCCCCTTCGGGAATCTAGACCAAAGCGGAACAGGGCGGGAGAGCAGAACTGGAAAGGCAGCCGTCCGCTCTCGGCCCCGTTGAGAGAGTGCATCCCGCGGTGCGGAGGCCCAGCCGCCGGAACAGAAAGAGAAAACCTACCAGGGCCCCTCCCCCACTCGGAGCGAGCCGCGCGCCCCCGTCCCCCGAGGGGCCCTTCGGGGGCCGCCGCCAATCACCGAGCCCGGCCCTCTGCCCCACCCAGCGGCCCGACCCCCTCCCCGGTCGCTGCTTCCCGGGACCCGGGCCGCCGCGCGCATTTGGCAGGCCCGGGACCCCCTCCAGGGGGCCGGCCTCCCGCCCGCCGGTGGGCTCCTGCCCAATCCTGGGCGCCGTCTCATCCAGTCTGGGGCCCTGGAGACGTGAGAGCCGGACGCTGATTGGCCGCCGCCCCCTTCCGCCACTCCCAGCGAACACTGAACCTTCTCCGCAAGGGCCGTCCGTGCCCCCATTCCCCCTTCCCGTATTCCCCCGGGGCCTCCGGACCTGAACATCCTCGTTGCGAAGCTCGTCTATCAACACCGCGATGGGGTACAGCGAGTCGTCGCCGTCGGCGGCCGCCATCTTGGCTCCGTCCCGTCCCTGTCAGACTGCGGCAGGCGCCGTGCAGAAACGGGGGCAGGGAGGGGTCGGGCTAGGAAGAGGACGAAAGACGAGCGTGGGGGCGCCCGAGCCACTTTACAGGGGCTGCCCCGCGGTCATTGGCCGCGCTCCGCCGGGCCAAGCCCGCACCTCGTTGGTCCGGACAAGCGAAGCCCCGCCCACTTCCCACTTGCCATTGGTCGAAGGCGTCGAGGTCAGGCTGCCTCAACCTAGCAGAGAGGGGCAGGAAACGGAAGTATGCGGTATCTTAGCGACCAAGATTGTACCCGCCCACGTCGCCGCTAACAACGGGCGAGACGAGCAGTTGTTCTTAGCCAATGAATGGAGGGATTCAAAGGAGGCAAAACCTGACCACTGCCGAATCCGGCACAAAGCTTCTGCACATGCGTCGCTGGGATTGCATGACGTCATGTGGGGACCCGGACAGCCTGCGAATTTTGGCTCCTGAGCTAGTGGCCCTGGTGGCTGGCGGGCCTATTAAGGGCAACTTTGTGAGGGAGGAGACGGCAGTGAGCCTTATTATGCAGCGGCCCAAAGAAGGGTGGTGACTTGCCTTACCCTCTGGATGAAACTCAAACCCCTCAGGCCGATGATGTTCAAGGCCCTTGTAAATCTGGTTCCTAAACCAGGTTTAAGCACATCTTCCACTCTCTGTTTTACATTTCAGCGATCCTGGAAAATTAGCGCCCTCTCACGACACCATGCGTTTTCACGCCAAACAGCATTCATCGAAACCATCCCTTTACTTGGAGAGCAGTTCCAATGGAATGCTCAGCTCTCTGCATAAATGTCTCCCCTTCACTGCTTCTTTCGGCCTTGGTCCTCCAGCCCCCAGAACCACATACGACGACCACCACCACCGCCGCCACGGCCCGACTCCGCGTGTCTGTCTGTCTCTGTCTCAGAAAGTCCATCCCTAGGGCTGCCACTGTGACCACGTGTCAGAGTGTCTCCTCACACAGAGTGGAAGCAGTGTTACCTCTGACTAATGTCTGTTCCAAGCCTCACTCATCAAAGCCACTCACCCACCTCTGAGGACCACCTTAACAGAGGGATTTGGGGGATGGGGGAGGGAAGGCTTGGGATGCTTCTTCCCCCTTCATTGCACCTCTTGAAGGGCAAGGCTGAGCTACGACTCCTGGACGAGTCTGAACCACCCAAGTTTCTTTTCCAAACACCCCTCCCCACTCCACTTAGGAAACTGCTCCCCATAAAAAGGGGACGATGGTGGTGTTGCATGTTGCAATTCTTGACCTCCATGTGCCCAAGATCTCCCCGCCACCCTACCAGGTCACTGAGACTATGCATCTTCATAACTAAGGGTGCATTTTAAATATCATACGACTTTATTTCTCAAATATACCTCAATAATGCTGGGGAGGGCGCCGGGGTGTCACAAGTGTGCCATGCAGAGACACCTCTGCGTCAGAAACAGGCTCAATCAGCAGCCTGATTCTCCTTAGTCTCTGAAGAACAGACCCTTAACATAGGCATCTAAATGAGTGACCCAGGCAAGTATTTCAGCACTGCAATTGGTTTCCACAGTTCACAGCCCAAAAAGGCAGTGGATGGAGGGGGTCCTTAATCGCCAGTCCATAGTTTTCCAAATAACATATTGAATAGCTAGACCCTCGGTGATAGCCCAGGTTTCTGAGATGTGACCAATGAAGGAAGGACCTGCTTCTGATTTCGGTTCTGTGGAGCTGGCACTGAGACTAACCAGACCCCGGGGCCCTGGGGACACCATTAGGTTTCAGCTGGCCTAAACCATCAGTGATCAGGGCCATGCATTTAGGGCATTCTCAGAGGATTGGAGGTTACTAGTGCCAGTGGCTTTGGCTAGAGTGTGGAGCTTAAAATTTCCTGTAAAGGGATAGGTACCACTTATCCCTGTCAAGCTGAGGTGCTGTTAGAAAGATCAGCCTTCATTCCTGAATATGCACTTCCCATGGCACACACTTTCCATGGCACACAGGTACTTTCCTTGGGGCCCTTCCTATCCTATTACAATTGAGTCCATGTTGATTCATTCTAAAACTGGAATATCAGGCCAGACAGTTGATGTCATTTCTGAATGGTGAGGTCTGGAGCCGATGGCCAAGAAGGAATTCTCGAGACATCTTTGGTGCAAAAAGGTGATTTTATTAAAGCACGGGGACAGGGCCCATGGGCAGAAAGAGCTGCTGCACCTGGACTGTGAGGGGTGACTGATTATATACTTGGGAGTTGGGGGAGGTAAGGAAAAGGGAGGTTTTTCAAGAGAAATTCCATACACTAAACAGGACCTACAAGATATTGGAGGACTTGCCATTGTCAAATTAAGGTTGTTTTTCCCTCTAGCAAAGCTTTAATATTAAGATACTTCCTTATGGAAGCTAGGTTATTGGTAAGAATGCTTTTTACTTGTAAATTACTAAGACATTTCTAAACTGAGGGAGATTCTTGTCTTGGAGGACTGTAATCTCTGTAAGTTAATCATTTGTTTTTCCTTCCCTTAGCTCTAGGACAGCCAGGATTTTCCCAGTCAGGGCGAGGTGTAGGTAGAGAGTTGTTACTGGGACACAGCTTTTCACTTGCCATCAGTGGGGTGGGGTGACTCTGAGATATGAATTTGGGTATAAGCTATTCAGCCTGTGGAATTTTCTTATACCACTCCACAGAGACTGGGGGAGGCCCCAAGGACCACATCAACTTAGCTTCTCTCTGCTACTATGGCAACTCCCAAAGGCCAGTGCTTGTAAGGTTGAATCACTGCCAAGACTGTCAAGAAAGATAAAGGGTATAAGATGTTAGCCCATTGACAAACCAGAAAGTTAACATGGATGCTGGGAGAAGGCATGAGACTCCAGGGATAGAGACAAAAGGCATTTTTATTCATGCACAACAGGCTACAAGAGCTTCTGGTTCACATCTCTTCCCTTTGGTTCCACATATGATATCCCATATTCTGAACGAATTGAAATTTCTTAGCTTACCAGAAAAAAACAATTCACTATCCATATACAAAACAATTCAATTCTGGAAGGACTGCTGACCTAAATTTTAAAGTGATACAATGTTTTTAAAATAAAACAAAGGGCAAGAATATCACTGTATGGGGTGACCAGACAGCAAGCTGACAGACTCCTTGCAGTCTTAGGGCCAGGTCAGAGACCAGCCCTACCCACCACAGTTCAGCCCTAAAGTGCTGCCATGACCTCAGCTGCAGAAGCACATAAACCACATAGCAGAGATGCCCTTACGCTAGTTGATCTGGCGCAATGTAGTGTAACAGTGCTGAATGAGAAAACTGTAACTTACCGGTTGATTGTTATATTGAATTATCTATGCAATGATCAAGGTGACTCCCTCATGATTGTATTGTGCTCGGATCATATAAAACTGCTGTAAACAAATGTAGGGCGCCTGGGTGGCTCAGTGGGTTAAAGCCTCTGCTTTCGGCTCAGGTCATGATCTCAGCGTCCTGGGATTGAGGCCCGCATTGGGCTCTCTGCTCAGCAGGGAGCCTGCTTCCTCCTCTCCCTGTCTCTCTCTCTGCCTGCCTCTCTGCCTACTTGTAATCTCTCTCTCTGTGTCAAAAAAAAAAAAACTGCTGTAAACAAATGTAGTCTTAGCAGCATTGGCTGCGACCCTCCCAATCCCATCCTTTGTGTCTCTTTCTTTCTCATTCCCACCCCCGAACTCAGGTTTCTCCGTTCAGTCAAGTTGGTTCCTTGGCAACTGTAGCCTAAGAATAGGAAAGTATTTCTTGAACAGAATAATAAGCATTATGTGTAAAGGAGGGAATAGTTGCATTAATATTAAGCCTTTCTCCTCATCAGAACAGGCACAAGATAGGCACACAGAGAAGATGAGAGAAAGTCACCGACAAAAGACACATGTGCAGCACATATACAGAACCACTACAAATCAATAAAGACAATGCAATAGTAAACATGGACAAATAAACTAATACATATTTCAAAAAAGGTTGCCCAATGTCCAATAAATATCTGAAAGGATGTTCAACTTCCATAGTAATTTATGAAATGAAAATAAAATCACTACTTGGTACCATCACACACCAATAAGAAGTCAAAAATAAAGATAAAAGTAAATCAAAACTTTTGGCAAAGATGTGGAAAATCTGAAAATCTCCCACATGGCTGGTGGGTATGAAACTTTCTACAAACATTTTTCAAACCTGTTTGGCACCATCTTCTTAAGGTGCAAAGGTCTAAACCTATCACCCACCAATTCCACTGTTACTAATATAGCCAACAGAAATTTGTATGTGTGACAATAAAACATGGTCTAAATTTACATACCAGCATTATTCCTAATACTCCCAAACTGAAAAACTCCAATATGTTAATTAACAGAATGATTAACTGTTGTATATTCATAAAACAGAATCCTATATACCACTGCCAATGAATTATCAATAACTGCAAGCAACAATAAATTCACAAATACCACAGGAAATGACAAAAGCTAAATGTTACAGAGTTCATGCTCCATTACTTCCTTCTCAAACTCAACACCCAAAAAACAGATAATCAAGTCAAAAAATGGGCAGAAGGACATGAGCAGACACTTCTCCAAAGAAGACATACAAATGGCTAACAGCCACATGAAACAACGTTCACCGTCATTAGCCATCAGGGAGATTTAAATCAAAACCACAGTGAGATACCACCTTACACAAGTCAGAATGGCAAAAATAGACAAGGCAAGAAACAACAAACATTGGAGAAGTTGTGGAGAAAGGGAAACCCTCTTACACTGCGGGTGGGAATGCAAGTTGGTGCAGCCACTTTGGAAAACAGTGTGGAGGTTCCTCAAAAGATAAAAAATAGAGCTACCCTATGACCCAGCAATTGCACTACTGGATATTTACCCCAAAGATACAGATATAGTGAGAAGAAGGGCCATATGCAGCCCAGTGTTCCTAGCAGCAATGTCCACAATAGCCAAAATGTGGAAAGAGCCAAGATGCCCTTCAGCAGACAAATGGATAAAGAAGATGTGGTCCATATACACAATGGACTATTACTCAGTCATCAGAAAGGATGAATAGCCAACTTTTGCATCATGGGACTGGAGGAGATTATGCTGAGTAAAATAAGTCAAAAAGAGAAAGTCAATTATTATATGGTTTCACTTATTTGTGGAACATAAGGAATAGCACGGAGGACATTAGGAAAATGGAAAAATGAAGGGGGACAAATCAGAGTGGGAGATGGACCATGAGAACCTATGGACTCCGGGAAACAAACTGAGGGTTTTAGAAGGGGGTGGGGGGTTGGGGGATCCAGGGCCCTGGTGATGGGTATTAAGGAGGGCATGTATTGCATGGAGCACTGGGTGTTATATGCAAACAATGAATCATGGAACACTACATCAAAAACTAATGATGTACTGTATGGCGACTAACATAACACAATAAAAAAAAGTGCAAAACAGGCTAAAGTGACCTATGAAGTTCCATACCAGAGCAGTCAAGACCCAAAAAACTTCAGGGGGTTTGACAATATTCTATTTAATGAACTAGGTACTGAGTACAGACAGGTGATATCTTTCTGAACTTTTGTTGAGCTATGCACTATGACTTGTGCAGGTACCTTCAAATTTTTTAAATACATCTCATCAATCAAGAAGATGGGATGTGAGGGGAGAGGAAAAAGATGGCAGAAGGACTTTATTTCAAGGGGACTCTATTTCAACCTGTCCCCTGAATTGAGCTAGGTATCTACCAGACCATTCTGAACACCCACAAAATCAGCCTGAGATGTAAGAAGATATACCTGGGTATTCATCCTTTCTGATGGCTGCATAGTATTCCATTGTTTCAACATGGACGGGTTTGGAGGAGATTATGCTGAGTGAAATAAGTCAAGCAGAGAAAGTCAATTATCATATGGTTTCACTTATTTGTGGAACATAAGGAATAAAATGGAGGACTTTAGGAGAAGGAAAGGAAAAATGAATTGGGGTAAAACAGAGGGGGAGACAAACCATGAGAGACTGTGGACTCAGAAACAAACTGAGGGTTATGGAGGGGAGGGGGGAGGGGGGATGGATGAGCCTGGTGGTGGGTATTAAGGAGGGCACATATTCCATGGAGCACTGGGTGTGGTGCATAAACATTGAATCTTGGATCACTGAAAAAATAAAGTTTAAAAAAAAGAAGAAGATATATCTGGATCTCCACAAATAGACTATCTCCAGTGGTTGGACTTGAGGTATGAAGTGGGGAACCATGATTCCGTGGACAGACCAGTAGCAGCAGAGAAAGGACTTTAGGGCAGTGCCCCAGACTGAAACCTGGAGCTTTGGGGGCATGTGTGTGAGCAAGGGGCAGCTTGCAGTTTTAGAAGCACAAAGGGCAGAGACATGCCCAGACCTGGAAGCAAGGGCTGTGAGTGCTGCTGTGGGGCACACAACCCAGGACAGTGTGGTTTTGAGCAGCATGGAGAGAAACAGAGACAGTGTGGTCTGGAGAGCTCAGTGAAGATCAGATTGTGATCTCTCTGTGCTAAGACAGAGCTTTGAATATGGTCACCTCTGCTATGACTCTTGGAAGAGATGCAAAAAGCCGCCAGAGAACAAAAGCCCCCCAAAAACAGTTTTCACTGAGCCCATTCCCTCCCCCACATAGGGGGCAGGGCAACTCTACCCAAACAGGGTTGCCTGAGTAACAGCGTGGCAGGCCCCTCCCCCAGAAGACAGTCTGGAAAAACAAGAGGCCAAGAAAACTAAGGTCCCTATAACAAGTGCATCTTGACTGGGTTGTGGTCAAGAGTACATTAAAAGGATTACCCATCACGACCAGGTAGGATTTATCCATGAGATGCAAGGGAGGTTCAACATTAGCAAATCAATCAGTGTGATAGAACGAATCAGTAAGAGAAGAGAGAAGAACCACATGGTCCTCTCTCAAGTGATGCAGAAAAAGCATTTGACAAAATAAAGCATCTGTTCCTGCTTAAAACTCTTGAGAGTGTAGGGATAGAGGGAACATTCCACAATTTCACAAAACCATCTATGAAAAGCCCACAGCAAATATCATTCTCAATGGGGAAAAGCTGAGAGCCTTTCCCTTAAGATCAGGAACACAACAAGGATGCCCACTCTCACCGCTATTGTTCAACGTAGTACTGGAAGTCCTAGCAGCAGCAATCACACAACAAAAAGAAATAAAAGGTATTCCAGTTGCCAAAGAAGAAGTCAAACTCTCTCTCCTCACAGATGACATGATACTTTATACGGAAAACCCAAAAGACTCCACCCCCAAGTTACTAGAACTCATACAGCAATTCAGTAATGTGGCAGGATATAAAATCAATGCACAGAACTTTCCTATACATTAACACCATAACTATAGAAAGAGAAATTAGAGAATCAATACCATTTACAGTAGAACTAAAAAACTTAAGGTACCTTGGAATAAACCTAACCAAAGAGGTAAAGGATCTATACTCAAGAAACTACAGAACACTTATGAAGGAAATTGAAGAAGACACAGAAGGATGGAAAAACAGTCCATGCTCATGGATCGGAAGAATAAACATTGTTAGAATGTCTATGCTGCCCAGAGCAATCTATACTTTCAACTCAATCCCAGTCAAAATACCATCTGCATTTTTCAAAGTGCTGGAACAAACAAACCTAAAATTTGTAGGAACCAGAAAAGACCCCAAATTGCTGAGGAAATGTTGAAAAAGAAAAACAAAGCTGGGGGCATCATGTTACCAGATTTCAAGCTATATTACAAAGCTGTGATCATCAAGACAGCATGGTACTGGCACAAAAACAGACACATAGACCAATGGAACCAAACAGAGAGCCCAGATATGGACCCTCAACTCTATGGTCAAATAATCTTCGACAAAGGAGGGAAAAATATTCGATGGAAAAAACAGTCTCTTCAATAAGTGGTGTTGGTAAAATTGAACAGCTATATACATTAGAATGAAACTTGACCATTAGCTTACACTGTACACAAAGATAAACTCTTAAATGGATGAAAGACCTCACTATAGATAGGAATCCTTCAAAATCCTAGAGGAGACCATAGGCAGTAACCTCTTTGACATGGGCCACAGCAAATTCTTCCAAGACATGTCTCCAAAGGCAAGGGAAACAAAAGCAAAAATGAACTTTTGGGACTTCATCAAGATAAAAATCTTCTGCACAGCAAAGGAAACAGTCGACAAAACAAAGAGGCAATCCATGCAATGGGAGAAGATATTTGTAAATGACAGCACAGATAAAGGACTGGTATCCAAGATCTAAAAAGAACTCAAACTCAACACCCAAAAAACAAATAGTCAAGTCAAAAAATGGGCACAATACATGAACAGAAACTTCTCCAAAGAAGACATACAAATGGCTAACAGACACATGAAAAAGTATTCAACATCATTAGCCATTAGGGAAATTCAAATCAGAACCACAATGAGATACCACCTTACACCAGTTAGAATGGCAAAAATTGACAAGAAACAACAAACGTTGGAGAGGTTGTGGAGAAAGGGGAACCCTCTTACACTGTTGGTAGGAATACAGGTTGCTGCAGTCACATTGGAAAACAGTATGGAGATTCCTCAGAAAGTTTACAATAGAGCCACCCTATGACCCAGCAATTGCACTACTGGGTATTCATCCCAAAGATACAGATGTAGTGAAAAGAATGGCCATATGCACCACAATGTTCATAGTAGCAATGTCCACAATACCCAAACCGTGGATTGAGCCAAGACGCCCTTCAACAGATGAATGGATAAAGAAGATATGGTCGATATACACAATGGACTATTACTTGGTCATCAGAAATGATGAATATCCAGCTTTTGCATCAACATGGATGGAACTGGAGGAGATTATGCTGAGTGAAAAAAGTCAAACAGAGAGACAATTATCATATGGTTTCACTTATTTGTGGAACATAAGGAATAGCATGGAGGACATTAGGAGAAGTAAGAGGAAAGTGAAGGGGGGTGGAATCAGAGGGGGAGATGAACCATGAGAGACTATAGACTGGGAATCGAACTGAGGTTTTTGGGAGGCATGGGTGAGCCCGGTGATGGGTATTAAGGAGGGCACGTATTGCATGGAGCACTAGGTGTTACATGCAAACAATGAATCATGGAACACTACATCAAAAACTAACGATGTACTGTATGGTGACTAAGATAATATAATAAAACAAATATATATGAAATTTTGAAATAGATTAGTATTGTCCTAATACTGTAAAGGTGGGGATTCATATGAGTCTCTAATGAAATGATACTGTTCTTAGCTTTTAAAAGTATGCATGAAATTCTAGGCAAAACTAAGAAATGAGGATACAACTTCAAAAAAAGATGTCAACTATTATGTAGAATTACAGCATAGAAGGAGACAAACCATAAGAGACTCCTAATCTCACAAAACAAACGGAGGGTTACTGGGGGGTGGGAGGGTAGGGATGGGGTGGATGGGTTATGGACATTGGGAAGGGTCTGTGCTTTGGTGAATGCTGTCAAAGGTGTAAGCCTGATGATTCACAGACCTGTACCCCTGGGGCAAATAATAATAATAAAAAATGACAAAAAATTCATAAAGATGTTAACACAGATAAAAAGAAAATAAACCCCATTAACATTCCAATGTACACATATTAAACTTAGTCTAATTACTACTTTTATACCTTTGACAGAAAATATACATTTATTATAAAATAATGTTTGTTTCATGAAAAGAATAGAAAAATAACACCATGAGCTACTAAAAAGTTCTGGAGCTCAGTCTCTGACGAATGAGGTGAGAAGCTTTGGCGTCACCCTGGGAGACAACTATCCTGAGACTCTCTGCGCTCGTGTGATGGGGTGGCACAGCACATATGGGGAGTATGTGGTTCCAGACCTTTTGGAAGCCCAAAGAGACTACATGGTCCATATAAGATACCCTGGCCAGAATGACGGAAGAGATCTGGAGGGCAGCAGGAAACTGCTTCTGAGAAGGGCCAGGACAGGACAGCCTTGCCTTTCCCAACAATGGAGTCTAGAACATTCTCTAAGACTCTTGGTCTTACTTTAGAAGAGGACACCCAGTGGCCTTGTGCTCAGTGTGTAACACAAATGTCTGTGCTGAGGAAACGCTGTGATCTTTCCCAGGACAGCCTTACCCACCAATTCTCACTGGTGTGGCCAAAGACCAGAAGTATCTGTGGTCTCAGCGCATGAGGGTTGCTGTCTGAAATCTTTGTACTTCAAACCCTCTCCATACTGGAGAAAAGAGCCACGCTGAGCACCTCAAGTGGCAGCAGCTCTGAACCACAGAAGAAGAACAAGATTCTGTTCACGATGACTTCCCCGCAGAGCACGGATGTCTGCAGCAGGCAGTAGGAGGACATCATGGCAGATGGAAAGGTCAAGTCCATGCGACTACCAAGAGACATCTTTCAAGGGCACAGGATTCTCTTTGTACCAAAAAAAAGAGTCAAAATACATCAAATCCAAGGCTCAGGAGAGGCATCACCACATCCACTGCTGGATCGACTGTTGGAGATGGTAGCAGGAGAGATTTGTACAGAAATAAGAAGAACTCCAGCAGGAATAGGTAGCGTAATACCACCCACTCAGAAAGAACGGGATTTCCACGGGGTGGAGAATAGCCCTTTGCCTCTGGACTATCACCTGTTAGTGGCATCTTCACTCTAATTATCCCTTTTAAAATGAAACGTGTTTTCTCTGTTCACTAGGTGTTATTCCAAGAGACACGACAAAATAACAGAGTAGGAAGTAGGAAAATGAAAAGTGCATTTCATGGATATTTAACAATCAAACAATTAGCATGGCAATATACACACCAGATCACATACACCTTGATTCGCTCACTACGATAACTGATGCTATTGAAAATCTTCCCTAAAGGACAAAGCTCCAATATATTGATTGGTGGATGACAAATATGATTAATTCTACATCTATATGTATATATTGGTAAGGAGATCATACAAATAGATCCCCACATGCACAACGGTAGATATGAGTGTGTCAATACCTATTTTTTCTTCTTCTTGTGTTGTGATCTAATTTGCAGAAAATATTTAAGTGTTTCAGGTGAGCTACAGATATGGGTTCCACTTTGTGGTACGAACGTCTGTATATAATCTATAAGTATATCTATCTATATAGATACCTATAAACTATATAAAATACAGATATAGATATCTACATATAGATATAGATTAGATATATATGTAAATAGATATAGACATAGATATGTAAACTACAAAATTCTACATGGAGATATAGATAGATATCTATATATAGATATAGATACACTATAAACTATATAAAAATCTCTCTGAGGAGTGCCTGGGTAGCTCAGTCCATTGAGGGTCTAACTCTTGGTTTCAGCTCAAGTCGTGATCTGGCGATTGTGGGATGGAGTGCTGCAGTCAGGCTCTATTCTGAGTAGAAAGTTGGCTTCAGATTCCTTCTTCGTCCCCCCTCCCTTCCCTTTGTCCCTCCACGGTCGGACACGCATGCTCTCTCTAAAATAAATAAATCTTTTTTAAAAACCTCTCCTAAAATTGAGGAAAACTGAAAATCAAGGAGCCACAAACTCCACATAAACAGTATGGATTTATCTCTCTGTCTTTCAAATGGGCTCTCCCTTCAGCACTCCAAATTCAGTGGATGACTCCAACATAAACTAACCTCATCACTTCAAGACATGAGTGTTCACTGCCAAACCTCCTTCTTGCCAACAGGCCCAAATCACCTTCACAAAGGAGAGAAAATCTGCCTTCTACAGCTGCCAATTCTATGGAATTCGTGTCATTTAAAATAGTTACAAACACCCGATGTTGTTTAAGAATCAGGTAAAATGTGATGCTATGGTCTCCACTACTGACTCCAGGTCAATCTGTCCATTTCTACCTTAAAATGTTTATAATGCTCATCTCCCAAGCACCCGTGACCTCCTACCTCACACGACTATCACCCCTCTAGTAGGAAAACTACAAAATGACAACTTGTCCCCAAACCTGTTCTCAGTGACTGAATTTCCCCCCAGCACAATTCTCCAGTTTCACTGATGACCTGACACAGGCCGATTCATCTCCATGGTCCTTTTCCTATACTTCCATGCCTACTTCACTTCTGGAGAATTTCGGTGACCAATTTACCTGACACACTCAAAGACTTCTTTATAATACCAAGATTGCTTGAGGACCTGGTGTTTATAACTGCATAGTTTCTGTGCTCCTCCACTGACCATTAGCAAAACTTCAATCACATGAGAATTTATAAGATAATTATATAATATCACATTACAATTACAATTATGACTTATGTTAACTTTAAAGAAGATGCTCAAGATACTCTGTTAGCTTCTCAC
Source organism: Ailurus styani (assembly GCA_002007465.1). Lineage (NCBI taxonomy): Eukaryota > Metazoa > Chordata > Mammalia > Carnivora > Ailuridae > Ailurus > Ailurus styani. The sequence goes on from LNAC01000292.1 coordinate 351,572, forward strand.
CATGGTAGCTGGGACCCTGAGGGGATGACTGAATTGCCAACGTTAGGAACATTAAGGAAATTCCTACAATTTACATGTTTCTCATAAGATGAGGGGATTTTATATTCCTTGTCCAGGCAAAGCAGACCAGGGATATCCTGGGGTCGCGGCTCATGAACAGAAAGGGGCTGAGGGCTGGGAAACACAGAATGATCACTAAATGCGTGTTCAAAAGGTACCAGCTGAGATGATCAAAAATACCCAAAACAATCTGAAAGATAGAGGAGAGGGTGTTAAAGTAGACAAACGTGCTCACCAGGAGAAGGATGGTTTTGGTGGCTGTAGACTCAGGCGATGATGAGGAGACACTGGTCCTAAGAATATGTTGGACCCTCTGCTTGTGCCTGTACAGGTGGAAGACCATGGAGCTGCTGGCCAAGAACATGAGCCCCAAAAATACCACATCAGGGAACGACAACAATGCTATATTTAATGAGTCTCTGCTTTTGTCTTGACGAATAGTTGAACAGGACCCAAAACTTTTTCTATTTGTGATGTTTCTGTTGTTCAAAGTGATAGTCATCAACAAAGGATACGTGATATTTACCAGTATCTGCAAGACCCAGCACAGGACAACTGAAGGGACGATGCACTTGGGAGCTTTCCTTTTAAGCGCTGCCCACCTGGAGTTTCTGGGGCTGATGGTGATGGCCTGGAAGACACTCAGGAGGCAGGTGGTGCCAATGGACACTCCCCTGCCCACCCCACGAACATAGGGGAAAAATTTGCATCCAGAATCACTGATGAGGTGAAACCCCACAAAAGATACTGTATCGCGTATTCCAACAGAGAACAGGAGCAAAATGTTGGCTATGATCAGATTTTTGACAATCAAATCTGTGGACCTTGGCCTACAGCCAGAGAAATAAAGGAGGAGGAAATGGTACAGCAGAGAGAGGTTCCCCAGGATTCCAACCACAGTCTGTATTAAGACGACCACTTTTATTGCCATATCCCTGGTAGCCATCATGTCAGTTCTCAGTGACTGATATTTGTCTTCTGGGCTAGAGGATCCTGCATGGGAATATGAGGAAGGGGCCACACAAATCATGTGACCTGTAATTTAATATTCTGCACGTAGTAAAACTTCCCAACTTGAAATACTACTTAAAGCTCTTCTGTCATTTAGGGCCTTCCAAGAGTTACATACACAACCATTACCAAATACTTGCCATGTGTTAATCACTGCGTTAATGGCCACTCATGGGGTAACTTCTTAGTTCTCACAGATTCCGGAGGCATTCCTTACCGTATTCCTCATAAAGATGAGGACAACACAGAGATGAGGTACACAGAGGGGAAGTGCTTTGTTGGAATTCATTCAGCAGCCCAGGATGGGGACTGGAACCTGGCTGGCTGGTAACAAAGTTACTGCACTGAATCCATTATATACAAAAATACTAGTCAGCTATGGTTCTTTAAAAAAAACCAGATCTCAATTTACTTTTCTGTTTGCACCTTGTCATCTGAATTGAGATTGCTGCCATAGTTAAATTTTTGTTTGCTCTATGCAAATAATGAATCATGGAACACTAGATCAAAACTTAATGAAGTACTCTACATTGACTAAGATAACATAATAGAAACATAAAAATACATAAATTTTTGTTAATGATGAGTTTTCACTTATTTATGAAGACTGTTCTATAACCAAATATGAACTTAAATAAAGCTCTGGAGATAGTAATAAACTGTAGATGTACCGATGACAGTACTACAGAGCTGCAGGAACCTACCCCAGGACAAGATGGATTAAATGAATGCAAGAATGACTCAAAATTAGCATGGAAACAGAAAGAATCATTTGCTTTCACTCCAGGGAACCAATGTACAAGACACAGGAACTCAGGACAAGAAGCTCCGCTGCCTGGTTACATTGTTTAAGGAAGAAAAAACATAATGATGACATTCAGAACATATACATATCTATTTATGAATACCTGATTAAATAAAATTAGTAGCTGTAAAGCAAGATTTGTGAAAAACATCTGAAATGCAAGACATGCAAAATGCCATGTTATAGCAAAAACCTTGTATCTGGTATAAGTGACATAGTTTTCGGATTGGTATTCTTATATTTAATAGCGGCACATACAACACAAGATGAGACCTTAAAAATCATGTCTGAAACATATTTATTAAGTTATATTTTACTTAAATGCTGCTTCCTTACTTTAATGAGAAAAGACCCTCCATAATCAATTGAGACACACTTATTTAATCTATTAAGTACTTCATAGACCCAGAGTAACAGAAAACATTTCTACTCCAGCAACTGCGATCTGACACACTGTTTCTGCACATGATCACATGATTTCTATACATTCATCCAACATTTATTACAAACTTGGAGGTGCTATGAATGCATATGTTGAGATGTCAAAATTATGTTATGGCTCCTGTAATATAGTTTGAACAGCAGACTGACTCCAGAACTACAGTCCTAAAGCACATTAAAATTCAGATTTCTTTGGAGAAAGCGTTGGACTACTATACTGCACACACAAAAATAACATAACTCTGTATGGAAAGGAACTGGAATTAAAATTAATAAAAAGTCAGTTCTGACGACCACTCAGATGAAAACACAACAGTCACTGTCAGTGAGGACTCCACTCTACTGTCTCAGGAGCCATCAGGGATGGGTATTGGTCTAGCATCCACATCTCTCATTCCCAACTCAGCTCCTGCCTCAGGGTGTATTCCACCTTCATGCCTGGCTTTTGTGCTGGACCAAATTCACACACAGAAATCCCCCTTTGTCCAATATGTTCCCTTACCTGGACGCCTGATACAACTTCTTCCCTTACGGTTTGTACCTCTCAGATATAAAGATACAGAAAACCCTCCAACTTCTTCCTGCTGCCGACATGGAGGGCTCAGGGTGATGGTCAGAGCAGGCAGTATGGGTGCAAGAAGGGCAGCTGGGCCCTGAGATGTGTGTTTATGACTCTGTGAGCTCCCCTCCCTTCACGACTGCAATTATCATTTCACCTGAAGGAGCACTGGCACTGACAGGCTTGGGAGCTGAGAATATTTTTCAAAACCTTTCTCCTACGTGCCATGTATGAAAAACAGCTACAAGTTTCTAGCTAGCAACTCTCATGATATTGTTGGCATGTGGGAAAAGGACACAAAGCCTGGGGGAAATAAGAAGCATGGGTAGGAAACAGGGGCACAGGACAGAGAAGGCTGGAGAGGAGAGAGGGGATGAGAGAGCCAAAGAGCCCAGGTGAAAGGGTTAGGGTGACAGGGTTGAGAGGCAGAAGTAAAGGTTTCCAGGTTATAAACACATGGCCTCTCAGGAGGAAGGAAGGATACAATGTCTCACCTGGAACGCATTACTTGTCTGAGAAAGACATTTCCCTTTGCCCCCCAATTCTCCAGGTATTTTTCTCATTATCTGGAAAAAACACATTTGCAAAGATGCCCTTTTTATGGCATCAATGTACCCCTTCTATTATGGGTAGCACTGAGTCTCATCAAAATTAATATGCTGAATTCTTCACTCCCAGTAGCTCAGAATGTGCCCTTCTTAGGAAAGAGGTTCATGGCAGATGGAATCACTTAAGGTGAGGTCAGGTGCAGGAGGGTGGGCACTCGCTACTCCAAATGACAGGTGTCCTGACAGAAAGGGGACATCTGGAGAAACACAGAATTGACTGTCCACAAACTAAGGACACAGAGCTGGGAGAGGGGCCTGGAGAGATGCTCCACCATGACCTTCATAGGGAACATGGCCCTGAGGACACCTTCATCTGGGACTGTTAGCCTCCAGAACTGCCAGACAATACATTTCCTTTGCTTCAGCCCCCAGATCATGGTCCTTCTTATGGCAACTCCAGCAAACTGATACATCTTCCCTTGTCACCTGCCTCCCCACACGCAGAAGGACCCGGAAAGGCCCCACGGGCCAGAGCTTTATCCTTTGCCACAGGAGGGATTCAAAGACACACAGCTCTGATCTGAAGGTCATAACATGAGTTTCTTCTCCCCTGTTTTCAGAGACATTGCTCTCCTAGAAACATCCCAAATCCTGCAACAGCACTGGGGATGGGCCTGCACCAAAGCCTTCTACAAAACCCATGAGGAGCAGATGCTGTTGTGTCCCCACGGGCCAGAGCTTTGACTCCACTCTCAGAAACATGTCCTTGAGACACAAAAGCTGACAGAAGGAAAATAGGGGAGTGAGTAGAGCATGAGTGATGGTGTTTCTGAAACTCTCCAGTTGATCCTAACTGGGAAACCAGTACCGAGGACCATGTAGCACCACTACTTCTCAAGTTGTAATGAGCCTGGCAATCATCTGAGCATCTTCCTGAAAGAGCTTCTTTGGGATATTCCATGGTAATAATAGGCTTCTGATCACCCTGCATCTAAGAGCTGACTCGGCTCCTCCTGGAGCCTGAGCATCTGTGGATACACCCTCTCTCCCTAGCTCACAATGACAATCAAACCACATCTCCTGTTTCTCCCTGGAAGAAGCTCATCCACATATCTAGGGCACTGACATTTCCTCATGACCTTAGCCTCTGAGCTGATGCATTCAGGAGATCCCACCATCATCTTTGTGTAGAAGCTCGGCTCCAAAGTTGTGCCTGAATCTCAGCATGACAGACAATCTGAGACACGGGCAGTGAGGGACAGTTGGCAAAATAATGACAGCATTCTTCAGAACTGTCACTATCAGTAAGGACAAAGACGACGCAAGAGTGGTAACTGATCTTGATTAAAGACTAAGGAATGAAGACAATAAAATAAATCCCTGCCATGACTACATCCAAGATTTCTGAGAACAGACAAAAATGACATCATTGTCTCACTGCAGGACTTCTGTATACGGTCAGTCAGTGAAATAAAGGCATGACACTAGTGTTGTGTACATATATGTGATTGTTTTATAGTGTTACAAAGGAGAATGAACTTGGGGCACCCTGCTGGCCCTGGTGGTGGAGGGTGGAATCCTTGATCGCAGGGTTGTGACTTTCAGTCCCATGTTACANTTGATCCTAACTGGGAAACCAGTACCGAGGACCATGTAGCACCACTACTTCTCAAGTTGTAATGAGCCTGGCAATCATCTGAGCATCTTCCTGAAAGAGCTTCTTTGGGATATTCCATGGTAATAATAGGCTTCTGATCACCCTGCATCTAAGAGCTGACTCGGCTCCTCCTGGAGCCTGAGCATCTGTGGATACACCCTCTCTCCCTAGCTCACAATGACAATCAAACCACATCTCCTGTTTCTCCCTGGAAGAAGCTCATCCACATATCTAGGGCACTGACATTTCCTCATGACCTTAGCCTCTGAGCTGATGCATTCAGGAGATCCCACCATCATCTTTGTGTAGAAGCTCGGCTCCAAAGTTGTGCCTGAATCTCAGCATGACAGACAATCTGAGACACGGGCAGTGAGGGACAGTTGGCAAAATAATGACAGCATTCTTCAGAACTGTCACTATCAGTAAGGACAAAGACGACGCAAGAGTGGTAACTGATCTTGATTAAAGACTAAGGAATGAAGACAATAAAATAAATCCCTGCCATGACTACATCCAAGATTTCTGAGAACAGACAAAAATGACATCATTGTCTCACTGCAGGACTTCTGTATACGGTCAGTCAGTGAAATAAAGGCATGACACTAGTGTTGTGTACATATATGTGATTGTTTTATAGTGTTACAAAGGAGAATGAACTTGGGGCACCCTGCTGGCCCTGGTGGTGGAGGGTGGAATCCTTGATCGCAGGGTTGTGACTTTCAGTCCCATGTTACATGCACAGTTTACCTTTTTCCCTATTTATTTATTTATGTAGAGTTAGCCAACATACAGTACATCATTAGTTTTTGATGGACCATTCAACGATTCATCAGTTGTGTATAATACCATGGGCTCATCACAAAACAAGCTTTCCTTAATATCTGACACCTGGTTACCTCATTCCCCACTTCTGTCCCTTCTGTCACCCTCAGTTATTTCCCGGAGTCCGGAGCCTCTCATAGTTTGTCACCCTCTCCAAGTTTACTTTTAAACAAATCTTACAAAAAACAAAAAAAGGGAGAACAAAAGAAGGGAGAATTCCTTTGACATAAGAGGATAAATATCCAGATAATAAGGTAAAAGTGTCCAGATGTTGGAAAAGTATTCTCACACGTAACAACAAAGCATATAAACAGATGAAGAGGCATTTGTGATAAGACACAAATGCTTGGTGAATTTGGATAATGAGGATGCTTTGTTGTAGGTGTAAATTTTTTTCATTTACATTATCTGTTAAGTAGTTCAACATGCAAAGTGACCACTGAATGACAGGTGCAAAAATGTGGGTGTGCAGACGCTGGGATATGACATGGTACAGACATTTGCAAGGACAATTTCAGAAGTGTACAGCCATGGTGAGAATGAGTATTCATGGTGGTAAACTGATCCCATATCCAGAACCACCGAGATAATCTATGTGAGCACTAAGCACCTTGACCAATTCTCCACACCCCCTGATGCATGAGACAGCCAACATTCAACACTTTCTTTAAAAATTTGGATATATCATTATTGTTTTCCTAATCCTACAGGAATGTTGTAAATTATTGCCCCCAGTACAGAGAAACTTAATGCTCTTATAATCTTATCCAGATAATCAATATTAAGATTACTGTTTTCATTCAACTCTTTAAATGTATAAACAAGGAGTGTTTAGATACACATAACACAGTAATCAGTTGTGTTTCAGGAAATAAAGTGTATTTCTGTTGGCACAATGATCTCTCATAGATCACTGATTGAGGGAAGCCACTTAAAAGAAGTCCACCATAGTAATAGTTTGTAAACATTGTACCAAACGGTATATATGAAAGGTTGTATACGCATTATGCCATCTCAGGTACAATATCAGATATAGTCTAATCATGTATAAAATGGAGAATATACAGAAATTGGAAGAAAATTATTACATGTGGAGATCAAAATGGCATCAGGTGTGGGATAATAAATGGGGATTTTACTTCTTTTGTTGTTTACCATTAACTGTGTTTCTACATATACAGCCAAACCTCAAAGATATTCATTCAGAGCATGTTTTCAACGTTGTACACTTAATACTTCCATTGTGGGCTCTTGTGGGTGAGGAAGAGTCTAAAGGCCAATTAGGATCCTTTTGTCTTGCCTCACAGGTTTGGAGATATGCATAAAATCGCAACCTACAAGCATGTTAGTGAGAGACATATCCACCTGGTGACTGTGAGGGTTTCATTTTGGTTTTGTTTTTTTGATGGTGGGGTCAGACCACTTCAGAATTTGTTAGGCTGCATCTAGCTTAAGACATGGTTGATATTTTGGACTCTAACCACTTGCTCAACCATCCCTTGACACAATGTCTAGGAGGAGGAACTCTCAAAACAGAAAAGACCAGAGATAATGTCCTCTGCCACAGATCTAATGGATATGCATAAAAGCAAGGTGTCAGAGATAGAACCCAGGATAGCAATCATGAAGTCAATAGCTAGGCATGAACCATGTATTCATGACAATAGAGAATCAATCTCTAAGGGCAGAAATGAGATCTAATCAGACCGAACTTAAAAATGCTATCAATGAGATGCAATGTCCAACAGCCAGAGTAAATGAGGAAGAAGGATGAATTAATGACCTAGAAGATAAGCTGACAGAAAGCAAGGTAGTGGAAGAAGATAGGGATAGGCAGGTCGTAGCACAAGAAAATAGACATAGAGAGATCAACGATGCCATGAAACGTTCCAATGTCAGAATTATTCAGATGCCTGAAGGGAATGGAGAGAGGGCTAGAAGGTATATTTGAGCAAATCATAACTGAGAATGTCGCTCTTCTGGGAAAGGAAAGAAGTATTTGTGTCCAAGAGGCACAGAAGACTGCTCCCAAAAGGAATGAAAATAGATAAATACCCTGACATATCAGAGTGAAGCTTGCAAATCTTAGAGCCTAGGAAGCTATATTGAGTGCAGCTAGGGGGAAGAGATTTTTGTGTACAGAGGGAGAAACATCAGAATAACATCACACCTATCCACAGAGACCTGGCAAGCCAGAAGGGGCGGGCAGGACACTATCAGGGTACTAAATGAAAAGAACATGCAACCAAGAATACTTTACCCAGCAAGGCTGTGAATCAGAACTAATGGAGAGGTAAAGCATTTCAGGATAAGCAAAAATGGAAAGATTTATGGAACCAACAAGCCAGCCCTGCAAGACATATTAAGGGGGATTCTGTAAGCAGAGATAAAGCTCAAGAGTCACACAGACCAGAAGGAAACAGAAAATCTATAGAAAGAGGGACTTTACAGACAATACAATGTCACTCAATTCCTATCTTTCAATAGTTACTCTCAATGTGAAGGGGCTGAATGCTCCATCAAGAGACGCAGGGTTTTAGATTGGATAAAAAAGCAGGACCCACCCAAGTGCTGTCTACAATAACTCATTTTGAACCTAAAGACACCACCTGATTCAAAGCGAGGGGATGGAGAACCATTTACCACACCAACAGACTTCAAGTGAAAGCTGGGGTAGCAATTCTCATATCTGACAAACTAGATTTTAAACCAAAGACTGTAGTAAGAGATGTAGAGGGACATTATATCATACTTAAAGGGTCTGTCCAACAAGAAGATCTAACAATTATAAATATCTATGCTCCCAAGATGGGAGTACCCAATTATATAAACGAATTCATAACCAAAATAAAGAAACATATTGATCATAATACATTAATAGTAGGAGACCTCAACGCTCCACTCACAGCAATGGACAGATCATCTAAGCAGAACATCAACAAAGAAACAAGAGCTTTGAATGACACACTGGACCACATGGACCTCATACAGATATACACAACATTCCATTGTAAACAACAGAATATTCGTTCTTCCTGAGCGCGCATGGAACTTTCTCTAGAGTAGACCACATACTGGGTCACGAATCGGGTCTCAACTGATACCAAAAGATTGAGATTATCCCCTGCATATTTTCAGACCACAATGCCGTGAACCTGGAACTCCACCACAAGAATAAATTTGGAAGAAACTCAAACACTTGGAAGTTAAAGAACATCCTGCTAAAGAATGATTGGGAAAACCAGGAAATTAAAGAAAAATTTTAGAGAATTAAAGAATTAAAGAAGGGCCCCTGGGTGGCTCAGTGGGTTAAAGCCGCTGCTTTCGGCTCAGCTCATGATCTCAGCATCCTGGGATCGAGGCCTGCATTGGGCTCTCTGCTCAGCAGGGAGCCTGCTTCCTCCTCTCCCTGTCTCTCTGCCTGCCTCTCTGCCTACTGGTAATCCCTCTCTCTGTGTCAAATAAATAAATAAAATCTTTAAAAAAATAAAAAAAAGAATTAAAGAAGAATAAACAAATCATGGAAACTAATGAAATGAATACACATCGGTCCTAAACCTATAGGATATTGCAAAGGCGGTCCTAAGAGGGAAATACATAGACATCCAAGCCTCTCTCCAAAACTTAGAAAAATCCCACAGGCACAAGCTAACCCTACAACTAGAGGAGCTGGAGAAAGGACAGAAAATAAGGCCTAAACCAAGCAGGAGAAGAGAAAGAATATATACTAGAGCAGAAATCTTCCTCTTTTAGGGGCACCTGGGTGGCTCAGTCATTAAGCATCTGCCTTTTGCTCAGGTCATGATCCCAGGGTCGTGGGATTGAGCCTCACATCAGGCTCCCTGCTTGGTGGGAAGCCTGCTTCTCCCTCTCCCGCTTTTCCTGCTTGTATCCCCGGCCCCCCGTCAGATAAATAAAATCCTAAAACAAAAAGAAATCTTTTATTTTAAACATTTTATTTATTTATTTGAGAGAGAGAGAGAGAGAGAGAGAGAGAGAGAGAGACGAAGAGCTCAGGAGTGAGAGCAAATGAGCAGAGAGAAGGGGTAGATGGAGAGACACAAGCAGACTCCCCATTAGGCAGGGACACCAAGGTGGGGCTTAATTCCAGACCCTGGGATCAGGACCTGAGCTGAAGGCAGATATTTAACCACCTGAGCTACGCAGTCACCCCTATGTTTCTTCTCTAATCACATGATCAATGCATGCTTCTTTTTTTTTTTTTTAAGATTTTATCCATTTATTTCACAGCGGGAGAGAGATCACAAGGAGGCAGAGAGGCAGGCAGAGAGAGAGGGGGAAGCAGGCTCCCTGCCAAGCAGAAAGCCCGATGCGGGCCTCGATCCCAGGACCCTGAGATCATGACCTGGGCCGAAAGCAGAGGCTTTAACCCACTGAGCCACCCAGGCGCCCTCAATGCATGCTTCTATATGAAATGTCAGCACAAATAAATTGAGACAGCTCTCCTAAATGTTCAGTGCAGCTGAACAAGAAAGTACCATTGGCTTCTCTGGTATCTTAAAGAAAGACAAAATCTGCCTGTTAGAACATCCGACCTTGGTGCTTTTATTTGTGCTGGACATTTCCTCAGCATGTCTTTCTGTGCAATGTTTGTTTGTTTAGACTTCTTCGTATGGCTAAGTATGGCTTAGTATGGCTGGGATGGAGATTACTAAAGTATATTTTGCTAGAACATTTCTATACCATCACTTGCAAATCAAATTGAACTTAATTTTACTAATGAGGCCAATATTTTGGAAACTATTGGTGTCAAGATCTTGCTTATCCACATATTTCATTAGAAAAGTTTTTCAGGGAGCCTGGGTGGCTCAGCTGGTTAAGCGACTGCCTTCGGCTCAAGTCTTAAACCCAGGGTCCCGGGATAGAGCCCCACATCAGGCTCCCTGCTCAGCAGGAGGCCTGCTTCTCCCTCTCCCTCTGCCTGCTACTCCTCTTGCTTGTGCACTGTCACATAAACAAATAAAATCTTAAAATTCTTTTTAATAAGTTAGTCTAATATCACTTATCTGAAATACTTCAATAATGTTGCCCCTGAGGGGTTGATGATTAAGAATGAACCCAAACGATACAAAAGTACTCTCATGTGAGGGCCAAATGCAACCTGATACTTAGAGCTCATTGTCAACAATAGCCAAACTATTGAAAGAGCCCAAATGTCCATCGACTGATAAATAAAGCAGATATGCTATATACATACAAGGGAATATTACTCAGTCATCAATATGAATGAAATCATGCCATTTCCAAAGACAAAGATGCAGCTACAGTGCATTAAGCTAGGCAAAATAAGTCAGAGAAGGATGAATACCATATGATTTCACTCATATGTGGAATTTAAGAAAAAAAACAGGGGAGATCCCACGGTCCTGGTATCAAGCCCCATGTCGGGCTCCAGGCAATGTAGGGTGCCTGTATCTACCTCTCCCAATGTTCCTTCTCCCACTTGTCTGCTCTCCCTCTCTCCTCGCTCTCTCTCAAATAAATAGATAAAAAATCTTTTTTAAAATGGACAAAATGAACTAACATATATTTCAAAAAGAGGTGGCACAAGGTCTAACAAATATGTGAAAGGATGTTCAACTTCCATAGTCCTCGAAGAAATAAAATTAAAATCACTACTTGGTACCATCCCACATCAACCAGAAATAAAAAAGATACTGGAACAAAATGACAATTGTTGACAAGGAAGTGCACAAAGAGAAAATCTCCTATACTGCTGGTGGGTGTGTCATTTCATACAAACATTTTCCAAACTCCTTGGGCACCATCTCTTTAAGCTTCAAGGATGTAAACCTGTCACCGACCCATTCCACTGCTACTTAGATAGAAAAGAGAAATTTGTGTGTATGCCAACAAAGCATGATCAAACTTTACATACCAGCAGAATTTCTAATACTCCCAAACTGAAAATCACCTCAATGCTCATTCACAGCAGAATGATGAAATAAACTGTTTTACGTACACACAATGGAACCATATACAGCAATGTCAATGGATGATCGATAACAGCATGTAGCAATGAATTCACAACAACAGGAGGAAGTGCAAAAGCAAAGTACAAATGCATCCAACCTCTAGTACGTCCTTTCCATCAAACACAGAACAGGCTAATGTGACCTATGCTGTTTCAGGGCAGAGAGGTGATGACCCTAATGAGTAGTGCCTGGTAAGGAGCACAAGGGCCTTCTGGGGGGGGAGGTCTGACAGTATTTTATTTTGGTCAGTAGGTACCAAGTACACAAAGGTGATCACTGAGTAAACTTTCGTTGAGCTACACACCTGTGACTGCCAAATGTGCCTTTAAATTTTTAAAATACATCTCACCAATCAAATAGATGGGATATGGTAAATGGATTAGCATTGTCCTTAAATTATAAAGGTGGGATTTTGTAGGTCTCCATTTCATAAAGAAAAGACACTGTGATTAGCTTTTAAATGAATGTTAAAATTTCTGGGTTAAACTAAGAAACAGGAAGAGGGGCAAGATGGTGCAGGAATAGGGGTCCCTATTTCAACCAGTCCCCTGAATTAAGCTGGATATCTACCAGACCACTCTGAACACCCACGAAATCCACCTGAGATGTAAGAAGACATATCCGGATCTATACCCACAGTATATGTACAGCAGTTGGTGGCAAGATAAGAGAGGGAGCCATGATTCTGTGGGCAGATATCCGAAGATAAATGGAAAGGGGAGGGAGCGTCTGGGATTCTGCACACCAGCGGAGCTCAAAAGCCTCCCATGCACAGACTTGCCCACTGGTAGCAATGGACAAACGACTTTAGGGCAGCCCCCCCAGATTGAAACCTGGAGCTGCGAGGGCACGGATGTGAACACTGGGTGTCTGGTGGTTTTAGAAGCACAAAGGCAAGAGATATGACTGGACTGGAAGCGAGGGCTGGGAGTGCTCCTGTGGGGCAACAACACAGGACGCTGTGGTTTTTAGCAGCACAGACAAAAATGGAGTCAGTGTGGCCTGGAGGGGTTTCTGGAGTACAGAATGCAAACTCCTTGTTCTGAGACAGAAGTTTGGGCACAGTCACTTCTGCTCTGACTCTTGGAAGAGATGGAAGAGATGCAGAAAGCTGCCAGGGAGAGCAGCCAAAGGACAAAAAACCCCCAAACAGGTTTCCACTGGGCCCATCTCCCCACACACACACAGGGGACAGGAGAACTTGGCCCATACAGGGTTGCCTGAGTAACCGTGTAGCAGACCCCTCCCTCAGGAGAGAGGCTGAAAGAACAAGAGGGCAACAACCCTATGGTCCCTGTAAAACAGGTGCATCTTACTTTGGTTGTGGTCAAGAGTTTGGACTCTGTACATTCCCTCAACCACCCCTTAACGGAATGACTAGAGGGAATCCCCAATGCCGGAAAAATGCAGAGACTGTGACTTCTGCCACAGAACTAATGGATAGGGAGATGAGCAAGGTGTCGGAAAAAGACTTCAGGGTAGGTAACAGTAATGCAGACAATAGCTAGGGTGGAGAAAACCATTAATGGCAACAGGGATTCTTGAAGAGCAGAAAAGAGAGCTGATCGGACAGAACTTAAAAATGTTATCAGCAAGGTCCAATCTAATCTACATAATTGAACAGCTAGGGTAAATGAGGCAGAAGAGTGAATTAGTGATCTAGAAGACAAACTGATAGAAAGGAAGGATCAGGAGGAGGTCTGAAACAATCAGCTTAGAATCCATGGAAACAGAATTACAGAAATAAACAATGCCATGAAACATTCCAGTGTCAGAATTTTGGGGATCCTTGACGGGGTGGAGAGAGAGAGAGAGAGGACTAAAAGATAAATTGGAGCAAATCCTAGCTGAGTATTTCTCTAATCTGGGGAAGGAAACAAGCATCCATGTCCCAGAGACAGAGAGAACACCTCCCAAGTTCAAGGAGAATAAACCAATGCCCAGGCATCTAATAGTAAACCTCACCAAACTTAAAACCAGGAAAACCATCTTAAGGGCAATTAGGGGAAGAGATTCNCACTGGTAGCAATGGACAAACGACTTTAGGGCAGCCCCCCCAGATTGAAACCTGGAGCTGCGAGGGCACGGATGTGAACACTGGGTGTCTGGTGGTTTTAGAAGCACAAAGGCAAGAGATATGACTGGACTGGAAGCGAGGGCTGGGAGTGCTCCTGTGGGGCAACAACACAGGACGCTGTGGTTTTTAGCAGCACAGACAAAAATGGAGTCAGTGTGGCCTGGAGGGGTTTCTGGAGTACAGAATGCAAACTCCTTGTTCTGAGACAGAAGTTTGGGCACAGTCACTTCTGCTCTGACTCTTGGAAGAGATGGAAGAGATGCAGAAAGCTGCCAGGGAGAGCAGCCAAAGGACAAAAAACCCCCAAACAGGTTTCCACTGGGCCCATCGCCCCCCACACACAGGGGAGAGGACAACTATGCCCATACAGGGTTGCCTGAGTAACCGTGTAGCAGACCCCTCCCTCAGGAGAGAGGCTGAAAGAACAAGAGGGCAACAACCCTATGGTCCCTGTAAAACAGGTGCATCTTACTTTGGTTGTGGTCAAGAGTTTGGACTCTGTACATTCCCTCAACCACCCCTTAACGGAATGACTAGAGGGAATCCCCAATGCCGGAAAAATGCAGAGACTGTGACTTCTGCCACAGAACTAATGGATAGGGAGATGAGCAAGGTGTCGGAAAAAGACTTCAGGGTAGGTAACAGTAATGCAGACAATAGCTAGGGTGGAGAAAACCATTAATGGCAACAGGGATTCTNACATGATGACAATAAAAGCATATATTTCAATAATCACTACTCTCAACATGAATAGCCTAAATGCTCCCATAAAACAGCACAGGGTTGCAGACTGGATAAAAAGACAGGACCCGTCTCTATGCTGTCTACAAGAGACTCATTTTGAACCTAAAGATACATCCAGATTGAAAGTGAAGGGATGGAAAGTGATTTTTATGCCAATGGACCACTACAGAATGCTGGGATAGCAATCCTCATAGCAGAAAAATTAGATTTTAAGCTAAAGACTGTAGTCAGAGATACAGAAGGACACTATATCATGCTGAAAGTGTTTGTCCAACAAGAGGATCTAACGACTGTAAATTTCTATGCCCCTAACATGGGAGCAGACAACTACATAAACGAATGGTTAACCAAAATAAAGAGACATATTGATGATAATACACTACTTGTAGGAGACCTTAACCCTCCACTGTCCACAATAGACAGGTCATCTAAGCAGAAAATCAACAAAGAAACAAGAGCTTTGAATGATACACTGGGCCAGATGGACCTCATAGATTTATACAGAACATTCCACCCTAAAACAACAGAGTACTCATTTCTCTCAAGTGCACAAGGAACTGGGTCAAAAATCAGGTCTCAACCGATACCAAAAGACTGAGGTTATTCCCTGCATGTTCTCAGGCACAATGCTTTGAAACTGAAAGTCAATCATGAAAAAATGTGGAAGAAATTCAAACACCTGGAAGCTAAAGACCATCCTGATTAAGAATGGGTGGTAGGGAGGGGGAAATCATGAAATAAGATGTGATGGGTAAGGAGATACACCATAAAAGACTCGTCTTTTAAAATACTTTATTTATTTGTCAGAAAGAGAGAGGATGAGAGAGAGGGCACAAGCTGGCAGAGAGGCAGGCAGAGGCAGAGGCAGAGGGCTCCCCGCCGAGGAAGGAGCCCAATGCGGGACTGCTTAACCAACTGAGCCACCCAGGGGACCCCCTTAAGAGACTCTTAATCTCACAAAACAAACTGAGGGTTAGTGGGGGTTGGGAGGGTAGGGATAGATGGTTTATGGACATTGGGGAGGGTTTGTGCTATGGTGAATGCTGTGAAAGGCGTAAGACTGATGATTCACAGACCTGTACCCCTGGGCAAATAATAATAATAAAAATAAATTTTAAAAAATTTAAAAACTAAAAAAAAGAATGGGTTGAGCAGGAAATCAAAAAGAAATTTATTTTTTTTAAAGATTTTATTTATTTATTTGACACAGAGAGAGAGACCACAAGTAGGCAGAGAGGCATGCAGAGAGACAGGGAGAGGAGGAAGCAGGCTCCCCACTGAGCAGAGAGCCCGATGCAGGCCTCGATCCCAGGACGCTGAGACCATGACCTGAGTTGAAAGCAGAGGCTTTAAGCCACTGAGCCACCCAGGCGCCCTCAAAAAGAACTTTAAAAATTCATATAAACCAATGCCAACAAAAGCACATGGGACCAAAAAATATGGGATACTGTAGAGGCGGTCCTAAGGGGCAAATACATAGCCATCCAAGCCTCACTCAAACAAGAAAGGAAAATCCTGGGCGCCTCGGTGGCTCAGTGGGTTAATGCCTCTGCTTTCGGCTCAGGTCATGATCTCAGGGTCCTGGGATCGAGGCCCGCATCGGGCTCCCTGC